>JNEY01000106.1:20669-36831 GCA_020875895.1 Aphelenchus avenae | reverse complement strand
GGCGCCTAGCGGCGGGCCATTTTGCCTACCGCTAAATGGCGTCCTTTTGACGCATTTTTTTCGTGACTTTTCAGGCAAATTTTTCGTTTTTCTGACCAAATTTTTCATGTTTTTCGCCACAGATTTTTCCCAAAACTTCTTGATGTAAATTAATCATTTAACAAGGCAAATAACGTACCTTCTAAGCCTACTAAAGCGTCCCCTACCCCCCATACGTATGAAAATCACAGCTTTGGACAGCTTAAAACCCGATTTTACACGTGTAATATTACAGGGGGAGGGGGGTGGGTCAGACCCCTGATTACATTTTGATTACAGGGGGGAGGGGGGGGGCTCAAAAAAAGGCGATGTAATGCTTACAGACTTTCTGGACGCTCCCTAAGAGCGGAAACGGCGGAGGCATCTTCCAACGCATGTCTTCTTGTAAAGCCTCGACTAGCGCCCATATTACTCGGCTTGTCGAGGCGAAGTATAATGGCCCGCTGTTCCGACGCTCCCGTTGACATTCTCGTCATTTTTTGCCTAAATGAAGCCTACCGTCAAAGTGTTGTGACCGACTTTTCCGATTCCTGAAGCCCTTTGAATTCCTTTACCCGAAGAACACTTTGGACACTTACCTGGGATACTCTGAACGTTGAAAGTATGGGCTCAGGTTCATTACCCGTCGATTTGCTGAAACGTTTTTCGCGCTTCCTAACCGTTTGTGTTTTTTTTTGTCAAGCACGCTAGGTCGGTTCGTGGCTAACGTCTGTCTGCTAGGAGAGCAGAGTTTACGATGGCAGCTCCTGACAAGGATCTCAAGGAGCGTATGAGGAAACTCCTACTGGACAAGAAGACACATGACGTCACGTTCGCGGTTGGACCGGTAAGATTCCATCGTCTTGGTGGTCCAGGCTGCACCGTAAATTCAGGAAAAGGTCAAGATGGGCGCTATGGCGGGCATCCTTGCCAGGCGCATCCGGTGCCTTCAAGGCGATGTTCTTCGGAGAGCTGGAGCGCCCGGCGGTCGTGGACATTCCGGACGGCACGCCAGAGGCGTTCCGCGTCCTGTTGAAGTAAGCTGCGTAACCCGAATAAGTATTTGTCGACATAATTCTGGTAATTTTCGGCATACGGTTCATCTTTTCAGCTACGTGTACACAAGCGAAGCGGACTTCTCGCTGGACAATGTCAACGACGTGCTCTACCTCTCGGACAAGTACATGCTGGAGAAGCTCTATCAGCGCGCCATCGACTTCATCAAAAGCCACCTGACTCCGGCCAACGTCTTCGACGTTCTGAGCACTTCTAAGATGTTTAACGGACTTGAAGACAGGTATGCCCGGCAATTGTTGACGGCACATTGCTGCATACACTCTCAGATGCATGAACTTCATCGACGAGCACACGACTGTCGTTCTGAAGTCCGGCAAGTTCCTCGAGGTGGACCATGCCCTGCTGTCCAGGATTCTTACTCGAGATGGTCTTTCGGCAAATGAGATTGACGTTTACGCTGCCGCTGTCGCTTGGGCCAAAGCAGAGCTTCAGCGGTAAGCTTTTTGTTACCGGTTTCCGCACGGAATCGAAGAGTCGCTATGTCCTTTCCCAATTTCTTTATTTGGTTTTCTTTCTGACACCTCGATTAACGTAACTGCTCCGGTTGAGGAAGAACACCGAGACTACGCCGGACGCAATCCGTGGAATTCTTGGCCAAGCTCTGTACCTTGTCCGCTTCCCTGTAATGGACAGCAAGGTGTACGCGAACGGCCCCGACAAGGCCGGCACTCTCTCAAACGAAGTAAGAGTATCTGTACCTGCCGTCACAGGTGGTACGGCATTGATAGCCCCTTAGAACCTCTAGTCATTAGCGAATCCGCATGACTGTACTTGGCAAGCTTCGCATGTACTCTGCATTTAGGAGCGTCTGTCGCTCTACCGCTGGTTCGTGCTGGGGCAAACGCCCGAGGCATTCGTCACGCGCAAAAGGGGCTATGCCTCCTTTGGAGCAGAGGCAGGCCATTCGAGTTGGGTCCTTGGACAGGTAGCACCTGAAATAGGTTTTGAGACAACGCGTATTTCTGGCACTTGCTCGGGGGTGTCGAGAAATTTCCCGGTCACGCATAGCGTTTTCAGAAACCGATTCAGGTGCAACCTCTACGTGGCTTGAGAAACTACCGACGATGAGAGAATCCTTGTTGAAGCCCGAACCTGACCTTGAAAGACGATATTCGCTCAATTGAAGAACCTTTTTCAGTGTAATTTCAGTTTCCTCATAAAACTTCGTTCGTGTCGTCTACTTATAAGGTCGGCCAAGTAGAACTCAAGGGCATACTTTGCGTCATAATATATTTTCGCCGCTATGACTAATATAACTTAAATAATTTATTTCTGCCCGAAAACATGCTCCTATTTTTAAGACTGTTGAAATGCATCCAAAGTTAATTTTTCACTCCCTAGCGTAATTTTTCGCTTAAGTGGGTCTTCGTCTCCCCTTAAGTTAACTAACTGGACTAGGGTTAACATAGGCACAAACGCTTCATTGTTGTTCAGTTTCTCCTTAGACTTGTGCACTTTAACAACCGAAACTGTTTCCGTAACCAAAGTCCGACCAGCCCTGACGCACATCCCTTACCATTTGACTTGTGCGTTCATTATAATGGCTCGACAAGCCGGCTAGGATGGTCAGTAGAACCTAGCAATCTGGCTCGGACAGAGACGAAACAAACCTTACGACTTAGAGTCTTACGCAGCGGAAAGCCTCAATGTACGTCTCTTTTGAAAGTGTTCCGAACTTGTTTCATGACGTGTTAATTTTACTTAAATACATCCGACTATTCCAAAGAGATCTTGCGCGAATGACATGACAGCACTAACTACATATAGGTGACGAGAGAGAGAGAGACGGAGCAAAGACGAGAACACCTGAAGCGCTTACGAGTCGGCTCTCACAGGTCGAGCCAAGCACCTTTTCGGATAGACTTGGGGGTAAGTACAACTCGAGGGGCACGAACGGATCATTAGGGGTAAGCGGAGAAGCTAGAGAACTTTCTGTACAACAGAATCGGTGTGAATGGAGGTTAGGACCACGTGGATTGCGGGCGGACTTCCGGCGACTATTCGCCAGCGCTCTTCGACGACTTCTCGTGCAGCGGCTGCAGCTCCAGGTTGGACGCCTAAAAACCTTAGTCTTCGGCGTGCAACATATCTGAAGTCACGTCCACTCGGGCAGTGAAAGGGCTCCTAGTGACAGCGAGACTCTCGATCGGTTGAAAAGCCTACTTGGGTCCTGCTTGACTGGTTCGCTGCCTCGATGATTAGCTCCTCCGTACTCATGGCCAGGTAGGCCAGGGGTCTCAAACCCCCCGGAATTCCGGGGGTACCCCCGAATTTTGACCGTTTGCCCCCGGATTTTCATAGGTAAAATCCGGGGGTTAAATTCAGCTTTTTTGCCTCTGACTCAAATTGTCACGGCCTGTGCTTCAGCAAGTTTTTGCCTTTTCTATATGTCAGGTCGCTATTTGGTGGAATGTGCCGACATCACAACATTTTCTGCGCAGACCGCGATTTGTTGAAAACTGCACGTACGGCCGCAAAATACAGCGCCTAATTGTTCATCGGCATTGTTATGAAACGTCAATAAAAAAGCTTAAAGCGTTTAGGAAACATCTAGATCGATACCCCCGGAATTTTACCCTGACCCCCGGATTTACCCCCGGAATTTTACCCTGACCCCCGGATTTACCCCCGGAATTTGACCTGCCGGGCCCGGAATCGCGGTTTTGGAATTGAGAGCCCTGAGGTAGGCTGTCCCAAGAACCGTTAGCAGGCTATCCAGCCACGCTGGTTTCGTTACTAGTCCTAACTCGTAAACATTTCCCAGCCGATAAGCTCCCAGCCCCTATATTATTGGCTCCTATTTTCGATGCGCATTAGCCGGTATGTTCCCAAACTATCGCGTAGCACGCTCCAGCTCCGGTGAGGAGGTCCCCAGACTCGATGAGCAGCTTCCTAGAAGCTCTTGGTGGCCTCATTGTTGTTGAATAAAGTCACCCAGTCACGGAAAAACTGATGGAGGAAGCTCGGTAGTGCTATGTGTTCCTTGGTAGAGGATCCTTACCGATATGTCGGACTTTCCGAGCGAGCACAGGCCGAACACCTGCCGGCAGCAGAGCACGGTGGTCACCACGGAGAGGAGCAGCTCGAGGATCGCCAGCGAGATGAGGCCCGCGTCGAGGCGGTAGTCGGTGCCCAGACGGCTCATCGTGCTGAAACAAAGCGGGATAAGACGGCAATCATTCTTAGGGACAGAGATAACGGTTTGTGGGTAGGGGTATAAGTAAGGGTTATCGAGGTCGTATTGTGCTTTCCCTTGGGATATACTGACCCCACCTAAAGGGGTATACTGAGCTATCATGCGCGGTTTACCGAGTAATTGTACAGCATCCTGCTGCCTTCCTAGGCGAGCTATCGGGATTATCGCATAGAACTTACGGACCTATTCTGAGGGATGTACTGACCGGTCATAGGGGAAACTGAGAAGGCTTTACACTCACTACTCGCGAGACCCTTACAGAGCGCTACGAACATTCGGGTAGAAATAGCGTACAGTGCCGTACTCCATACCGTACCGTTTTGCCTTTTTTACGTCATGGAGTACGGTGCGGTACGGTTCGGCACAGCACGGGGTGTCCGCTCGAGCCATCTCTACTTCCACGGAAGATTTCAGGAAGGCAGGAGCTTCAAGCTGAGCTATCCTACAGGTTCAGTAAGCAAGCCGAGGGACCAATTTGCTCGGAATCGGACCCTTGTTTCTTTGGTACGCCTACATCCGAGTGAGTTGCATGCTTACCTCCTGCGGTTGTCGTCGATGTTCTCGCCGCAGAGGATCTGGCACTTGCTGTTCTTCGGGAGGCTTGCCGAGAGCAGATGCCAGTCGCATTGGCCCCAGCATTCCCTCTGAAATCCGTCCCATAAACACAGAGCTTTCTTCCCTCAGTAGACGTACATTGTAGAAGTGAATGTCGAACGAGGAGACGATGATGACGATGGGCGCGAAGATGAGGACCGCGTGGAAGCCCATCAGCATGAAGGTGATGATGAGGCCGCGGCGGTGGCTCGCCGAGCCGAAAATGCCCGTGATTCTGAAAGCAACCAGCGTCAAAATTCCTGCGTGGACTCCTGAGACTTACCCCATGAGGAGGAAGTAGAAGGCGCAGCACTCCTCGAGCCCATGTAGCCGAAGCGTATTGACGCGGTAGCTGACGTAGTCCGCGAGCGCGGCGAGGATGAACATGATCAGGCTGATCACGATGTGGCATTTCGAGAGGCACTGAAAAGTGTGGGCATTAGTGACGCGTTGACGGGCATGAATCATGCCGGCTTTTCATGGTTTGTCAGTGCTTTGCCTAGTAGACTATCGAACTGAATTACCAAGGCGCCATAAGTGTACCCCCGAGTCTATACTTCCTAAGCCTAAGGATGGCGCAGATGACCCGGCAGCTTCAATCATGTGGAATTTAGGGCCGGCGATATGGACAACTTTTTCGCCTAAACGTCCGTTCTCACGTTGAATCAGAATTTTCCTGGTGGCTTCAAGCTAGGGTGGGCGCAATCGGAATTGCAAAAATGGTCCGAACTTCCGATTGTGAATCCCAAGTTATCCCACTAAGCGAGGCAATTGTGGAGGTCCTAACTGGGCCGGAAATGGGAAATATAACGCGATGAAAACTGTTTTTTAGCAGTACATTGGGAAACGTTCACTTGAACCGCACAAGCATAAGCAGTCGCTTTCTTAGCGGGAGCGTTGCCCTCTTAGGATAGCTTAAACGCTTGTTGTGGTTACTAGAGGCTGAAGCAAAAGAAACCGTTTTGCGCAAATGTAAACAAGTTAGTTACCCCGAGAACCGCGTAGCCAGTTGGGCCCGACGTCGGCATTTTCCCTGGCCTGGAATCGGAACTAAAGACCATGAATAGAACTGGGAAATTTCGATCGGAAGAACACAAAACCGCGAGGACAATGCCCGACAAGAGGATCGTCGCAAAATGGACGTTCGGCTGACGGGGAACGTTCTGCGGGGCCCGACGGATGACGGGCGGCCGTGGTGGCGGACGGAAATCGATACAAGCGGATGTCGGAGCGGAGGCCGTTGGCGGCTTGTACGACGCATATATGATGCACGCATAGCGAACGTATGGAGACCGAAAAACGTGAGGTCGACGTCGGTGCAGCCGACGCTAGCGGCCCAGAAAGTGGACCGACGGAGCGGAATCAAAGCTACCCGTTAGTTATGATGGAAAGGAACGGACTGAGTACGCCGAAATACTCACAAAATTAGGCAAAGTCTAGGCAGGGTAAGTAAACAAAAAGCAAAGCGTCGCAGAATTTCCTTGAGATGAGTAACGCAGATGGCAATGAACCGTGTGAAGACACCATCGGTGGGGCCACTTTTTGCAGCTCGGAAAGCGTACCGACGGAGCTGAACAGAGTCAGCTTACTCGCGGAACGGAGAAAATTAGGCTAGGAAACAGAACTGGCAAAAATTAGGAGGCTAGGAGGATAAAAAAGATAAAAATGAAGTTAAGTAATTAATAAAATATATAAATTTAAATCAATAATTAAACTTAAATAAATTAGCGAAAACCGGAGGGACGAAGCTTAATAGCATGCTGGAAAACACAGAGATTAGGCTATATTTAGTTGATCTAAAAAGTTAGACCGATTTTAAGCCATGAAATCACATGGGATCACTAATTTCATGCGTGCAACGCTCTTGTTTTGTAGTCTGTGCGAAAAACTAAACCGAAACCTTTTTTCGGAGAGCGTGAATTATTTAGCCAGGCTTAAACAGGTGTGGGCGCGAGTTGAAAGGAATGGAGTTTGTCGTTCCGGCATCTCCCCGCTCGGCTTGTAAAGGCATTACAAGGAAGGAACAACTCAGTGCAAAGGTCCCGAAGAACAATGGAAGCGACAAGGACCCGTGGTGAATGAGAAGGGAAGAAGCACAAAGACGTTGAATGCAGGGAAGGGACTGGCGTTAAAAAGATGTCTTTAAGCGTCGAATACCTGCCTAAACTAGAACTTAAATGGTCCTAACATAACAACCGGTGGCACAAGCTTTATGACACCCAGATATTGTCGACTCGAATAATTTTTTGATAATGCTTACGAGATAGGGAAGATGTGTGCGTGGAAGAGTGGCGTTTAGCCCGTTATAACTTACGGAGGCGCGCTACTTAGGCCCACGAAAGGTTCTCTAGAACGTCCTCTGCTTGGAAATCGGTGGCTGAGTTTTCTTGGTCACGCTCGATCACTAAGATAACCAGATGTGCAAGCGCCATGCCCTTGACTATGCCAAATTTCCACACGTTCACGAGCCTATTTCTGTCCGTCAAGTGGGAATACTGCCCTCTCTCACACGTGACATTTCATTTACCACTAGTAAAACAGATCCGCGACCTACTGTTGGCCTTCCTCAAAGTATTCCGTGCGGAGAGCCTCGAAAGACTTACCTTCAGCGTGGAGTGTAACCGCAGGATCGCCGGTGAGTAGAGCGCGGTCCCGCAGACGCTGTTCGCCTAAATCGCATCACTGTAGACCCGAGGAATCGTCGTGGCTACAATTTGTTTCGTGTGTCCCTCGTAAGGTACTGTCGAATTCGTAAGTGTTCGCCCCTAGCAAAGTTCTCCGAAAAGCTTCCGCATTATTTCCCAAGGGAGGACGCGCTTGACGCAACAAGCACGCTATTTGCAGCTAGAGTGAACACTGATAGCGCTGCGTTATCGGCGAAATCCGTTCCAAACGCTTATTGTCTAGAAAGGGAGTGCATGGAGATACCGCATTCTAACTTTATAAGTCGCCTTTATTTCCTCCTCTTCAACAAGTGCACGTCGAAGAAAGTTGGGGGTAAATTTGTTCCCATATCACTATTCTATTCGGTCCAGATTAACGTGAGAATTTATGGGAAATATGTGGAAATTTGGTTGAACTTAGAACTTTACTTGTGCTAGACATATCTATTACTGATGCGGTTTAGTTCCGTTCAGCTCAAGACACGATTCAGTTTCAACGCTAGTCTTCCTTGGATAGCGCTCACTGAAGTGAGCGCCATGACGTATTAAAGTAATTTTTGGGTAGATGATATACTTTCACACGATCATGAATTTCTTCGGGATACATTCTGGGCGGTTTCACATACCTTCTCCTTCGCGAAGACCTCGCTGTGCACGAGCGGCGCATGGGTCATGACCGGTCGTCGCCGCTAAGCACCGAATGAGGGCGACGTTCTGACGCGGAACTCGCTTGCGGCCGGCTCGACGGTATCACTCGGCGATGGCCCAAATCGGCACCGACGCGGGCGGCGGGAAAGTTCCGGAACGGAGGTAGCACCGAAATCGTCCGTACCTGGCGAAGGGCAGTCGGATCAGCTCCCGAGCTGGCGGTGGCCTGGAAAAGTTGCGCCTGGCGGCCTGGAGAGCGGTCCGAGCGGAGCACCGAACACACACGCGTCGTTTCTCTCGCGGCGATTCCCCTGAAATTGAGCGGCGTCGAGCGGCGTGATTGATGGCATTCGGTGGCACATACGCATACAAATCGAGCGAGCGCACGCAAACACGACCACGGTGGCGGAAGACGCGAATAGCGCCGCTAATGACTTCGGAATCGGTTACGAGAATGCCGCTGGCTGGAGGATAAACATCGATTGCGGAAGAGCGGTCGGTAAAAGGGCACAGTTTTCCGCAAACTATAGAAGAATTCGATCAGCTTTACATGACTTTAGAGCTATGACATTGCTCCGAAAAGAGGTCACCAACATGGCTAAGCCGGAAGTAGGGATTGCAGGACAACAAGGCGACGTTCCAAAACGCAGATGTCACGGACTAAGAAAGATCCCTTTTACTCGCTACGTCTCGTAGGATGGCCGAAACCGAGGTAGGTCCCGGATCCTGACGGAAATCGGACTTTAGACCTTTTTAGGCATCGGTGTAGGTCAGTAACCAACGAGTAAAGCTGCCCCATAAGAGAGAGAAGGGCCTCGACCGAAAATAGGGAGTGAACAATCACCGCTAATGGCTATAAAAACGCTGCAAATCCATTAGCACCCGCATGCGAAAGGAAGAGGATTACCTACGTGCATTCAGTTTGTTTGCGCGAAAGTGCATCGCTTCGGGAAAATTCCCGGCCATTATTAATCGAGTTATTTTTACCGCTTGTCAACCCGCATCAACTGCAAAAGAGGGGAAGGGACGCGAAAGGTAATCCTCGTGGGAACAGGCACGTCCGCGCGTAAATATGGCGACGGCAAAGAATAATCTCGCAGATGGTTGAAGAGAGCTTTCAGGCCAAAAAAAGGTAAGGCTTTCACTGGTCCAGAGAATGTTACCCGAAATGCTTTCGAGCAAATTGCATGGACAAACAGAGCCATGCCTTCCCGAGACCTCTCAAATTTCCCAAATACAAATTAGCCGTCATATTCGGCAACAACATGCGTGAAAGTTCAGCGGTTTCAGATGGCATTCGCCCAAATGGGGCAGTTAACTCGACTAGGGGGCATGTGTCAGGGCCGTATGCAGGATTTCAGGATAGGGGGTGGAGGTCGGGAACAGGAGGGGTGGACCCCTAAATGGGGCCAAAATGGCCTCAAATCATGGCATGGGGGAAGCCGTTCACCGTGGCTGATCGAACGTTCAAGTCCGTATAAAGTGAATTTAACTAAAGTGAACTTTCTGGCTCGGTTCAATTCCGGTCAGTTCAAACCGCCGTTCCAATTCGGTCGCTTGAGGCTTCCACAGAGCGCGCAAGCTTCGCTTTCTGCGAACAGGACAGCGTAAACAAACAATCCAGGAATGGCAACAATGTCAGAGCTCTTAGCGGCAGGAAATGCAAGTCTGCGTAAACACGCCAATTGCCAATTCAGAGATGGTAGGCAGGGAAGAGAGGGGTAGGAGGAGAAGAACGTGAGTATTTTATCAAGGAAGCTTAGAGTAAAAAGTCTGAAAAGCTTCTTTTTCGGTTAAAACGTACATAACAATACTGGAAGTACTGCGCGCGAGCCATTAGATCCAGCGGGAAACACACGTATGCGCAGTCCAAAAGCGATTACTCATCGAAGTTAGGCACTAAAAAGCAGAATGAGAGCAAAGCGAGACGCTTCAATGGGCCTTGGCAACGCCTCAAAAGAGTGATTCCGAGGGCCCACCGAGGAGTCCAAGGAAAACTAACTTAAAATGAGCACTAGCCGTGGACAGTGCCCTGTAAGGAGCCTCGAGCACAGACCCACCAGACAGTGAACGTAACGTTGCGCTACCTACGCCATTCACCCTTGTGACCCGACGCAGGCCGGTGCCAGGCTAGGGCCAGCATGCCTAAGCCTAAGCTAAATTGGGTATGACACTAAAACAGTTTGCTAAGCTGGAGGAAAAGAATGCTTTGGCATCGCTAAGCCTACGGCTAAGCTTAATCGCGCTTAGCTTACCTATTTGACTAAAAATAAATCCTCGCACCAATTAAAGTCTTCGATGCATTTTTTGTGGAGGCAAGAATGTACTTGCGTTTTGTCATAATGCTCTGAATACAGCAGAGTTCTAGAAAAAATAAGTTAGAAAGGTACGCATAAGAGGACGTCAAAGCCTCCTCTCAAGACTTCGGCCAAATCGCGTTCAACCAAGGCAGAGAATGTACCGCAAGTTAAGCGCCATAGTGACTTTCGAACGCAGTTTGAGCCTCGCCACCTTACGCTACGTCGGTGATGTTATTGAAATTGCGCGTGAGGCGCTATAGTGGAGCGCTGGTCGGTAGCGACCGACGCGATCCGTCCAGCCGCCGGGGGAACCCGAACGGGGTAATTATTCCGACACGTTTGCAGCGCGCTCCGTTTCGCAGCGGCGTAGACCCAAATTGCGCAGCGCGTTTCACTCGCGTCTCTGAGCGGGGACGGCGGGGCAAAGCACGGCCGCTGCGAATTGCACGGGGCGACTCACGCAAACTCCGACGCCTGCGGAAACAACAATGACCGGGGGCCAAAAACTAAGCGTGACTGGAAGAGGGCGGAAGCAGCCGCTAATTGCCCCTTTGTCCGCCCACGGCGGGCTCAAATAGCCCGGCAACTTTTTAGGCGGTTTGCCAACAAAAATGCGGGAGAAACTTTGTGTTTTCAGGGCAGTTGGAAAGACACAAAAACGTGTCCGCGATTATGTATAATTCTGGAAGAAAGTGACAATGCAAGGGTACCGGAAAACGAATCGGATCCGCAAATGTCCGCTTTGTCCGGCCATAAGCATAAGTTTTAGCGGCCAGGTGCTCAGGACATACCGGGCAATTAAAACTGACCGAGTTCACATGCAAACTCTTCGAAAGACGCCTTCCGTTCTAGCAGCGTAAGGTTGCAACCGAAGGTTCCCACGCAACATTCGGACAACGTAGAAGGTAGCAGTTTGTCATTTTTTATTAATTTGAATTCATGTTGATGGGAAGCAAATGGCCGGAGAACAACTGTAGCGCAAAGGACAATGGCTGAGCCCAAAAACGAACTGTACCGTGAGGTGCAGCGCCGCGAAAACCGCCAATTGCTAGCAGCGGCAAGTACGTTTTCAACGTAGCAAGATGCACAATGCAAGTGTAAAAATGTTCATACCGTAACGCTTCTAACAGAGGCGCACTTTTCAGGCAAGTAAAATAATAGAGGCGCACTCTCTAATAGAGGCGCACTAAGCCATTGTCTAATGTGCTGGTCCGCAAGCCACACATGGAAGCGCAGAAACGACATTTTAATGACATTATCCGCGATTGCCTATGCGAAAACACGTGTTATACCACTTGTTGTTGCTGAGAACACAGAAACCATTCGAGCGAGGGTGAGCCAGAAGCGCCTACTGATGCGCAGGCCGCGCTAGCGGTCAATACTTCGAAGAGGAAAAATCTAGATGGCAATAAGGACCATCGTATTCTCTGCCTGAACGACGTAAACGGAATGCCCAACGAATGACACATGCTGGAGCAGAAGCGCGAGGAAGCAGAAGCGGCAGACCTTGGTGAAGTCTTGACCTTCTTCGAGCTGGACCCCAATGAAGACGGCGTCGGCAACGTCTGTGATGCTGAAATCGTCGACGATCCGAGCGGAGAAGGGAATATCGAGGATGAAAGTGGCTGCTGTGCTGCTAGCGACTTCTGAGTACCCGGAGACTCTTTTTGTGGCTTGATAAGTAGATAATGGACCTTTCTGTGGCTTGATAAGTAGATAATGGACTTGTTGTTCACTGGGGTAAAAAATAGAAGCGCACTCTCTAATAGAGGCGCAGTCTCTAATAGAAGCGCACCTTCCGGGTGTAAAAAATGGAGGCCTGCGCCTCTATTAGAAGCATTACGGTAAATATAAAATGTAAATTTTGTTGTTACCCAACGAAATGCTCGGAGAATGGAAAGTGCTGATCTTCCTTTTAAGCTTCTCCTGGTTTGAATGAGCGCTATCGGAAAGGACAATTACTGAGTCCAACAACTAAACGTGCCCGGAACGGACAGATATCCCTAATTACCGCGTTGTTCTCCCACGGTGGGTACATATTTAAACGCGTTGTGCCTTCCGTTGCAGAGCGCTGCGGCGCAAATACCACTCATTTTTGGAAAATGAATGACGCTAAGGTAATCTGAGAACGGTTTTCCATAACGAGAGCCTTTGAGTCGAGAAAGGAGATCGAAAACGTCATTAGAAAAATGATTTAAGAAAATAGGCGAGCAGACAATGATCAAGCTCAAAATCTAGCGCTAGCTACTTACTGGCCCGTGCTACAACCAACAAGAGTAGACCTACCGGCGGAACGTATTCAGAACTTTTCAGAACGTATTCGTTAGGCTTGAAGTCCATCAAACATATAGCCTACCTACGCGTGGGGCGCTAGGAAAGAACCAATAGGGAGTTCGCAGGGACAGATGCAAAGCGAGCAGCCAGCAAACAAGCCTCAAATGGAGAAGCGGCTTCGTTAGGCAAAGGTGATACGAAGAGCGCTTGAAGTGCATCATTTTTGTGGCATGTAAAGCAGGCAAATTTCTCCGGTCAGGCTTAAAAGAATTCGAAATTTTGCCGGATAAGAGGCGGCAGACGAAATTGCAAATTCTTTTGATTTTGCAAAATAATACTTGTTACAATTTTGGGTTTGTGCATCTCACGGGTAAGGGTTTTATAGGATAACGTTTAAGTAATTTAAGCGATAAATATCGTGGACGTTGTCCGACATGCATCTACAAGTGCACTAAGGTTATTCCAGAAAACTGCCGATTTCAAGAGAACATCAGGCGTACATAATTCAAAAATTCTAGCAAGCACATTTCACCGAAATCGCGCGAAATATGCAGTTTCGGAAAGCATACACGACGAGCGAGGAGCACGGCTGATTACACAAAACAAGCCCACGGAGTCGCCGCCGTTGGTCCGTGGGTCACGGGCGACGGCGGCGGTAAACGAGACGCGCTGCGCTGCGAAGCGGGTGCGCGGGCTGAGAGGTACGGACGACGCGGCGGCGGCTCGTCATCAACTGCCGACTGCTAGCGCTCCTCCCGCCTCCTGCTCGCGACGAGGAGAAAGCGGACGAGGAGAAGAAGGAGTGTAACGGCATTCAGTCCGCCGTCGACGCGAGAGTGGACAGCTGTAGCGGCGGCCTCTGTGCGGCGCGGCGGGGGAATCGATTAATCTCGCAGCAGCATCAACGGTGGCGCGGAACTCCTCGCTGCGTGAGGAGGAGTGAGGAGTGGCGGCCTGGGGCGGGAGGAGGAAGTGTGAAAAATCAGCTGCGGCGGCCGCTGGCGGAGGGCGTCGGAAAGTGACGCCAAAGCCGCTCAAGTGCACGCGAGGGGATTAGAATGGGCGGATGGGTCAGGAATGTGCATATGCTTGAGCATGTGGACAAATTAAGGAGAAGTGTGTGGGTCCATTTGCATAGAGAATCAGCTGCGGAGAGTCGGATGCCGTTCAACAAGAAAAATGTTTTAGGAGCACGTAAGCCTTCCACGTAAATTTGAGCCCTCACGCAGATAAGCCTAGCAAGCCACCTTAGTATAGACAGAGCCGAGATAGACTCTTTTCCAGCGGATTCCCAAGTCCGCCCAGAACTTGACCAACACGCAGAGGGCAGAGCCCTAGTAAACCGTTGGAATGGCACGTGCGCACATATATTTGCCTCTTCCGCTTGGATGAGTAGATGACTGCCGCGCATACTTCAGTGTGTGAAGCAGAATCCGCCGGGTAGGTATTTGCCCCTCCATTTCTGGCACACTTAAGTCCTTAGATGTGATGCTTACAGCCTCTCACGCGTAAAAGTTAAAATGCCGAAAACATGTTGACGTGGCCCGCGAAGGCGTCGCCACACCTACATGGCAGACGTCTACTTAGCGAAGCGGAACGGGACAAATTGTCTTCCTAGGCCTACAACTTGCACGAATTGTTCGGGAAACAGCGTGAAGGTATCGTATACTGAGGTGAAACTAAACCTACGGCCTTTAAGTCCTCGCGACTGCTCTACGAACTGGTGCTTCGGTTTGCTAAAATAGCATATCGCTCACGGTTTGAGCGCTTAAATACGCATCATAGTACGGCAGATCAAGCTCGACACTCAGCGCGTAGTATGGTCACACTTGGCAGCATGGAGTAGCGCGAGGCGTCGCTTGTAGTTTGATGGTTGGTTAAGGCACACCCTCAAGCGCCACCCTCGTTTGGGTTGGGTTAAGTGCGGTACGAGCCTGTGCTTCGGTTTGCTAAGATGACATATCGCTGTGGTTCTAGCGCTTAAATACCGCATCATCCTAGAGCAGATTAAGCTCGACGCCCAGCGCGTAGTATGGTCACATATGGCACCATGAGCAGTCCGAGGCGTCGCTTGTAGTTTGATGGGTGATCAAGGCACACCCTCTCATGCCACCCTCGTTTGGGTTGGGTTAAGTGCGGTACGAACGGGTGCTTCGGTTCGCTAATATGACATATCCCTCTGGTTCTAGCGCTAAATACCCACATCATCTTAGGGCAGATTAGGCTCGACGCTCAGCGCGTAGTATGGTCACATTTGGCACCACCGACTAGTGCGAGGCGTGGGTTGTAGTTTGATGGGTGGTCACGGCACACCCTCAAGCGCCGCCTTTGTTTGTGCGTGCCGAACTCGAGGAATGCTTACATAGCAAACAAAGGGCTTCGCGAATGCAATGGGAATAAATCGTATTTTGCTCGGAGAAAAAGAGCGAGACCGGAAATTATGCTCATTCGTGCATAACCCGCTCTAGACGGACCTCTATCCCGTACACTGCCTGATGGATTGAAGCGTGTACCAAAAGGTCGTTTAAAGGAAAATGATTTTAGACTTTATAGCATTTAACAGGCGATCGGCTGTCTACCTTGAATACCCCGCTAGAGAGATGCGGTACAACCGGAGGAGCACGTTCCAACTGGGTCATAAGTCAGAATTACGGATTTGCCAGCGGCAGGGATCAGCCGAAGGACCCACGATCCCGCTGCAGGGACCCACGGCCATCAAGATTTGGGTTACAACGAATGCTGCTTACAGGCCGGACCACCGCCTATAAGGTCGCATCAAGGTTCGAAGAGTGTGCGCCGCATCGTATGCGAGCAACGATCAGCGGGACCAGTACCGGTTAGGGATCCAATTTGCCGTTCAGTAATGTGCAGTGCGGCTGCGGTTCACTCTGTTTTCCCGAGTAAACGCGAGGATCAGGCTGGCTGACCTTCCTATAATCCTCCTATAACTGACCAAGTCAAAGTGACCCCCGCCCCCATAATTTACTAGTACCGAAAAGATTCCACGCAAAGTGACACTGAAAAGCCTTACTTACTCCTCCACATTCCGCGGGCATCAAAAAGTCGGTCCGACGACGAGGAACGCTCCGGGGAAACCGAGCCACGCGGGTCACATCTGGGACCACTAACTACGCCGATGCGACGTATCACGCGAAATGGCCCGCGTCGCTGCACGCAGCAAGAGTCGCAGCATCGCAAAGCGGCACTCGTCGACGACGTCGCCGGCGGTGGTGCCAATAACCCGCGCCAGCAAATGGCGCTGACGCGGCCTGGGACCACCACCACCAGCCAGCGAGGACCACTGGAGGCATGTCCGCCAAGACGACACATTGTGTTACCCAATTTGAACGCTTGTCGGATGGACGCGTGCAGGACGGCCGTCTAATTTCGGC
>JNEY01000106.1:0-11966 GCA_020875895.1 Aphelenchus avenae | reverse complement strand
GGCCGATTAGCGGCGTCCTCGTCACCCCCAGCCGAACCGTAGAGGAGGAGGAGAACCACCGTTAAGCGCTCCAGGGCCCACGAACTGCTGATGGTGGTCAGCATCGTCGCCGCTTCGGTCGACGGTGACCATCAGCGTTTGGCCACCTGGGCGCAGGAGGTGTCGCAGCGCTGCAGGTGAATCAGCTGCGCCCATTCGCAGCGCCGCCAGACATGGGTAGCCGTCGGCTGTCCGCCGGGGCGCTTCCCGCACTAATCGGCTCTCCGGCGCCGCAGCGCAGCGCGGCGCAGCGATGTTTGCGCGACGGCTCAGCACCGGCATCGGACACCCGGGCGCGAATATTTTTGGTGTCCACCTGCGGCGCGGCGGAACGCAAGCAAATATTACGTAAATATTACGCGACTACAGCGTCGCTAACGGTTCAGTCGCCGCGCGCGATGAAGCAGGATTATGCGAAACGATACGGTCACGAATCGCGGCCGAAGCGATACCAGAGGTCGTGCGGCAGAAGACCCGTTTCGAGTGTTTAATGAGCCGAAAAACACAGCAGGAATTTGCCATAAAATAGGCTCATAGCAAGCCAGCAGTAGTTCTTCGTAGGCACAGTGCACGAAAAGCAGCGTTTATTTGCTTGGGAAGATCCAAGGGTGACTACGATTCTATCGTCCAGTTACCAGGCGACTACCTATCAGTTTAACCTCTCACAAGGCCTTAGGACTTGTAAACATTCGCTCATCTGTAGAAAGTGGAGGTCGTTGATTTCCGTTAAATGCGGTTTAACTTTGCAAAATAACATCAGTACGTTGGTGGGTATCGGTAGCTGAAGGCACTTTGCGAAATTTTCTCCACGTTCCATCTATGGCTCACCAGCCCACGCTATCTACGGGTTGTTCTTCATCGGCTTTTCCAGCGAACAATGGCGTTATGATGATATTACTGCTTGTATTCTACAAATATCTAAAAGGCTAAGAAAACGTTGGTAAAAGAACCCCAAAGCTGGTGCCAGCAGTGCCAGCTGACGTCGGATAAGCCCTCCAGTTTTTTTCCGTTCTGGGGTTGTTTCGTAATGGACACGAATGCCAGAAAACTTCGAAGGATCGGGCCTACTTATCAAGCTGGATTTTAGCACATCCTCGATCGTCACTTTATTCACAAGTCGAACCAGAAAGTACTAAGAGAATGATCCCGTCATGAATAGCAATTGGTAAGAACACTGGGAGGCGAGTATGCGTGAAAAGTGCGGCTTGCGACGTCGACGAAGAATGGCGCTCCCGGACCGACAGGGGGTGTACACGGCTTCAGTGACGACGCGACATCACAGCGGCGGCGGCGACGCCGGCGATCAGCGCCGCTCCGCCGCCGATTCCGAGCAGTGCGAGGCCGAGGAGTCCGTCTAAATACGCCAAGGTTTGCGTAAACAGTAATAATGGTGCGAAAACGTGTGATGCTGAACTGGAAAAAATAGGCTCTCGGGAAGCAAGTACTAAAAAGAGGACAACCGTTGAAGATGATTGAATGCGGATGATGAGGATGAATGCAGTGTTAGAGGCGAACAAGTATTTAGGTTTAGCTGAACTAATGCGTCCCAGACGAAATTCGGTCCCATCAAGTTCGTTTGATTTGGCGTTAACTGAACTTTTACGATCAGTTGCCTTGGAACTGCTGGTTGAATGAACCGAACATTGCTGGGTTCCTAGAAGTTTTACCGGGTTCCGGGGCTTACTTCGGTTTAACTTGACCGAGCTTGCAGGTTCAGTCAAAACAGTCAATGAAAGACATAAAGTGTCATTGGGGACTAGATGGTGGCAGCCACGCGCTGAAGACGCCAGCAAAAAGTCGAGCCACTTCACGCCTACCTTTCTTCATGCGCTTCTGGATGAGCTCCTTCAGCTCGAGCGCCTGCCGGTTGTCGCTTTCCGCGCTCAGCAGAAGCTCGATGTACTCGATGGCGCGGTCGTATTCCTGAAACCGAATGTGACGGAATGATTTGACCTTAGCGAAATGTGGTGATTTACCTTGAGACGGGTGTGCGCCACTGCGAGGTAGTAGACGTAGTCCCGCTTCGGAATGTCCTCCGTGTCGCGCTTGAGGAGCCCTGCAATTTGAGGGTAAGAAAAGGACTAGTAACAGCTACAAGACGCCTGTGACAGCAAGACGGTAGACTTCTTCCGTTAAATCTGTGTGGCCATTGGACGATAAACACTTTAGGGATCTATTTTCGACGTGATTTGAATGCACTGTGGAGTACCCTGTTTAAAATACTTCTTCAGGGTGGTTCATGCGACGACGTGCACGAAGGGCATCAGCCACTGTTATCCTTCCAGGCGCTCCGCAGTTGCTTAGGCGCGATTTGACCCATACTTAGCTTGACCTTGCTGCCTACCAAGAAAAAAAGCTCACGACTTTACTGAATACACCGTTAAGGAAATACCTAGAGAAGGTTTGTTCAGCAGTCGCTTGCGGACCATCGGAACATCATGGGTTAAAGGAGGGGAGTATGAGGAAGCATTCACGCCCAGGGAATGGCCATGTGTCCAACGACAGGGCTGGGCACATTTTTAGTACCAGGACCAAGACTAGGACCTACTCAGTCCGGGTCCACGGGAATCATCTTCGTATGACAACCCATCAGCAGCAAGAAAAGCGTCGTCGTGGTATGAAGGACATTCACGAAAGCAGCACGCAATGAGCCGTACCTTCGAGCAGGTATATGCCGGTCTTCACGTCGTCCTTGTGCGATTTGATCAGCGCGTGCGCGTACGAAAAGGTCGCCACCGCAGACGGCGCTCCTCGGCGTGCCTGCTCCGCGTATGTGTTTCGAAAGCGCTAAACAGACAGAATACACGAATGAAGCGCTTCCGACGGACGTTACCTCGAGGTCAGCGTTGTCCACCCATTCGTCCACGACCGTCGCAATGTCCATAGTGTACGTAAAGACTGAAAGGAATTCATGTTAACGGCATTTGTAGAAGGACATTCACGCGAAAAATTCGATCAAACTGACGTTAATAACACGCCATGTTGGGTACAATTATATGCCGGAACAAAGCTCAAAAAGTCCTGGAAGCATGCCCGGTAGAACTCGGATTATATGCACCCTAAAAGGAAAGGCTTTCTGCAAAAAGTTGGAAGAAATGGACCTGCAAAACTGGGAAGCTGGGACGACAACGAAATTTAGCGTGAATTGTCCATCGTTCGGCGTTCATAACTGGCTACGTGAAGCTGATTTGAGGTCTGACAAAGCATCAGACAAGTCGTGGAAGCATATCAAGGAAAAATCGTATTCAAGCTTCCGAATCTTTGCAAAAACGTGGCGGACACTAGCTAATAGCGGGTGAACATTCCGTGCTCTTTCTTACTCACCCTACACATTTACCTGTCAGAAATCGGCTTTTTAAGGTCCTAAAAGACACTATCACTGCAATTAAGGAACGTCAAGCAAGTGATGGCCGCTTTCACAAGCCAGAAACCCGTTCCGCAGTGACTATGACTCGTCAGTCATAAGGGGCTTTCGACACTGGATGCGCGGGGAAGGAAGACATGACCCATGCGGCGCATTGCGCCACGAATTTCGCCTCGAGTGCAAAGCTTGAGTCTAGAAAAAACGGAGGTCAGCGTCCTTGGAAACAATGGATTACTCCGACGGATAATGGATATAAAAGTGGCCAACATGAACGTCCATGACGTGCGAGAACTTGAGGGCATTTAGATGCTAGACGAAGACAAACTAAAGAGATTTCTAGGCGTCAACGCCACGCAATATGTGCGTCACAAGTGACCTATCAAGGACGAAAATAAGCAAAAAGTAACTAGCGTATCGCTCGAGTATAGTGGGTAAAACCACTGAAATGGCAACCTCTGGTGGTGATACGAACCAGACTACCTACTTCATCGCACGTCGGATTCGAGAACGCAACAAAGTGGCGCAGTGCGACCGCTGTTTCTTTCCTGAGCTTCCTCGAGAAAGGTGTCGCAGGAACGGCTAAGGAAAATGGCTTCCTTCGACGGATTATTGACGAAAAATGTGGAAACATAGGACTAGCGTTGCTTGCTGAAACCAAGGCAGTCCTTGGGAAACAGTCTTCCCTAAATGTGCTGTGCAAAAAGCCGTGATAGACCCATTATGGCCGTGTGATGACATGAAAGCGGCAGTTTTACGGCTTCAACACGTCCCGTAATACGGACTGTGCGGAACCCCCGCCTCGCCGTCCCGCTCTCGTACCGCGTCAAGCCGTAGCGCAGTAGGCAGTAGGGCCCGCAAGCATGGTACGACCACCGTTTCCACACGTCATGGTCCAACAAGAGAGATAATCACAAGCGCTGATACTTGATGATCTGCAATTTCGGGAACCTTCTAGTCGAGTTCGACTGTAGTTAGCTTGACATACACCTTCGATTGAAGCTTACGGAATGTCTAAACGACATTTTGAACATGTGGTGATGGCCACACTTACTCTTCTCTCGACTCCCGTTTCCACTGCTGCATCGTTGTTAGCGGCCAACCAGCCATTCCCAGTTAGCCCTTTGATGAGTAACGGAAATGACATCCGCATTATCCCACGCTGCGTTGCGCCGATGAGCCACGAAACAGCCATCGAAAACGCGTGAATCACTGACAGACTGGGCGGAAGCTGCTGCTTATAGTCCCTCTAGCGTCCGTTTTAAGCGGTTTCCGGACGACTTGTCCACACTCAGTTCGTGTCGAACATGCTTCGGCAGCGGACCACTTGTACTCGAACATCCCAAACGCTGATGTGACCTGCCATCACGCTCCAATCTGACGTCCCAGCTTCCATAGCAGGATTTACTTCGTGCACCGCTTTCCATAAGAGGCGTTGAGCAAATATGGGATGCCCACATGGGTGGGAATAGCCCGCCGCTTGGGCTTAATATCAATGTCAAAGTTTCGCTTAAAATTTATGCTTTTACGCTGGTTACGCTGCCCCTGACGCGTCCACTTCCAGTCGTTTGCATGTTTACAAGTCTAATTTAGAACCCTCCGAGCGTCGATGCCCGACATGTCCAGGAGGCTCTTGCTATCTTCAACCTTGCTCGTCCTGCTTCTAGCCCTAGCGCAACCAGCAAACGCCGGGTGGTGGGACGACTTCGTGTCGGGCGTCCAGGAGAGGGTCTCGGAAGGAGCGAGTTTCCTGCGCGACTCACTGCAGTCGGCACGAGCCGTGAACGTGAAGCTGAACCGTGTGAAGGCAGCGCTCGAGGACCCCGAGATGCCGGACAAGATCGGCGACTGGTTCAAGGAGGTACGTGTTTGATGTACTTAGACGGCCGTACCGTACTAGGCACCGTATTCTACGGTACGAAGTGCGGTACGTGAGGTCAAGTCCGGTACGGAGTACGGTACGGCATGATTTTCTAGCTAAGAATGCACTAGTACGGCAGTACGGTACGGTCGTGCTGCAGCCGTACCGTGCTCCCTACCGTATTTTACGGTACGGAGCACGGCACGCGAGTGTCAGCACGGTACGGAGTGCGGCACGGGAAATCGCGTCAAAGTCTAGTATTTGTTGCATTTTTTTGCAGCGCAAGTGCCAGGCCGAAAGCTGCAAGCGAGTTGCAAACAGCTTCGATTTGCACTCGTTTGCCACCCACTGTTTTTACTTCCACTGCCGCGTCATTTTTCAGGCGTCTTCATCGGTACAAGAACAAGTCGGCGAGCTTCACAAAGTCGTTAACGACGAAGTGGCACCGGAGTGGCAAAAGGCCGTGGACGCCGCATCGAACATCATGCAGACCCTCAGCGCCGTGAAGCTCCACGACATCGCGGGAACGACCAGCCCGGACGAGTCGGATTAGTGTCACCGCCCAACCGAACTCAAAACCGCCTAATAGCCGTCTGCTTTCCAGTGTTCTTTGCATTCGTTGACGCCGATTCCCTGGGTGTTCTAATCGGCTCTGAATAAATGTTTACAAGTCTCTGTGTTTCTGTGTCGTCTTTCCGTGCTTTCTGTTGGTCAAGCGCTTGGGCGGGAATAGTCTTGGAGCTAGCCTGTTGTGCGTAGAAGCAGGGGTAGGCATATAGAGGGGATAGCTACCTTCCGTCTTGACACCATTATGTCTTCTCAGTGCGTTCACCTCCGGAGTACACTCGAAGGGAGCTTCAAAAAGGCCTTGTCAATTGCGCAGCACTTTTCAAGACAATGCTGGAAGCCTCATAAAGCCCACTCTTAGGACACTTGGGCATAGAGTTCGGCGCCCGTACCAAGGTACGGGCCAAACCCGTGGGGTCCCAGCGCCGATCTCTACTTTGGCACATTCGGCTTCAATCGGAGGCGTCAGATTTTGGAACATTTGGCTTCAATATTTGTCCACGCACGTTGATTTAGTGCTGACAAAGTGCTCACCGGAAAGAAAGGTTTCGCCGGAAAGACTTTTCGAGGAAAAAATACCATTACTTTTATATGTGCCCGGCAAAGCACACTTTGTCGCTTTTCGCCCGCATTCAATTCTTGGTAGACGTGAATTCTAATTGACTATCCTAGTCCGGTATTTCTCTTTGCGTGCAGTGTTTCGAGAAACACGGGCTGACAACCACCAGGCCCCAAGCCTTGGCGATGTGTCGCCCTCTGAGTCCTCGGAATGAGTCGATATACGGCCGCCGCAATGATCTCACGAATGTATTTTGCCACTGCATTTTTGAAACACATCCTCTGGCCCTAACAAGTTAAGGTTTTAGCTAATGAACCGCCGAGAATGACGCCGAGAAGAGAGCTGTGGGACGGCAACAAATGCATCGTAAGTAATCGCATCTTGAACTGCATGTATTTCGCTATGTGTTTAGCTTTGCCACACGCAGTGTTTCACTGAACAGGACAAATGCCGACATGAGGACGAAGACGCACACCGACAGGTAACGTTTCGAGCTGCAAATGCATGTCTAGACAGATTTTCAATCCAATGTGTATGCCGTTGAGTACTCATGCGCAAAAGTGAACGTGAATTGTGTTTTCAACGTATTTGCGGTCAGGAAGCATTTCCATTTGCAAATCTGACAACGTCCTTCTGAGCTCGTATATACGGCGCTGTGCTCGGCACGCAAATAACTGTTGCAAATTCAGAAAGCCGCCGCCTACGACTTCCTCTCCAACGAGCTTCCGTCGCACTCGCCAGTCAAAGACAAGCGGTCCGTGCTCCTCGAACGCTATTATCGCGCGAGTGCTCCGGTTGCAGGTAGCAGCTATCTTGCACATTCTTTTGCAAATGGTGTACTTTAGGTCTGGAGTGCATCTGCGAGCTGAACTTTGTCGACTCCAAACTGCCCTTGTGGATTTGCACGATTTGCAACGTGGCGGGCAGAAGCGTGGATTCCGCAGATGCGCACCTCTACTCGTCGGACCACCGACGCAAATATCTGGTAAGAAGTGCTCGCAACTATACAGCGTTACGGACCTTTTGGAGCACCCCACGTTTTTGTTCAAGCGCTTCATCCCATGGGATACGTCTCACGCGTGGCACATGGAATGTATGCGTTCCCTGGTTTGGTGCGTTGCTCTATAGCATTTGGGGGAATGCTCCACACAAGAATGCTGAACACAAGGGATGAATACTCCGCTCTCCGTGGCGCGCTTTACGATGATTGGTAGAGTGCTCCATTGATCAAAAAATGGACTCCACCTTTGACATCTTCAGCATGCCCGTTTGCATGAGAAGTGCTCCAGTGGCGCAGTCCCCACTAGCGACAGGCTCGACATGGAGCGAGTGTCTCCACGCCTCCACTCTTATAGACTAGCGCCGTAAGGACCTTCTTCGCGCGGCCCAATGCCATTTTACTGTAATTGCTAGTTTACTGTAACTGAAAGCAGCCGAGTGGCCGACTGAGTTGCAGCTGGTGGGAACAGTGAATGCTACTCTAATAGTGGCACATTTACTGTAATAAGTGTGGCAACAACATGTGGCGCCTTAATGTGAAGGGATTTGCTTCTAAGCCTATTGTTTGCAGGAAGAATACCACCCTCAACGCTACGCGGACGTCGTGAACGCGCAGAAGAAAGCGGAGCCGCAGAAGCAGATGGCCATGGAGTACAACGTCATCCTCAACATCCTGCTGGAGAATGCCGAGCTGTCGCCACCCGAGATATACGTCATCGAAGACCGGGACACCGCGTGGGCTGTCGACCGACTCGGGCTGAGTACAGCGGACGAGAAAGATGCGTACATCGCGGAGTCGGTTTCGGACCTTCACGAACTCGTCATGTGCCACGTGAGTATTTTTGTTGAACGTTTGAGCGCTCCTGGCAATAGTGGAATTCTCCTCACGTGCGTTTTCCTTGCTAGCTATCGGTGCAATGCTTCACGCTAACTGAGGAGTGCTCGTTACTATGAGAGGATTGCTCCTCGCTCTAGAAGAGTGCTCGTCGGGTATGGTTACTGTAAGCGCTAGTTTACTGTAACGGGTGGCGCTACTGTAAGTGCCAGATGAGCAAAGGCGAGCAGCCGGATGCGGAGCTACAGTAAATTCTACTGTAGTAGTTGCACTTTTTACAGTAGCTACAGTAGAGTGTGACATCCCTGCACACGCAGTGTGGAGCACTCCTCAAACGAGTGCTAATAGCAGTCGACCTGTTTGAGAGTGATCCCTTCAGTCAGTGAAAAGCGCTCCTCTTATTCGATGGGAATGAGTGTTCTGTTTCAACGGTATAAAATTGTGCATTCTTCCCATGAATGTAACGTTATTGACTGCAATAATTTCAGACCTGCGGCGAAACCTTCATGGTCTACGAGAAAGCAGAGCTCAAGCAGAAGGCGTGGCAAGCGCACATATCCACGCAGAACCATCAGCGAGCTCTCATCGTGTCCTGCATTGCGGCGGAAGGTACGCTCCTCGTGCTCAAAATCAGCTAGTGAACATTAAGAATTTAGGACGCATTGAGGAGCGAGAGGAGCTGCCGTCCGATTTCCACGCAAACTACAACAACGAGTTCCGCGTGGCCACCGACGGGATCTTCTACGGGCCGACCGTCGGCATGGAGCACATGCTAAGATTTAGTAAGTTTCCACTTGTGGCAGTGGTCCGTTGTGGAACCACTCGTGCTGTATACGCAAAACACAAGAGAAAAACACATTATGATCGCGCTATGAATGGGGCTACGAATAAAGCCCTAGATAGACTTCCCAGCGAATTCTTTGCGGGTACATGCCACCCGCATGGCTAAATCTCGCACTGCTCTCGCAGAACCGCTACAGTTTTGCACTGCCGACGATCGGCATGAAGCACGTGCTAAGGTTGAGTAAGTTTCTACTTGTGACAGTAAGTAGTCGTCTGCGGGAACCACCCCTACAGCAGCGGTGTCTCTCTTTAAGTGATACCAAAAACAAAAATACAAAAAACACATCACCATCGCGCTATAAAGCGGCGATCAGAGCTCTCAAGCGAGTGTTCTCTGCGAGTGCGTGCGTCCAGCATGCCGAAATCTCGCACTGTACTCGCACAAGAGCTTTCACTCCGGATTTCTCGGAATGATTTGCAACACTTATCGAAACGAAACGCCCTTGTGGCATTTCATGTTTGTATGCTTCTCCGACTGCGCTCGGAATGATAATGTGTGTCTGTCTTCGCGGTAGCCGTCTTTACAGGAAGCGCCACCGCTCCAACGAAACGTGGCGACAACGCAAATGGAAGAAAGACGGTCGCGATGCATCGATCAGCTGAAGCAGGGACTGCATGAATTCGACAAAGCCAACAAGAACTGGGAGCATACCAGCATGTTTTTTGAGCGTCATGCGCTCTGCGTTGCGAGGGATCCGACCTGCCGATCAACAACTCGATGTTGAAAGTAATCCGAGCATGACACATGGTGACACATGCCATCGTCACGAACGGGGATCCAAACGACGGATGCGTCACCGAAAATCGTCATCGATGTGAGCACAACGCGACCATCGGATCATCGCCCTCCCCCATCCCCGGCATGCTTAGCGTGCCCTTCGAGACACTGTCCGTAACAGAGACAGTGCCGAACGTGTGGAATGGTTTTCCCACCGATGCCTAAAACCCTAAAATGGACCTTCACTTCGCGGAATTGGTTCGAGGGTTCAAGGCTCAACCCGGCTCGGAGCTAATGCATGACCCAGCAGAGGTAAGCTCGGCACTTATCCGAGCGCAAGTCACCATTCCAACCGAGCATGCCTGGGAGCGTCGATGCTATGGAAGAACGGTGACGGGAAGGACGGCGACAACGAATACCGTGGGAAATCGAGTGAGACTGCAAGGGAAGCGGTGGCGCAACTCAATCTCATCCGAGCACGCTCGGAAGGAACGCACGGCAGAAGCGGCTCTGATTTGTGCTAGTCGTGTACCGATTGAACTATTCGATTTGTCGTGCCCAACGCTAACTGCACCCGTTTAGAAGACGGAACCGCGCTCTGCAAAGTGTGCCACTGTGTGGTCCAAAAGAAGAACAGCGCAGATCACTTCTCCTCCGAGCTGCACATCGTCCGATACTTGGTAAGTTCGCTAGCTTTCACTTGCGTGATGGACGCTAGCGCTGCCACATCCCAGAGCCGGTAAGTTTCGGTGCTACTTGGTTTTTCTTACTGTTCGGTCGCTATGACAAAACACCGAAAGTCTGTGAGCGAGCGGCTAATCCCGCCCCAGGTAGTCGTGAATTCAATGAATAAAAAATGTGGAACAAATCGGTCAAGTTGTGGTCTGCGTCGCGGCAAACGATCTTTAGAAGTATTTATCGAAAAATGGTAAGGTAAATTAATGTATGGTAAGAATGGCAAAATGCCGGACCTCTCATTTTCGGACGACGGAGGGTACTGATAACTATAGCTCCGACAAGGCTCACGTAGGTAGCTCGGAGAGTCCTTGTCCTCGGCGGTCCATCCGAAAGGCGGTCACATGGCGCCAAGCGGCGTATTTCCGCTTGCCGCTGAGTGCCTGGATGTCCTCGCTGAAGTCCTGAATTGCACTCGCCCGCCCCAGTCGGCGAATGTTCCGTTTGCAAATGCCACCTTTTTTCCTTCTTGCATGTCGACGGCGACTAGCCGCACAATTGCACTATGAAGGTCCGTTCCATCCATGCGTATTCTCAATCGTTCTGTCATTGCTATTGGTCATGAACAAAAAGAAAAATCAGTGTCATCTCAATGTTGTCTACTTCATGGATGCTTTGAAAAATACAGCTCGAATGTTTCCCCGATGAACCTGTCTTGTATGCCTCTCTTGTCGCCACTTCCTCGCTCTCATTTGCTTGCAATCCAGCAAGCTATTTCCCCTGAAAATCACATTATTTAGCGCCGCCATTTCCCCAGCCAGCTGCTTAACCTCGAGCATCTGGACGTGAACGAGCGCCAGCGAATGCTCAGTGACCTTCTGAAGCGCCAGCGACCGACGCAGCGTCACTATTTCGTCGGCGCCAAGATGCCAACGCTCCTCGGCGACATCGCGTTTCCCGAGCAGCGACGCTTCTCCGAGAGCAGGGTCCGAGAGCAAATCATTCGCGGACGGAAGTTCCGCTGGTGCACGGTACGTTTCTATGACCGCAGATAAGCTAGAAGTCTGTCCATGGACACGTGAAAGTTTCGGAGACAGAAAGCATGGATGTTAAACACTTGCAAAAGCGGGCTTAGGGATGCAACGAGAACGTGGAGCTCATGGACAAGGACTCATGGAAGGAGCACATCTTCGATGAGCGCCACTTTGACTGGATCGCCAAGAAGGCACTGTTCAATCTCGGTAAGCTGGACTAGAGCGCGCATTTAAATTGTTAACTTGGCTTTTAGACCAACAAGGTTTCGTCAGCGAGGCCGCTCAACTTCCCGTGACGATTGAGCGCAAGCAGGACACCAGCGGATGGGAGCAGTCGCCGAGCGGACGCGACCTGCTGCAGAACCACTGCGACTTCTACGGTGCGGAATGGATTGTGAAGGACTCGCTCGCTCAACAGCTCATCTGCCGCTGCTGCTTCGTGTGCGTCTCGGAGTCGAAGGCTGAGCTGATGTCT
>JNEY01000105.1:286316-305812 GCA_020875895.1 Aphelenchus avenae | reverse complement strand
TACTTCCAACGGTGGCTAGAGTTAGCGATTACATAGCCATCGAATAAAAGTGTAAGTAGGCGACACACTTTGATAGCTTAACTGGACACGGTGCATTTTGCAAAGTTTTCTATGGGCCACTTTATATCCCCCGCCACTCCACTGGGCAGTTTGTTTGAGGCATAACGAATACCCCTGTGCAGCGTAAATCTCTTTTTCGCGACAGAGCACAGCGGAGAAATAATACTGTCGTACACAATCATTAGACGACAAAGTAGCCGCGTCAGTCGCTGACACAGGGATCTAAGATGGAGTTTGCTGAAGGGGACGCTGAATCCGTCAAGAGGGTGGGGCTAGGGGGGGGGGTTATTTTCAGGCGGGGTAGGGGCCAAAAAATCCCTTGGTTGCCCATATGATAGTTTCCTACAATGTGAAACTTCAGACATTTATTTCGTTTCAAGTATTTCAACCGAATACAGCCCGCCGCAGTAGCCGCCCGAGCAATTTTGGGTTTGTCGTGCAAAATTTCTTTGAAAGTTCGCATTTTGCAACCGCCTCAAGCAAATCCAGCCAGTAATCGCCGAGTTTCTCGAATGGAAAGAGTGTGTTGGGCCCGCGACGGACGACACACCAACGGGTTTCTGGTTATTTTGTCAAGAAAATTCTAAGTACAGCACAAATTTTGCTCTTTCAGGGGAGCGCTTCTAGATCAAACCTGATGGCTGAAGTTTCGCGTGTTTGAAAACCTGTGCGTAATGAAGGCAGTGGTTCCGTCCAGTGTTCGAAAATTGTCCGGTCAAGCCCTGTATTCCGGCTTTGGAGTTGGAAATTGTGAGCGCCAATAAAGTTTTCATTTTTGATGAAGGTTTCGAATTTGAAGGAAAGAAAACCAAAACAAAGGAAGGCCGCGGGGAGCATGCGTGCGATCAATACCAACTAGTGGCGACGAAAGGGGAAAAACACGGTCGACGGAGCGAGGTGCCTTCCCGTATGCAGTGATTGATAGCGAACTGCCGCTTCCGCTTTGCTTTAGGTTTCGTTGGCTCCGTCGCCGAACAGTAGGTAGTAGCATATGTAGCACGTGGCGTGGAAGACAGGGATGGGCGGGTCTTGGTCTTGGTCTTGGTCCCGGTGTCCCGGTGGTTTTAGTCTTGGCCTTCGTCCCGGTCATCGAAAAAATCCCCCCCCCCTCCATAACGCATTTTGTTCATAAAAATGATCAAACAAAACGGCCCTAATCCAACAAATTTTATTCAACAATTTCTCAGAAAGCGTATTCGCTGATGTCGCGGGAGAGAAAAAGTAGCTTCTGGAAGGTTGGACCAGTCATGCGCTGGCGGAGGAAAGTGAAAATTGCGGTGCCTGTAGACAACATGCGCTCCGATTCAGCCGACGTAGCCGGAGCCGAGAGATAGCGCTCAGTCAGTGCGTAAAGGAGCGGCATAGTCGTTCTGTGCTCGCGCCAGTACTTGTAGGGGTCGGACTCCTTGGAGTGCTTCGACGAGAAGTACGTCTCAACCTCGACGTTTGCCTTCTGCAGTGGGCCGACGGTGCCAGCCGGGCGGCTCCAAAAAAACCTCTATGGCGAGCACTTGCGTTTTTGTACCCTTTTTTAACCGGTGATTTGGTGGAACTTCCGAGTGACAGAAACTTCCCGATAGCGCAGCCACCGCTGCTGTCTTCTCCGAGTCAGCGCACTCGGCCGGCTCTCCATTGAGCTTCTTCTCGGCTACCTCTCAGGCTCGGTCTTTCAGCATTTGCTTTACCTCGTCGACGACGAAACGATCTCCAAACATTTGGAGCTTCGAACGAGGGCCCAGCGCGGTTGCAAGGAGCATCGCCTCAATTGTTTGTCATCCGGTCATGCGCGTCTGCAGTGAGTCAGCGATAGCCTTCTTTGCTTTTGAGAGCTGACCGCCATTGCCGCGGGGCAGTTCCAGCAGCTTGAAGTATCGATTAGTCGATTAGCGCGAATCGATTAGCGTGAATCTGCCTTATGGGTTGACCAATTTCCACGACAGTCGATTTCTATGGAACGGGCCCCATACGGCAACTGAGTAAGTGGTCTCAACTGTCGTATAAAGAGGGGGGGGGGGTCATTCACGATTTTTTGGGTGCCCCCCCATACGTCAATTGAGTGAGTGTTTTCTAAATATGGCGTAAGCGGTACTGTCGAAATAGTTACTGCCCAGAGCCGAACTCCATAATCGGCACAGTTGGGAAAGTTACTGCCGAAAGCGCTACTGTCGATAGAGTTACTGTCGAAAGTCCCTACGCCAAGAAGTGCTTTCACCCAATGCGAAATCATTGGATGTCTTTCATTTAGCCTGAACACGGTAGAGTTACTGTCCATAAAAGAACCAATGCGCGTCTCGAAGCACGCGAGCAACTTCGCCCTCATGCGAATCGACTTCATTCTTTGCTTCGACGAGTGAGACTCCAATCGCTCCGAAGAGACCGTTTTGAACGGCGCTTTTGGCCGTCGATGCCAGCAGATTCTTAGGGAAGTACGACAACACCCCTTCTTTCGCTTTTGTGAAGATCATGTATTCGAGGTCGCTCGATAGCGCATCCTGACCGCACAGATGCGTGAGATGAAGGAAGAACGTCTTTGCGTCGGAATCCTTCGCGAGCTCGCTGGCACCCACTCCTGCGGGTGCTTGACGACGACGTTCTCGGGAACGTCGAATACACTTGCGACTTTAGCCTGTTCGAACCTGACGCCATTTGAGTGTGACTCGTCGACTAAAGTGAGCAGTCGTTAGCACGCAGTGCAAATAAATATCATAACGGAGTCAATATGGAAAAAGGTCATGATTGAGGAGTACATGAGAACATTCATGAAAGGAAGCATGGGAGGGCATGGACGCTTTTCCGTACGCACTGACCTCTGTCTTTTCTCAAAAAAACAAAGTCAGTTGTACACGGGGGACAGGGAATCAAGCATCCAAGCTTCTACCTCGAACGACAGTGGTCAAGCGAAGCATGCATACATTCCCAGATACCTCCTTTGTAGTGAACGCCAAATTAACAGGCAAGTTTGGAATGGCTAAGGCAAAAGAAGACGACGACCTATAAACATGGGGCGAGACCCTCTCGGGACTCCTTCCCAAGGTACACAAGTGAAGTGCAAATTGGGTCGACCGAAATATTATCCCCCCGAGGGGAAAAATAGAGAAAATACGGTACATGGCTCGCGCTTGAGTCAGTCGTCTTGCCCTGCCCTGCTGCGTGTACCTACCCATACCGAATCCTAATCGTCACGCTGGTCCCTGGTCCCTTCATTTGCGGCACAAATAACTTACTCAACCGCCGCATGAATTCGCTGGTCTCGATATAGACGGCGTCGTCGTATGCTAACATCTCGCGCTCGATGCCGTTGCCGAAATCGAGCGTTACAGGTTTAGGAGCCGCATGAAGTCCGTCAGGAACGGGTAAGACGCTGTCCGTGTAAAGGTGCATCGTCTTCACAGCACTGTGTAGCGGGTTATTGGCGTCGACAAGAAGAGCATTGTAGAAGCCTCGTGACGCTCGACACACCTGCAGAAGGGTCTGCCTGGACTCATCAGACTCCATGCGGAAGCCAAGCGGTGCCCATAGTCCGGTAGCTCCAGCTTTGTGCGACGTCAGCTGGTTGAAGTCCGCAGCGCGGACGATGAGTTCGTGTAGCCGCGACGGTGAAGATCTCGAGCGGTGAAGAGGCCTGAAAGGTACGACGCTACGTGCAGTAAGCCAAGGTTGCCCGCGCAAGACGTTTGCCCGAACGTCAACAGAATACTGACCCACAAACTCTAAGAACGACTTCGCGTAGTCGATTCCAGTATCCGCTCCCGCGGGGTGGTAAGGGGGACCCTTCTGTGTCCATTTTTTGACCAGTGCAAGGATAAACCGTTTCGAAACGGGATAAAAAAGGTTTGGGATTATGAGCTTGATCAACTATATTTTGTTCCTTTGGAGCGTCTTCATGAAAATTTAACCTTTGCCTATCCTTTAACCTAACCTTTAACCTGCCTCCCTCTGCTAAACATGGTCCTGGCGTCTGCCCTATTTGAAGCTTTTGCACTCGATGAGCTAAAAACTCATTTGATCCATCCCGACTTACCGATTACGCCGGCGCCTATCACGCAGATCGGTTCAGCATTTCCGTACCCTAGAGCGGTCATTTTTCTTGCCAGGTGCTCGCCGACGTAGGACGCTGCTCCTGGCGCTAGCGACCATCCACAGCCTCCGTGCCCGCAGTTGTGCGCTACGATCTTTTCGCCTAAAAAGGGCAGTGATGAAGAGGGCAACATTTGGCCTCAAAAAGACGCACCCTTTTCGGTTCTCTCATCGGCTACCTTCATGACGGGTGAGTCTCCGTGCATCGACACGTAGGCGTTTACATGTTCACCCAGTTGTTCAGGGCTAATCCCGGGCGGTGAAATCTTGCGAATTTCTCGCAGAGTCGTTTCCATAATCTTTCTGAAACGTTAATGAGACGTGCGCTAACTTAATGTAATTTGCAAGGAAAAATCAGGGAAAATCCCTTGTTCAACAATGCCCAATAACTCCAAACTTGTCACCGAAAAAATCGCGCAAAGCATAGAATGACAATTAGCCTCTGAGAAGCCGAGACTCGTGAGCAGAGAAGTTTCACGGTGACCGCCGTAAGGAGAAAACTCGCCCATTTATGATATATAATCGATACGTCGGAAAGAACTTCGCTGATAAGGGGCTTCCAGGCCTTTAGGGTTTCCGCGGAACATGATCCTAACATCGAAAACAGTTGATTTTACGCTATTAGAAGGGTGGAGTTCGCTTATGCAAATTTGGCAAACTTGGACACGCTGTCGATATGTCCATGCGCACTCTACTCAGTTAGGAGTTAGAACAAAGAAGATGAATGGCGGGAATGAAGTGAAGTAAGCACACTGACCATTTTCTGACGCTGCGGCTACAAGAAAACATTGGGAAAACAACATTCGTGGCGTTAAATGCAGAAAAGGATTTGCGGAATCTGACCTTGATTACACTATCTCTTGTTGTCGTCATACTCTATTGCTTAAAACGGAAAACAACGGACCCTCTTTACGTCGGCACGGTTTTGACCAAGCTGCCATGATCACTATGGGAGCGTCCAGAAAATCGTACCGCGAACAGGGGGAGGGGGACCTCGGAGCGTCGTTACGCAACGCTAAGCACTAGGTAAAATGGCCCGCCGCTCGGCGCCGACCGACGAATTTTTCATTTTATATGCCAGAAATTTTTTCGACTAAAATTTCGCGAATTTCCTAAGTCCCTGAAGAGAGTCACTTTCCTCCACGCATAAGCTGAAACCCACTCTACCTAGGTATCAGAAGCGCGTGTTACCGAAACTTTACTATCATGTTCACAACCTTAGAGGCTCACTATTTTTCCTTTTTAAGCATTTTTAAGGGTTATCTTATTCTGGAAGAGTAATGAGTTGATGTTACAGCGCTAGTAGCTTAATCAGTCCTAGTATTGTATGTGAATATAACACACGAAAATAGCGTCAGAAATGTTTATTGAACATAACCATTCATTTCAGAGAGTGAGCAGTACAAGAAGTCAGTCGCTGAACGAGAAGGAACAAACGGAGGACGGGGAATACGATTAAACATCGTCAGCGGTGCGAAGGTAGGGACAGTTCCGAACGGAAAGCTTCCGGTAGGATTTGACAGCGTAGAAAGGTGCTCGGACGGTTCCGAGACGAACAACCGCTTCCAAGCGGAGCCCGTCGATGGTCCACTGCCCGACCTTGGAGGTCGTCATAGTGGTTGCGAGCTGCTGCCAAACGGGATTTGTAACGTCGCCGCTACCAGTCTGTCGAAGGCTGAGGTTCTCGACGTACACCTTGCCGAGCAGACCTCGCTGGGCGATGTATGCCAACGCGTTGGGAACCGACGAGAAGGCTCTAAAAGGTTCTTGCTGGATAAAAACGAGTGGGGCAGCAAAAACGTTGTCGGACATAGAAACGGCAGAAACGCACTTGAAGCAAAAGGTTCCTGCCCGACAGCACAAAGGCGTTCGTTTTGTCTGTTAGCTGGCGAAAAGCTATGCTGCATACGCGACGGAATTCTATTCACTCTCTAGGACTTTTTAAGAGAAGTCAAGTTCTTAAGACACCTTTTTAAGAGTTTTAACATTGTTTCGTACATTCGTAATTCAAAACAATACGTCCCAACGAAGCATTGAGGGCATAAATTCGATGCTTTTTTCCCCGTTTGAGGGATCTCTAAAGAGATCCGCGGGCTCTTTGAAGTTCGAGTCTTTGTAAAAAAAGATGTTTCTCCTTTAAACTGATGCCGATAACTTACTTGAAAAAGCCAGGCACTGTTTCAGCGCCTATTTCGCACCAGAGCATGGTACAAGAGCGTGTCGCAAAGGGGCGGTTTCGACTACCGAAACGTTGTCCACGCACGACCGGTTCGACGACCAGATGTGCGACGTTGAGACGCGTCTTTAGCGTTGCCGATAGGTGCCGAAAGACGCGACGAGCCAGCGATGCGCTGACCAAATCGACACACGGTAGGAATTCGAACACATCAGTGAGCGCCTCCGTAGGCATCGGACAGCGAAGGCGCATACGCCGGAAGAGGTTCACCAGCTCCTGAATAGAGAGTTGAGCATGCCGCATAGTGTTGCCACGGATGCTGTTCCAGTTCCTGTTCCACGAGAACAGGAACAACCGGAACTCGGAACTCGCCATTTTTCGCCGTAAGGGAACAGAACATGAACTTGGAACTCGTACCGCCCTATTCCAGTAGTAGTTCCACTTTTGTCTATCCTAAGTGGGGACCAAGCATATTTTCGATCCGCCACATGCCAGATCTAGCAGATTACACGCTATGCATTTAAAGGCTTCATCTCAAAATCAAGCGCCTCGTCCGTAATTCGCTCCCTTAGGTGCTTTTTAAATTTATTCGAGCGTGCAAGTGCTTGTGGTGACCTTCTTTCCATTCAAGGCAGTACGGGAACGTCTGCTTAAACGTGACTCTTGGAACAGGAACTGGAACTGGTGGAGCAGGAACTAGGTAAGTCAAGGGAACTATTGCCGCTGGAACAGGAACTTGGAACTTGGCATGTTTTCGCACAAGGGAACAGAACAGGAACTCGGAACAGGCCCAAAAAGGTGGAACTTTATTAACGCTGATGCCGCAGACATGACGCATATCAGTGGACGAAAAGCGGAAGACGCTTTTCGTCGATGTTTTTGACAAGAAGATTTTGGGCAATTTCCGCCGCTAAACTACGCTTATGGCGACGCCAGTGAAATTTTAGGCCAAATTTCGACTAGAATCTATGAAAAACTAGCTTATCGGTAGAGATTCCACTACCACCCTCATTTGCCGAGGTCTCCCTGCCATGCCGTGGACGCCCCTTCCGTGCCTTGATCACGGCATGGCACGGAGTCGAACCTATACTTGTCGGTACATAGGCCATTTGCCTAGCGCTTATGCTTGCGCGAGTCTGAATTTTACCTCCAGTTCCGCGGGGTCCGTTGCCAGACCGTCGTCCGTAGAAGCGGCTACTCGAGTACGTGGAAGCACTATGATCTCGAGTGCCGGCGGCTCATCATCTGCGTCTTCGTCGAATCTCGGAGGGCTGCGGTATTGGCCTGCTCCGAGGATGCCGCTGACAACATTCCCGAAAGCACCAACTGTAGCTGGCTAAAATAGGAATAGGGAATGCGCAGAAATTCCGTCACGTCATTCTGCCTTTTTTGACCCCCGCCCCGTCACGCCTGCGATACAATAGGGTCAACACCCCTTCCCCATACTGAGACGCCTAAAATCCTCGATTTTAAATAGTGTACAAATTTCTCGGGTCATCGGACCATACGGGGCATCTTCCTGGTTTGGAGCTTCATTTGGCGAAACTTTTATGAGATTTTTCTGCGATTTTTTAGTTTCTTTTGTGATAGGAATTTCTCAGACCTTCGAAGTTTGTTAGATACGCGATAGTAAGTGCAAACCTGGTCATTTGTCGAGAAGAGAGGGACGTCCACCTCGCGTTGCTGCTCATTCTCGGTCTCTGGCTGGTCGGCGATGTCCATGTCGTCGTTGCTCGGCTCGAACGTGCAGCCGCCTACCGCTTCATTAATGTCCTCCTCTTGATCTAAGTTTTGAGAGTGATAAACGTAGCCTCAGATAGCTAACCAGAAAGCAGGGATTCTTCCGTCGAAGTGCCGTCGTCATCCTCGGCTCTGATTCCATCGTCGCCCGAAGCGATATTCGGTTAAGCTATCATCGTCTTACCTCTGCCTGCGCCCTGTGTGCCTAAGCACGTGCGTTGGTGACGAGGAAGGTCTGCCTTACGCGAAAGAAACCTGCGACACGCGGGGCACCGAAATTTCCTGACCGGATCGTGAACCTTCTTATGTGCGCGAAGGTATCTGGCGTGCTGGAATCCTAGCCCGCAGGTTGCGCACACGTAAGGCCGATCAGCGGCGTCTTCCGGAGCAGTACCAATGTCAATGGTATGCTTCCTGCGCATGTGCCTCGTAACGTTCGGTGCGCGAGTGAATCGCTTGTGGCACAGCTTGCACTCGTGCTCTTTCACCGATTTGTGAACGTTCATGTGATCCTCCAGGTCTGACAGCTTCGGGAACGCTTTCGGGCACTCGCTGCATTTGAGACGGCGAGTTCGAGCCATGGCGGACTAAGATGACAACAGAGGAAGTGCGAGCACAAGTGCTTGGTACAGGTAATTTCCGGCAGTGGCACACGGAGCGCGCGTACCCGCTAGTAGATAAAATTGCAGCCGTAGTAACCGCTTATATGCGGCCGGAGCATGGCGAGAAAGTAGGCGGAACACGTGTTCAAGGACCTTTGCCCATATTTTCATAGGCCAAGTTTTCCCACGTTCTGATTTAGAAACGCTATGTGAATTGTCCAGGTCATTGAGCATCAGCTATGTGAACGCGGACGTCGTTCCGTGTCCCCTACCGCGTTTCTTCTGTTAGTTATTTCTCCTGATTAACCTAATACCTTCAACTGCATCCCAGCCGCAGACCCGAGCGAGAAAATCGGCGGAACACGTATTCAGCGACCCTCTAAGGCATGTTTTCACAGCCGAACTAATCTCGTTTTCGCTTGCGACTCTTGGTCAGTAACAAGAGGTCGTTGGGCAATACGCTCGCGGACTTCGTCTAGTGTCCTACCGTTCCTCAGTACTCCCCTCAAGGCTACACCCGAATTGAGGTCTAGGTAGTTTTGCGATGCAGGTTTCAGGTTCAGGTTTAGACGCAAATTTCAGGGTAATCCAGGTACCTCTTATGGCCCACCAAATATAATATTTTCGCCTAAAGCTTCGACGATACTCCTGGCGATGGGCCTCTTCATCGCGTTTTGAATGAGTTTTATCCTTTTGCCACCGATGCCTATCTACAGACAGTGACTTCAATGGGAATGTATTGTCCTACTGTGACAGGTTCGACGTGATCTGCAAAGAGAGTTTACGAAGGTAAAAAAGTACGTTAGAAAAAATGCCCTAAAAACAGATGTTCGAACTTGCTTCCGCAGAATTTTTGGCGATATTTTTTGTGGTTTTCTTCCACGGAAGCTTGTAGCACATTTCCATGAGGCAGCGTACCGTCCAGTTCTGCGCGTCTTCGCAGTACTGCCGCGCAGACGGTTAGTACCCGACAAAAGATGCCGAGCTCTGTACTCGAATGGAACGATCGACCTGAAAGTCCAACGGCATGCACATCACCGTTGTATGAAGTCCCATGATTCTCTACTGGAATATAAACAACATACCTAGCTATGACGCCGGTAACAACATAAATTATTTACTTGTTCACGAGGCGATCGCAGATGTCGTTGCAGGGAATGTATCTCGGTGTGTCCGGAAAAAGTTTTTGAGGAATGCGAGAAGCGAAGCGTTTGAAGATTTCAGTCTTTTCCCTACCATCCATGTGTTAAGGAGTGCAGATACCTTAGACTTAGACGACCGTACTACGTACGGGCCGTACTCTATTCCGTACCGTATTTTACGGGACGGAGTGCGGAACAGCATCGATTTAGTACGGGTTTCCGTATCGTACCCTGCTGTCGCAGTACGGAGGAAGGCACGGCATAATTCTCTGGCTAAAAATGCACTAGTACGGGCCGTAGTACGGCTTTAATAAGGTCCGTACCGTACTCCGTATGTGTGTGTTCCGGGGGTTGTTCGTCTAAGTCTAAGATAACTCCTTCTACCTCCGCGGTGAGTACCGCTTCATCTGCAGGTCCCCGAGCGAAATCATCCGCGTACATATCCCCAACTCTAAGTTTCTCTGGAACAAAGCGACAACTGTGTTCCTTCGCAAACGCAGAAATTCTTCTGAGTCGAGTAGTGCTTCTCCATGCCGTTCAACGATTTCCCAGAACCTGAAGCGAAAGGTGTCAAGAAGGTATTATTCGAATACTTGCGGTGATGGCGCGTGCTCGAGCGAGTGTTGTGCCTGGTAGATGATCTGACCGACGCTTTCAGCTGTTAAGCTTCGTCCCAAATGGCCCATCAGTGCCCGTACGAAGCTTTCGACGGAATACTTCTTGCCGGGGTTGTGTGGGTAAACACTTCAGTATCGGCGATAGTCGTCGTGCCAGTGTAGATAAACCTTAAAACGTGGGCTCAAAAAGGGATGACTGAATCTAACAGAACAGTCTTACAGGGCGCGAAAAGGGCACCGAAAGACGCGCCTTTATGCGCGTACCTGAACATAAGAAGGGAGTACGGAATTAGGTGGATGTTCGAAAATGTTCATAATTAGTCTGGGGGAGGTCATAAAGGGTCAGTATTCAGGAGTTTTACGGCACACGAGATTGCCAGGAAAACACGCGTTCCCGCACGGACACGGTCAGTCAGACTGCCGAAAAACATGATCTTGAAGACATCTGACGCGACGGCCAGCACATACTTGTGGGCAAGGAATACTCTGGAGGTCTACAACGTGAGCACAGCGAATAACGTCCCAGCCGGTACCAAGAGAGCTGACGAACTAACCTGTCCTTCTAGGCCGACGCTGAACTGAACATCGGATAGCTCATCCTGGAAAAGAGTCATGCTGGGTTCCACAGGAGCCGCTTCGTTTTCTGCCCTCAATGTGATGGGCATTTTGAACAAGCAGTTCCTTGACGTTTAGATCACCAGTTACCTAAGAAGGGTTACTTTCCAGTCCCTACGCTAGTAGTGAAGATGCGGACCACCACGTGTTGCGAGACGATGTAATGAAATAGCGACATTACGCGGATGTTTGACGGCGGCCGAGCGCGGATCCGAAATTCACATTCATGTTCATGTTACATTCGCATTAGTGAACGCGACTAAAGCAACGCTTAGAAACGACGAGCCTCTCGCGTCTCGGGAGCCAAGCCAGCTGCTCGGACGACGATGTGCTCGTAGCCCGGAAGGAAAAGGTCTCGAGCGGTGAAGAGACCTGAAGAGCGAGGTTCGACGCTAAGGCCAACAACCGCAGGTGAGTAATGACGCGGTCGATAATTTGGAAGTAGCGTAAAAAATGGCCAACGCTTGAATCCGAGTCATCGGACCACCCATTGGCTTTGACGTTAACGTTTGCTGCAGGGCTGGTCAGATCCTGGTCTTTTGGTCCGGGGGTTTAGGTCCTGGTCGCCCAAAAAAATCCCCTCCGCCGTTTCGTCTTTCGACGATCCTCCGCGAGGCGTAGGCCGACGGAGATTTTGCGTGTTTTGTCGGACTTTTCGTCAAAACTTCTTCGACTTTTGCGTGTTTTTCTCGCAGTTTTCTGCAAATTCCTTCGGAAATTCGGTGTGTTTTTGCTTCGGTGTTCGTGATTGGGACATGTCTTCGCGACGTTTTCGCGGACATAATACACAGAAGATACAAGATTTCGCTTGAAAAATGATTTCGAATGACAGATATTTCTTGTTTGTTTTGGTAATATGGATCCTGGTTTCGTGGCTCTGTCCATAGAGCCCACTGCCTGGAGTGCTTGGTTCGGAGGTGGCGCATGATACACTCTTTTACAGACTGGCTACAATAACGTAAGGTCTTTGCGTCACGACCATCTCCCACCCGAGAATCTGACGTGTCTTGCAAAATGCACCGCCTTGGAGGCAGTGCGTTCCAAAATTTAGTCTAAGCCACAGGCGGAAGCCCGAGCTGTAACTGTTAAGTACCTCAAATTTGGGTATTTAAACCGAAGAAGCCGGCTCGTTCGCGGCCAGTGTCGGCCTCAAATCCCGCCAAACGGGTGGGGTGCGTACGCAGAAGAAACGTGCAAGAAGACGCGATCCTTCTCGTCGCTCATATGCCTCCGGCACTACTCATTAACGGCGTCACTCCTCAACCGTCCGACCTTCTCTCGCGTCTCTTCTAACGGGGCGCATCCGTCGCCCACAGCCCGGTTGAGACCCAACTGCGCACGCATTCGTTCTCCGAGCAGTGCGCCACATGGCTCCGTTCCGAAGAGACTCCGTCGCCTACGACCATACCGCGCTGAGCGTACGCCATCCCGTCCGATCTGGCAAGTCAAGCAGCGCTGGGCTCCATTAGTACTTGGATCGGAGACGTCCTGGGAATCTGGGGTGTCGTAGGCTTTTTTTTCTTTTTTATATGGTTTTGTGCGATCTGTATTTTCGAAGATTGTATCACNCCTCAAATTTGGGTATTTAAACCGAAGAAGCCGGCTCGTTCGCGGCCAGTGTCGGCCTCAAATCCCGCCAAACGGGTGGGGTGCGTACGCAGAAGAAACGTGCAAGAAGACGCGATCCTTCTCGTCGCTCATATGCCTCCGGCACTACTCATTAACGGCGTCACTCCTCAACCGTCCGACCTTCTCTCGCGTCTCTTCTAACGGGGCGCATCCGTCGCCCACAGCCCGGTTGAGACCCAACTGCGCACGCATTCGTTCTCCGAGCAGTGCGCCACATGGCTCCGTTCCGAAGAGACTCCGTCGCCTACGACCATACCGCGCTGAGCGTACGCCATCCCGTCCGATCTGGCAAGTCAAGCAGCGCTGGGCTCCATTAGTACTTGGATCGGAGACGTCCTGGGAATCTGGGGTGTCGTAGGCTTTTTTTTCTTTTTTATATGGTTTTGTGCGATCTGTATTTTCGAAGATTGTATCACTTTTAGCCCCCCCCCCCTCACTCACCCCTGCTTGATGCCCTCCGACGGTTTCCACCCTCAGAACACCGATTTTTCGAAATTAATCTGAAAGTGTGTTTCATGTTACACGAAAAAGTGACAACAACCGCAATTGCCCTTAAGCCACTTTTTGCTTGGTGCGGAGCTCTGCCTTAACGATGCAAAACGTCCATCTATTCGGCCAACTTGTTCAGCGAGATGCTCGTGCATCGTTCGGTTGATTGTCCCCTACTACGGGATGGACCAAAATTCGGGTCATTCCGAGGCAATCCCGGATGATTCTCGCAGTATTACTTTATGACTTATTAAGCACAAATTCAATGGAGCCTAGTCGACGTGGATGTGAGTTCTACGCCATAGCAGCTCGGTAGCTGAACAAACATGGGAGTGACGATGCTCGCTTGGCACACAGCGCGGGCGACGTGTCACTAAATATATGGCTCATGTCAGTGCATTTTAAGGCCTAGGTCTGAACCAAGTCGTGCTCGTTGCCCTGTCAGGATGTATCAGACTGCGAATTTACGAATATGCTGCGTATATGTTCCGACCTTGTCTCCTGTTTCAGCTATAAAATAGCTAGTTTAATCTGTACGACGTCCACGGAGGGGGTGCTTCAATATAAGGGACGGTCAGGGTTACTTAATTAAATCTAGTGGACAGTGTACCTTTCCTAAACAAACCCTTTCAGTTGTATGTTTTTCACGGTTGTTGAAAGTCTTAGATAGACCAAAATGATTGGCCGACGTAGGAATTTGAATATCCTCCACAATGAAGCAAGTCACCTTTTCCCCTCATACTAAAGTGCCTTCCGCCATACGCAAGTACTACCGCTTAATCTGCATCCTACGTAAGCCCAATGTTATTACGATTTTTTGAAGGATTTATCAGTTCATATGCATGTTTAGACAACTCTGTTGTTCGTAGTCATGCCCTTGTTTTCAACGGCACGAACCGTTCTTGGCCGCTGTGCTCGTCTGGTTGCCAAAGTAGGTCATTTTACGCCAGTTGCGTGAAGCGAAAGATGGTGCCTTTAGTTCACAGTTCCTGCACTCGGCCTGCTCGAACTCGTCGGAAGTCTGTATGTCTTCAACCGCTATCTGGCCGTGGCACAATTTGCTGCAGGGGCACTCTGCATTTTTGCGTACTTTCGCGGACAAGCAAAGCCTCTGCTCCCGCTGATGCTCTTCTACGTAAGTCCGCTTTGCGTCTCCCTTCGTCTTTACGGAATGCAGTGCCCTATGGCTTAGTCTTAAGCAGAACAAACCTTTGGGACTTCTCTCCACTAGTTGCTCCTGAGCCCGGCGTCGCCTTGCGACCGTCGGCTATCACGCGTGGCCCCAAACTGATCTCGCCCTCCGCTCCGACAGATTGCTTCCTGCAAGCTATGCGGCCGTCTCCCGCATTCCATAGCAAGCACATCCCACGCCCTTTCACAAAGATTCACGTGAGCTTTACACAGATGACTAACCCACGAAGCATACCACCTTACATTAGTATACTGGGATACGATGCCAACTGTGGCGATCCGAGCAAGCAAAAGTGGCCAAACTTTGTACCTCGTAAAATGTGTTTATACACGTAGATCCGCTTCAGAGGATTAGCAGAATCGACCCACTCACCTTTGTTGAGCGTAAACTAAAGACCAGCAGCTGTACCGGACTCCGTGCCGTACTGACCCATCGCATACTGTATTCCGTACCGTACCAGTACGGGACGGTGTACGGTACGGTCCGTACTGGTGCTAAATATCCGTAAAACTAAGTAGGGTGTGCCGTACTCCGTGCTGGAGTTCCAGCTGTACCGTACTCTGTACGGTACGGACTTCGCCGAGTATTCCGTATCGTACCAGCAGAGCACGGTTTTCGATCTGTTCGTAAAACGACTGGTCGCAAACTTTTTCAAGCTCGTTACCGCCCCGTTCTGCTGTCAAGGTCAACAAAGAAGAGTTAGATAGGCGGTATGATGGAGGGAACCATCGAATGCAACGAACCCATGCACGCCTCCCTATTGTTTAGCTCGTCGAGTCGCTGATATGCTTTGGCGTCTGCGGCCAGTGCGGCTACTACACCGCCGTGCCGCTGAAGGAACGAAACTGCTTCAACGCGATGGACCGCTACTTCACCACCTATCAACTAAGCCGACTGAGCTACATGTGCATCCACGGCTTCATGTACTCAAGCATGCACATCGTGGGCATGCTCGGCATGATGAGCGTCACGGGTAAGCAGACATGACATGCATGGGAATATTAGCGCGGGAGGGATGATCCAGTGAATTTTTACCAAGTAATTCGTCGTTGTAAGCAGAAAGCTCTTCCAAGTCGCCGACACTGGCAGTTGGACGAACAAATGACGGCTTCGGAATCCAATGTCGTTCGTACAACATGCGGTTACGCAACGATACATGCAGTAGCGCTATGGTGCATTCGGTAGCGCTGTGGTTTTGAAGTACAACTAGAACGCATGCACCATGCAGACCTTAGACGGATGCAGGCACCCTATATTGATTCAAATGCTAGATTACAGAGCTGTGTGTCTAGGAGTAGTTAAATGAAATAACGACCACTAGTACAGATTTAATGAAATGCTGCTCTTTAGCGATGATGGTCAACGGTTTCGTCAGCATCCTAACGACGGGAGTGATTCTCTTCACCGCTTCCTTGTTGATTCTTCGCGCCTATATGCGTAATGGACGGCACGCATAGGACATTCGGTAGCGAAAACACTTTGTTAGTTAATTGGTTTACGGCTAATGGAACAAAGTTACCTTCCCAATGTCCTGCGAAGATTAAAGTGTCGTTGAAGAAAATAAAACTAAGGTAAACAAACCATGCCTGATTCGCCGTATGCTTTGACAGTCTTTCTAATGATGGAAACCCAATGGGTGTTTCGGCCACCCACAGATGTCCAATGTCTTCTCCGCTTCGAAAACTTTATTGACGGTCTATCTCTCTCCGAACTAGTGCTACATCACTTATTCAACGTCTCTACCGAATTCCGTATTCAATGCCGAATACAACTCTCAGGCGTCGTACCGCTTTAGAAATTCAAGCACTTCGACGTAAGGAACTTTTTGGATGATAAGTGTCAGGGCTGGGGGGTACCGGTACCGGAACCCGGGGGTATGGGTACCGGTAAAGTCAAATGGAGCCTGGTACCGGCTCCATTTCAATTTCCAGGGGTTATTTTGTCCAAAACAAATGCAACTTATTTTGTAACATTATGCACACTGAAGCCGTATGTTGCGATAGAGGAAGAGAAACTTTTGGAAGGTGTCTGCCGAGATGCTTGGCGAAGGCTCGTATAGATAGCCGGGCCAGTGGAGAATAATCGCTCCGACACTCTCATAAATTTGGAACCGACTCTGGTACCGGTCCCGGAACCCAAGGGTTTTGTTGCCGGTACCGGTACCTGTCCCACTGAAATGTCGTCAGTACCAGGCCCGGTGCTCAAAAAAGTTTCCCCCAGCCCTGATAAATGTCAGCTGCTGTATTACAAGAGCTGACAATTCATCAGTTGTAACGCTAAAAAAACAGCATGGGCAGCGTCATGATGTCTCTGTAGTATTCGCAAAACACAATACCATAACTTCGTTAAGCGGACAGTGCTCGCATCGCATCAGTTCTGCGTAGCAGTTCTTCTAGCGCTTGGCAGCTGACACCCAGACGGTTGCCTGCATTTTGCACATTCGACCCAGTCGGACTTTGCTACTCTTTCTGGTTCACAATTTAAGAAGTCATAAACCTTGGTAGCAAACAAGCGGTAACGTCAGCTGATCACCCCTCTCGTTCGATGTATCGCACAATTACTAGGCTTCGCAGTCGGTACGGCTAGCGCGACAGATGAAAGTAAAGCTTTGCTGAAAGTAAGTAGCACCTGCTCGCAGCTACGTGATGCGTGTGTGGCGAAAGGGATACGAGTTCTTCGAACGACCGAAATAACAAAGTTATACGCACACCAGTGTTAGCTCGGTGTTTCACGACATACCTTTGTAGCTTTATCGAGTTGCAGTTAGTGAGCGGCTTTTTTTCTCTGTGCGTGGCGAGTTAATGGACCGGGGCGTAGTTCTGTAAGTGCATTTCCGTTCAGTCTGCGGATATACAAGGGGTGCGCAAGGGTACAATACCGCTGCCAGAAAATAATTTAGTGGCGGAAACAAACATAAGTTGAACTTCTGTCGCGGACAGAATGTAACTTCGAATATTGCCTTGTGAGCATAAAGTGCTAACCCGCGAAATGCATGTACCCTCTCGTAAAAGTATTTCGTTGAGAGTCCATGCAGAGCCAAAGGTGGCGTACCACGGCACTGCTGAGGTTTCTAGGTCTCGAGCATTCCCTATCAGGTACGATTTGATGTGCAGCGTAGACCGGTTTCTGCTTTCTCTAGCGTGTCCAGCCTGGATTTATGCGGCGCGACTGCAATACGTTATATTCATACCACAGTGCTTAATCCATGTATTCGAGGTTAAGACTGGGATGTACAAGCACGATAACAGCAGCGACGATGTTATTTGTCCACCTTACCACATACCATGTGAAATCCTTGCTGTTGTCCCTAACCGTGCCGAAAGGAAAGGGTGAAAACCCATTGAATTCCTACAGAAATTGTGGACAACCCTGGGTTAGAGCAACTTAAAGGGTAACGAATCCCCCATGCTTCTTTCTTCGCACGCCGTACACGCACGCGACACAGCGCCACGCAAGTTCTCTGAATTTTAGGCATCCCCCTCACTTAGCATTAGTCGAACTTGTGCAGGCAAGTGCGAATCGACACGAACAGTGCTTGCGACGATCGGGTCTTTGTAGCGGAAAGTGCAGGGTCGGATACCGTTCACTGCGTACACATGGAGGAACATAGGTCAGACCTTAAAAGTTTCGTAGCCAAAGAGAGATTTTCAGCAGCTAATGATTCCGCTTGTGGGGAGGGCAAGTCGTTTAGGCACTAGGCAAAGTGGTCCGCTGATAGGCGCCGCTAGGTCCAGTTTCCATCCGACAAGGTACATTTGCCAAACTGCCCCCATGATCGTCACGCAATTTCTGTAGAGCCTCATTCGGCATTTCGTTGGCCATTTTATTGATCACCTCTGGTCTCGCCTCTTTGTGATCTGTATCGGTGTATTCTGTATGTCAGTCATTCAGAAAACTTGGAGTTAATGCTTCTCTACCTCAATGCCGAGCGATAATGTCACCGAAAGTCCCTCGACTGCTGCTGTCAGCGTCAGCTTTACCCAGGAAACCTTGTTGCTACGCGTCCTTACCCACCTCAATGCGGCAGAAGCCCTCTTCATCGTGTTCGACGTCGCCGCTTCCGCTCTATGCTACTATGTGGTCCAGAAGCACCCGATGTTCCATCGCAACTTGCGGATGCTCGTTGCGAGTATGCTGGTCCACTGGTGCATTGGGATGGCCGTTAGACTGGCGATGCTGGCATGGATGCTCTACGAGCCGAAAGCCCAATGTAAGTCACCGTTTATGAATTTGGGTCAGGGAAAACTTAGCGGTCGGCCTTGACGTTAACACCCGTGTGAAAGCGTTAATGACTTGAAGGACCAAAGAATTTCAAATTCTAAAGTCTCAAGAGTATCTCGATTGTTCTGGTCGTGACACCCAGTTACTACTCAACAGCTAGTCCTGGTCAGTAGCATGGCGTCAATGACATTTTTGGAGCCGGTCGATAAAACTCTTTTTATATGGTAGATTCGTTGAGGCTTCATCATTTGCTTTAGGAATCGAAAATATGTTTTTTTTCGCTTGTTCTCTTGGACATATAGTGAATACAGCCGAAATTCGACATTATACGGCCATGAAGGCGATATTATACATTGAGCTAAGATCATAAAAGGATCAGAAAAGGACCTCAAGCTTGATTTAGTGACCCTTTTTTCTTACCGTTTGAATTTTCGAAAACATATTGGAAGACAGATGGGTACGCAAATAACTAAGCGTGCAAGGCGCCCGTAGACAGATCCAATGAAAATGTCGTATTTTAGTAACCGAAGAGATCTTCGTGCTTCATGGAAAGCTGCGAACCCTCGAGTACATGCGAGTCTTCGCCTTCGCCACAATCGTGCACACCATTGGCGGCGCGGTCGTCGAACGTTCCGTCGCGACGATTCAGCTAAAGAGCTACGAGCAGCAGCGCAGATGGACGGTCGTTGTTTGCGTCATGATATATGCATGGTTAGCCGCACTGGCCTCAGTAGGGATTCTCTGGCAACAAGGTAAGCACTGTTCCCTCTTCCACCTCAGGACAACCAGAAATCATCTTGCGAAGCCTTCTTTTCGAACGAGGGCTTACCATGCAACTTATATCATGCATGCCATTCAACGAGGGCTTACCATTCAACGAGGGCTTTCCTACGGGGGTCCAGTGCATTATTAGCGGGGCGGGGGGGGGGGGGGCCA
>JNEY01000105.1:245236-260108 GCA_020875895.1 Aphelenchus avenae | reverse complement strand
GTGCAAACAATGCACGCCTAACATAGGCTTACCTTTGACCTGGGATCCGCCAAATTGTTCGCAATACAGAACGCGAACGATAGCGTCCATAACGGCCGGTTGTGGGCTGTCCTGCTGGTAGTCGAAAGTCATGCTCGGACTCTTTAGAGAATGGAACTTATTCGTCGAGCAGAAAGGGGGTTAAAACAATGCCAGTCCGAAGAGCCGAGCGCGAAAAACTGACGAGAGCCGCTGTAAGCCGTCGGCACACTAACGCGACTGACTGTCCAATGTTCGGCGCGAATTCACGGCGGCGTCGACGGCTTTTAAGGCCGTCGCACTTCGAGCGCTCGGCTTATCTCTTCGATCCCGAGAACCGTGCCGCCGAGCGAAGGGAAGCTCCTCCCGCCGGCCGGCTGGCGACGGCGCTACAAATCTGGCACAAACAGATTCCCGCTAATGCCAGCATCCACCCTCACCTGACTCCTCAATTAGCGGGCGCTTGAGGAGCTGAGAAGAGTCCGCAAATAGCGGAAGCCGAGTTTGATCCTCCACCCTCACGTGAAGTGGTGTTAAGGCGACCATTAATCTCAAGGGGAAAAGGCGCGCTCGACTTTTTTGTACACAAATGAGCAAGAGAGGTGATTTCAGGTTGGAGTCGCTGTGCGAGCAGCGCTGAGTGGAGCATGGCACCGCCAGTGGAGTGGAACAAAGGCTGACAAAAAGACGATTAGTTTAGGCAATTAAATACGGTTTGAAACGCATTGTTTCGACCATAGGTTGCGGTGCATCGCGTACATTGAAAAACCGCAAATTATGCATTTTAATTTCCGTCATCGTCGGATGAACAACTGTATGCAGCGGTTTGCTGATGTGCCTACCGTACCGCTATGAATCCAATAATTCTCTGATGAGCAGACTGACCCCTATAGGGTTCTGGGCGGACATGACAGGGGAAGTCATTTCCGATAATCGTGGTATTCATGGTATAATCCTGCGCAGGCAGGTTACATTTTCCCAACTTGAGGACCTCGGTTTCAGACTAGTTGCTCGATCCAAAGATTCTTGCATGCATCGGCATGTGAACATTTCAGCCGATGGCCAGCTGACCTCCAGCTTATCCGTCTCGGTTCCTGTAGATTTCTTGTAAAACCCGTCGTATTCAAGGGCTTGAGATGCCTCGCAGTTTTCTCACTATTACGAATCAAGCTCACTCTCTATCTACGTGATTGTTCTTGCAAAGGCTCTGCATGGACGCTACGTTGCTGCATTGTAGGACTAGTACGCTATGGGGGCAAGGTGTTTAGATCCCGTATGGGAACTTGATTGAACCCATATCGCACTAAGAAATACTCCTCCCTCCTATCGTACTGGCTCCCCATAGCGTACTAGTACCGCGTTGTACACTAGAGCAATCCAAGGAGAGTAAATGAAACGTGACCGTCTTTCCGTCGTCCCCGGTTCTCTTCAGATCGTTCTGTCGTTCTGTGATCCGCTATCTCGATACGATCCGTCCCCAATCTCTTCTGTATATCGACCCGTTCTTAGCGCCATATCTTCACCTTTTCTGTCATGTGTCAAATGAATGAACACGTAATTTTTTTCGCTCATACAAAGACATTGTCGAGTTGCCTCTTAATGGAGGCCGTACCAGTGGTACATTGATCCCTGGGACACTTATGCTGTCCCCAATCCCGGAGAACTAAGCATGTTTTCTTGGTGCTAGATTTCCAAAGTATTTGCGCCTAGCTAGTGGGAATCCCTTCGAAATCCTTAGTTAATTTCCGTTTAATCCTTAGCTCCGCTAAGCAGCTTGTAGTCAGAAAATCCAAGCTGGCTTTCACGATGCTCAGTCCGACTTCCTAGCTGCCTAAGCGACTTTCATGCCGATTTGGTGGAAGTAAACACACGGATTTCGAGCGCTAATGTCATGCTGATTCCTAACATTCTCTTGTACTTTGGCTAAGAGCCTGTGAAAGACGCTTAAGGCTTAGCGCCGTGTTTGCTGTCCGTCTTTTTCGTTGCCACCTTCCGGCTATTCCGGTGCTTCAGCCGGATGATCCGGCCAGCTTCTCGCCGGATCCACCCTCTCGTAATCGGCTACCGATCGGTTGCTAAGTTTTGCTAATGCGCAGGATTACGTCCAGATTGAATCTCAATACGCACCGAGCACCAAAAGAGACAGGCTTGTGCTGTAGAAGATGTCGGATCGGAGTGGAAGGCCTTCGGTATATTAAAATTGTCGGGTTGACGATGAATCGGAAATGTCACTCTGCGTCTAACAAGCCTACTGAGCGGGGCGTTCAAGGTCCAGGACGCAGGCTTGCTTCTTGCCAGTGACGCTGTTTGGCTGGATGACTACGCAAACCCTTTGCAAAGCCTTTGCACACCTCAAGCGCTGGACTACCGCTTCTTCTATGTTGGGAGGCTTTAGCTTAAAGGCTACTAAAACAACGAGGCTAGATTGCTCACTCGATAAATGATCTCTGTTCCGCGACCACCTTGAAAACAACATGTTTCTTCAAAGACGCTATGACAAAGCTTATTCCGGTGCTTTAGCCGGATGAGCCTGGGCTCTTGCTCGCCGGATCCACCTCCTCGTAATCGGATAACGATCGGCCGTTAAGTTGTCTTAATGCGCAGGAATATTTGCGGATTGGTTCTTTATCCGCGTGGGGCCTCAGCAGAGACAGTGTTGTACCGGCGAAGACATAGAGTTGAAGTTGAAGAACCTTCAATTTCCTTCTAAATGCTACGTTGCTATGCTATGCTCACGACGGTAAAACGGCAAGGTCGTATCAGGCTTGAGACGCATTTGCGAAATGTAAGCCCAATGGGTCCGAAATACAAAGGGAGTCATGACAACGATGTTGTTGTTTGGCTGGAAAGTGTCCAGCAAAACTTGCGAAGCCTTTGCATACCGAAAACACTGAATCCACAAGTTCGCTTACATTGCGAGGTTTCCGCTTCAAGGCGAGCAAACTACCTTGCCTTGTAGGCAACTGATCTCTGATTCGAGGCCAGCACGAAAACAGCACGTTGCAAAGCGCTTGCGCTTGCAAGGCAAGACGCTTGCACAAACGCTCAATTAGACGAAACGGAGGTACCTATTGCTTGACTACATTCATTTCGCTATGAGGGACGTGCTTCGACAGCCTGTAAAGTCGGTGTTTCATCAAATGCAAATATGAGCCTAGAGAGTTATGAGGGCTTCCTGAAGGATTCTGAACGTTCTCGGAAAAGGTGCAGGATAATTACAGCGGGAAACCGAGATGATCGCAATGACGAATTACGGGATATCGGAAGAGCCATCAGGGGTGGCTTACGGAAGTCATTAATCGACGGTAACTACCTTAAAGCGCTTGATTGTTCTGCGAAGTATGTGTGGCGAAGAGTTTTACCGAAAATGATGTCCAGTAGCGTTTTTGTATAAGTTCAGGTGTAGATCGTGTTCGATTGTATTTTGCTCTTTGTCGCGGTACCTGATGGTGCTTTCCTCGAAATAAAGAGACTCCGCGTATAGGTAGTCCTCGCGGGAATTGACCGCACAAAGTACAATCCGAGAATCTCGAAAACAGAAGGTGGATGTCTCTCGCGAAGGTGTGGGATAATCGCCATCCGGTAAAGGGCGAATTGTGGTGAACAATGACGGGAGGCCCAAGCACCTCCACATGGCTTCAGGAAGCCATTAATCACTGATAGTTCCGTCCCACGCTGGAGGATGCGGTTAGTAAGCATGTATGGCGCGTAGAGATTCGGTGTACCCTAACGGCTTAGGACAGATTGACTAAGCAGAACGACCATGAGTTCCCGTTGTTGGACATCGGTGATGTGAGACGACAGACACCATCATATCACGAGAACTGTTCTGAGACTCCGAAGGCAGTTGTACTCTACGAGCGGCGTAGTTTTGTCACGTGACTCACATCGTAGGTACTTACGATCACCATACTTTTCCTCGTCCATGTAACACTACAAGACGCCTCTGTCTTTAAAAATGTCGGCATTCACCTCAGAATGTCGATGTCGTAAGGTCACCTTGTGAAAACTTAATGAAGGCTCGTAAACGTAAGGTTAGGTCAAACTGACTTCGCGTACCACGTTCGCAGCAGCTCGAGAGCCCGTTCGTTCCAAGCGGCTCGATACGCTACGCCACATTCATCGTAAAAGGACTCAAATTTCTACTTGCTGCCCACTAGCTACGCTGGAACAAGATGATCTCTGATACACTGCCAAGTCCTTCAAGTGACTATTGCTTGTTAAGTCCTCAGTAACCTTAGAAGAGCCTCTTAACAGGCAGATCTTCTAGCCGGCCCATCACACATATGCCACATACCGGCGGATTTGCATAAAGCCGTAGATGCTTAGCATGACTTTGGACTCGCCTAAGGCAAGACAGCTTAACGAGGGATGTGTTTCGTTTTTCTTTGCCACCTTCCTTTATTCCGGCATCTCATCCGGATTTCAGCCATGAGTTTCGATACTCGCATTCTCTCGAGCCGTCGCCTTAGCCTGATTAGCGGCTAATGCGCGGCTTATTGCCAAATTGGTTCTTAATTCTTGTCGGACATCAAAGGTCGGAAGTGGCAGGCAAGTCGGTCGAGACGGAGTTCTTCAAGGTGCAAAAAGTCAACTCAAACAGGAATCCGTGCTCCGTTGTGCACTGTTACCCCTTCGATACCTAAGGCCGGCTCATCCTCAAGCACTCCATGGTAAGCCGTCTTAAGTTCGCCTGTGAAAACGTCGTAGGACACGACTGTGTAGTAAACACTCCTGCATAGTGCAGTAGCTCGCCTTCTGAGTATCACTACCTTAGATAGGTATCTGAGCTCTTTCGCCCTTCCTTCCGGGGCGGGGTTTCATGAGACCTTGTAAGGAATATGGACCACTGTAGAGCGGCCTGCACACTAATGCTCCTGCGCAAAGCAAAAACACCAAAAAAGCCAATAATGTATCCCCTACGCACTCGACCTCGGCTTTCGAAATCTCGCCTTTCGAGACGTCGTCCAACACAATTTTGCAGAAAGCAATCCTTGGCAAGTGCACACTATCGTAGTATATCTTCGAAGTAGCACTAAGATAGATATGTATCTGTGCACTTCCGCCATTCCTCGTGAGGGAAAGACTCAGTAAGGGAGTGTCCAGGAAATACGTCGGCCTTATATAGGGGAGGTTAGGCCAATGTTGACCAATGCTGGCAAGAGGGGGAGGACGGGCGGGTTGGGGGGGGGGGTCGAAAAAGTGCTAAATCAGTCTGACGTATTTTGGACGCTCCCTAAATCTTCCTAGAATAGAAGCAACGCGAAGCGGCCTGTTCGCTGTTCCTGCGCGTTCGTAGAACGATCATTTCCAGTCGACACCTCGTCGGATTTGTAATTGTAGGCGTTAATAACTACTCACAAAGGGCTAGAATTTCCATCTGTCTAGGAGGATGCCTCTAACGAAGAAGGGTGAGATAACTGAGCCTCAAGGGGCAAGGATATCTGTAAAAATAAGTGGGAACGTATCAGGGAAGTTATCTGCAGATTCATTCAAAATACCTACTATGTTCAGTTTTATTTTAGGCTTACAGTTTCGGCAGATTTTAATATTCAGACTACTTCATACTGAAATTTCACTGCGGACTTGCGTCATCACTGCTTCGAATGTCGGGGCTATTACTGCATCGCCACAGGATGCTAGCGTCATAATCCCGTCACTGGAGTGTAGGTTCGTCAGGTGGTTCCGAAGCGGATGCAAACGCGCTATAAATATCAGCGCTTGCGCGAATGTTTTCCGCGAATAGCGACGCACGTCTCCAAAAACGGCCTAATTGCGTCGACGCTCGTGAGCCTAAGCTCCGAGTGACGTACAAATTTATGCCGGCTCATACGTGTAATGTTACGGAACTTTATTCCATGCGAGAAATACCCTTTATAGGGGTTCTCCGAGAAGACGGCGATTCGTTCTTGAATGACATAAAGTTAGATTGATTGAACGATTTGATGTACGTAGCAAAAACGCGACAAGGTAACCTCACAGCTGAGACACAATTGTTGTACCTAAAATCGAAGGTGACCATGGCCGTGATAAAGGAAGGAGAATGAACAAGCATGAGGATGTTCGGCGATAGTAAGTTGAACAAAGTTTCGTATCGGTAGAGGAAGAAATCGGAGCGAATGCATGTTGCATAGCACGTAGGCGCGGGCGTTCAAAGCTTGTAGTTACAGACGACGGAACAATGGCGTAAAAGTCAACATTACTCAGTCTTCCAAGCATTCAAGACAATAGTTCGACGATGTATTGTTTCGCTCGCCTAGGCACACTTCATTGTTTCTAAAGCATCCTGGCACTGAGCATACTCGATTTCCGTACTCGGAGATTTGTCCTATCGGTTACTCTTAACGTTTTCTCATTTTCATATGCCAGTGAAGCTTTTGTCCTCGCTGGACACATTTAATGCGCACATCTTTATAAATTAAACACTTTAAGGGGCAGGCATCTTGCTTACAATGACGTGGGCGTAGGGCGTACAATATTATGCACGTCGCTCAAACTAATGGACGGGCGCCGTACATTGCGTTTCGATTGATGGATTGCATCCATTTTGTCCGCTTCTTTCTCGAATGCTCTGAGCCGTACACGTGGCGGTGGAAAGCGCTAGCTCCGATATCAGTTTTATACACATACGCTGTAGCAAATTTTGGTTAGACTTCCACGCGTCGCTTCTGGGTCCTTCGGCGCTACGCTCGAAATGTCTGAAACGGGTAAGAAAATGAGTTTTGAAATGCGCTTGGGCGCTGATATTTTGAGCCAGCGGATGAGTAGGCAGGTTAAAGTCGGTTTTGTGATAGGTAGACGGATTTAAGGCCTCTGCGTAGGACTTAGTGCGTTTCGAGTATCCATCTGTGCTGCAATCAATTCTAAAGATCGGCAACCGTACAGGCAGTACGGCCGTACCGAACCGTACTAAGGTCGGCATTACGGTACGAACAGCTTACACGCCTTGCGGGTACGGATCGGCTTGGCCAGAGCGGACTACGGTACGGCTCCAGTTTTCTCGATACTTAGAGCTAGTACGGCCATCTCTTGTACCGTCTCATATCTATTACGGTCCGAACTGCCGTATCGTACCGTGCTACAGGTACGGAGTACGGTACGTGTGTGGTCAGTACGATACAAACTACGGTACAGCTGCCGGTTACCGAATCCTTAATCACTTCCTTACACGTTAGCGGCGATGCTTGCGGGGAAGGGCGATGGCCAGCAAGGGAAGAAGGGACTGCTCTCACTTCTATGCCTTAGCATGCAGGAAATGAGACACAGGGTCAAGAGCACTATCGTTTAAGTGAAATAGTCGCAATAGGGACGCTTACGCTCAAGATCTGCAACGTTTCCACCTACATGACAAAAATCGGTCAGCGCATTCAAAGCCCTCAACGGCAAGTGGCAGGTCTCGGATGGCACGTTTTTGTGTATCCATCCGTGGTGGACAAGATTACCCATCTTTCATGCTTCCTGGTGGGCATGAATGAGTTCAAGTGGTCTGCCTCGGTTGACGTCACGTTTCGGATTATAAAGAAGTACGATGGATTCGGCAAAGAGAACAGTTTCCGCAAGCAGCTCTTCGGCAAAAAACCGCTCGCAGAGATATGCGGGTGGCAGAAGTTTGTTGGGTCGGAGGTATTCGTGATTCTTGTGGCCACGTAAATGTCATGTCCTAGGAACTTCTAAACGGCTTCGCGATCGACGATTCCGTGGAAATCCGAGCAGATATCGTTCTGAAGACCGTTTCCTTCAGCACCTTTGAAAAGGACGGATCACCTGCAGCTGATATCAAGCTCTTGGTCGGCGACTGCGCTTTCTGCGTGAACAAAGGGGTAATCGCTAGAGATCTGAAATTACCTGCTACCGTTTTGCATCCCGAGCAGTATTAGCAGCAAGTTTCTATCGGGCAGGGGTTCCAAAACCGCCCTAAGCGGATCAATCCCCCTCTCCAACCCTAAGTGGGTCCACCCAGTGGCGTACCTAGGATTCAGTCAAGGCGGGCGCGCATGGTAAGGGGGGATCCTTACCTTTTTTCGGCGCGCCGACAAATGCCTTGGTCCCCCCTTGGTACTTGTCCAGTTGACGGATTTTTGCTCCTTTAATGGCTTTGTGGTATTGGTTCAGAGTGTTTTAGCCTAAAATAGCACGTCGCGGGTGCAATTTTTGTGCTTCTGTTGGAAAAATTTGTCCAAATTTAACCATTTCAGCCAAAAAATAGCCCGCCGCAAGAGCAATTTTAACGCTTGCGAGGCAGTAATTCGTGCAAAAATGGCCCAAACCAGTGAAACAAGTGCCAATTTCATAAATGAAAAATTTGCTTTGGTCCCCCTTACCCCTCGCGCGCCTTCGGCCCGGCTCGAGGGGGCGCGCCGCCCACACCCACCGCGCCACCCTAAATACGTCACTGGGTCTAAAGCTTTCCCCCAGAGGTCCAATTCCTGTTGGGAACCCCTGCTGGTGCCCTGCCCTGTCCCGCTTATGGCACAAGTACCCCCTGCTGTCCAGATAAGGTTAACCTAATCACTTGAAATAATTCGTCGAGTCAGAGCATGATGTTCAGTTTCTCTCGGTAATGTCGTCGGTCTTCCGAGAAACGTTCGCCCTCTCTGATGCCAATGCCGAAAAGGATAAGGACGGGATGGAGCAGCTCACGGTGAAAGACCGTGTCGGCCAGCGAGTTCAAGGAATTCCTCGGCGTCATCTATCCCACTCGTTACCCAATTACTGGTTAGTGGCCCATGGGCCATCTTACTCTTATTATTACCGTATTTCTTCTAATATAGCCCCGCCTCTAATAGAGCCCCCCCTCTAATATAGCCCCACGCAAAGATTTCTAGAAACGCATCTGGGTTATGCGGACTTCAAACCTAAGGCCATATTTAGATAGATAACGATAAAACAAACATTTTAGAATGGAGAACGAGCCTCACTGATGACAAATAAAATTTAAAATAATTTTTATAATTTATTTTGTTCCGAAAAAATCGCTTCCGAAAAATATAGCCCCAGGGGCTATATTCGAAGAAATACGGTAGTCCAGAAACTGCTGCTTTCTAGACGCCAACGTCATCAGCGTATTCCGAGTTGCAGACCGCTACGACGTGCAACACATCATCGTCGAGTGCGAGACTTATTCGGCGGAATTCAACAGTGTGCCCTGGTTCGACAAGCTGAAGCTCACCGTCGATCTTCATCGCGACAACCTCCAAGTAGCTGACTTCGGCGCTAGCACCCGCGTGTCCCATCCCCGTACCGTTCACCCATGCCGTTAAGGCCTACCCCGTATCGTTCGCCAGTACAGTTTAACGGCATAACGGCACGGATCCGTGTCGTTAAATCGATACGGACGCCAAAGTCTACCATGTCTACCTGAACAACTAGAAGATTTTTTGACTTCCCGTAAAAACTTCTTTCCCTTCCGGCAACGCACATCGATCCACTAATGTCCGAAGCGTGAACTTACTCTTTAGAATCATCTGATTGCAATGATGACTTGCGACGACATCCAGGCGATTAAGCAGGTCGAAAACGTGGACCAGTTGGGCGACGTCGTCCTTCGCGCCGTTTTCGAGAAACACGTTGGCATACACCACTAGAGCCGTCCTTCCGGACCCTAACCTACGGTCGTAGCTCGGGTGATGCTTACCCCACATGTTGGTCATAATGAACCGCTGTTTCGCAATCACTTAACCCATTAAACTTGCGAACTGCTGACTATTTTTTCAAGCTATCAGGAATTTTTGTTTCCGAGCCTGACGCTAACCTACGATCGTAGCTCGGGTGATGCTTACCCACCGTGAGGCCTAAAAGGCGGTAGGTAATCGACGTTCGAAAAGAGCGGGGTCGCAGAAGATGCGGTTTTTCCCAGTTTTAGAGAACATATGTCTTGGATTCTTGGAAAAATTGCGAAATGGATTTACCGGAGTTCTCCTACCAACCGGATTCGACAAACGGACCTGAATGAAGGTCGTTTTTCTTTCAATCTTGGATTTCTTGGATTGGAAAAGTTTTAAACAGGGACGTAGCTAGGACCCCTCGGGAGGGGGGGGGGCCAAAGGCGGGACACTTACCTATTTTTTCGGCGCCGACCTTCGGCCGGTGCCGAAAAAAATGCCTTGGTCCCCCCTTTGGTACTTTTCAGGAGTGTCTGACTTTGGCCCTTTTAGTGCGCTCTCTTTTTCTTTGTACAGCTGCAGGTTCTTGGGTACGTTATTTTGTGACTGTATTCATAGTTCTTAACAGAAAAAACCCTTGAGCCGCATGCAGCATGCCTGGGACCCCAAATGCGGAAGTCGAAATACAGGGACCCAAAATACCTGGATCTAAAATACAGGTAAACTGAACGTTGTGTCTTACTCACATCTTTCAAAACATGTTTTCGCATGTGCTTGAACAACCACACAACGTTCCAGGAAATTACACCTCAGCGAATGTCATCCCTTCAGCCGACCGCACCAATGTAAGGTGGAAGCTAATTGGCGAGGAAGAAATGAGAGGAAGGTGGATGCCAAATCGAGCGAGTTCACCGCGTCCAAGACGAAGCGGCGGCTAATGAGCGCTCACCGGGAAAGGGCTAAGCGGAAGTTCGCGGAAATAGCTGTCGTTGGTCTTGGTCTTTATCGTTTTGGACACCCAAGCTGATCACGTGACCGTCTTCATTAAACTTTGGGGTAGATTAGGGAATCGGAGATTGGTAGAAGGTGGGAAGCTAAGAACGTAGGATGGCTAGACTACAGCCCTTCATAAAGGCTTCCAGTCGGTGGTTCAAAGGCTTAGCGGATGCTGCAGGAACATCAAAGTATCAAAGCCCTGTAGATTGGCGTTCAGGATGGGACGGACTTCTGACTTCCACGCCGTTTATATTTCAGGGCTTCTTCTCAAAACCCATGCGAGACGGTTTAAGACCATCGGCCGGGTCAACGGTGGCTGCTTATCCGGTAAAGGCAGTGTTGAACATGATTACTGAGAGTGTCAGTCACTTCCGGTTTTAAGTCGGGGCGGGCTAGATCCCATTCTAGCCCTGAAGAAACGGAGAAACGAGGTTGATGGTTCTTTCTTTTGGTTTCCACAGGTATCAACAAGCAAGGGGACATAAGCTTGCACGACACATAACTTTCCAGAACTGTTCCGGCCATTCGTCTTGTGCTTCGTACATGGCGTCGTGAAGTGACGTTTTAGTGGACACAACTGAGCAACGATTTACTGGGTCGTCTCGACACATTGTCTAAGAGTGCAGCGTCTATCGGAAATTAACCTTGCACGTCGACTACAGTTTTGACAGTGCAAACGTATTGTGATGCCATCCGCAGCATGCATTAGTCAGCTATCGGAAATAGAGTACGTACGGTTAGTACGGTCATTAATTGGCTCTTAGGTTATCGCTTAATTGATTCAGCGAAACATGAAAGTACAATGATGCCACTTGCAAACAAGGTCGGGGCAGTGGTACTATGGCGTCAAATTGTTGAGGACACGAGCTTGCATTTTTGGACTTTTGGGATCCGATCAAGAGCGATCTTTAAGCTAGGCTAATGTCTCCTTGAGTGCAGCCATTAAGACTCGTAAAATGCTGCCAGCGGTCGCATTTCTGAAGATGCGGAACGGGGACTGTTGGGGGCACTGCTTGGTAGGCACCAAAAGCGTAGACGCTAGCCTTTCCGAGAGGCTTCCAGTCTCTTGTTCAAAGGCTTAGCGGATGCTGCAGGAACATCGAAAGTACCACCCCTGATATGCTAGACGTCACAGATGCGAGTGCACGATTGCCTTTTTTTGCCTTCTGCCTAATTCGACGGGAAATCTTGTGGAAAGAAAGTGTTTTTATTGAAAGCCTGGAAACATTCGTTTGTCCTTAGTGCCTCCTGGGCGGGCTAAAGGCGGCCTTCAACGCTAAAAATAGTCAACCGCCTGATTTGTCCTCCTTTTTTGGGGGTTTGGCCTCTTGATAACCCAAAACTTCATTTGGCAACTATGCAAGACGTACCATAAAATCCCGATTGTTCTTTCTCGCGGCCCTTCAGTCCCCAGTCGTCATTCGCACACCTTTGAAAGATGTCGCGGTGATTTTGCTATTGTTATTTTTTGTTATTGCTGATTTTAAGCATATATGAGCATTAAATGGCCTGCTTTCGCTTATGGGTCTATCTGCCGGATTTGCGGCATAGAATCCAAACCCTGAAAGCTTCCTAGCATGCTGGTAGACGGAAGTACTCCAGATTAGAGGATCACTTTATCAGCTTTCTTAGTCATTCTAAGCGCTTCGGATGAGTTGAAAGCTGGCTGAGAGATAATCTCGCTTTCCTGCCGTTGGCATGCGATTCTGCGGTTGGTTAGGGAAGATCCTTTGTGTACGAAATGATTATCTCTGAATGTAACCGGGCAACCTAAAGCGCTATGACGGTAACGACTCTAAGAATACATGTATTGAGGTGAAAGCAAAGAACGCGACATGAGCCTAGTGTGCACGGGATTCGTTGACTTCCGACATCCCGTCATGTTCGTTAGCGGACAATTCTCAGATGCGATTAGCGCCGCGGCAAACTTTTATGACAGCCACCTTCACGCTTCTGAGCAAAGGAATGTCGCTTGCAGACAACTCTCAGGGAAATGATGTTGACCGCGTTCAAGCAGTTCATTCTCTTCTCAAAGACGACCCGTTCCAGAGCATTGAATTATTTCGAGTATATGTCCCAATTAACTTAGTTTTCACTGTCTCACTCAGTCAAGAGTTGACGCATAGCTTTCTTTTGAGTTCTTTTTTGCCTTTACCGCAGTTGACTCGCAAGAAAAAGGGAGCGAGAATCGACTGATGCCATTAGCTAAATGATATTCTCAGGTTGGACCACAGTGTTACTACTAATTATATGGGGGTCCACAATGATACGGGGGGAGGGGAAAGCCTTAGCTACACGGTTTTGAACTCACTTGTTAAGCCGCTTTACCTACAGCACATGCAGCCAAGTAGACGTTCATTGTGAAATAGGTGTGAAGCCTTGCAGCATGAGAAAAATACGAACAAATACGGGTAACACGAGCAGCGGTTTCACTGTTGTCATTGGAGAAGAAGGATTAAGGCAAAATGCAAGTAAGCTTTCGACCCGCTGCATCTTAGGTTATAGTGTTGTACATCTCTATTCATTGTTTGGGTTTGGGTCTTTGGAAGAACGGCATTTAATCCTACAGCTTAATGCGTTACGTCATTAAGTTTCGAAGCAAGGATTCACACATGAACAAGGCAAAGATATCACTGGGACCGTAAAACGCTGCTAACTATCGCATCGTCCCTGTATATCAAACAATCCTTAACAACAATCCGAAGCGCCTGTCGTTTACCCGGACCTTATCACTTCTATCGCTCAAGAACATAGTTGGGTGCTTCCTCAACGCGCCGACTTACGATTGGTAGTCTTTGTGGGCGACATTCGTTTTCAGGCTTTATTAACAGACTGAAATGACTGACTGAGACGATCACTCGTTTACGGATTAGCCCATGCCAAAGTTCTTAATTTCCTAAATTCGACTAAAGTCGTAGCATTTTTCTTCTTTCGTTAGCTGGGCGTTGTTTTGTGCCCGAATAATGCAGTGCATGCGATTTTTTAGGTCTAATGGTATACCATGTGGTTCCATGAACGCTGACCCACGCAGTAAAGAACCGCATAGTTCGTCGAAGCCGACTTCTTGCCGCTATGTGGTCTTTGTGCTGGAATGCCCTTCGGACGCGCCAATTTACCGCCCAATTACCCGTAGATTGTCACCTTAGGAGTTCTGGGACAGACCGTGTGGTCGGACTAGAGAGCGGCAAAGATCTTCACCGATAACCCACAACGCTGTTGGGCTCAAGGAACATGGCATTTGTAGCGAGGTGAGGGTGGATGCCGAGGTGTGTTCCCGATTGTTGCGGCGGAAGCCCCGCGCAGGTTCCCGCTAATTGTCGGGCGAGGGTGGATGCCGGATTAGCGGAATGTTTACGGCGCGATTGTAGCCGAATGGCTGGGAGGAGCTTCCTGGCATTCCCGGGATCGGTGCCCGGATTCCGCTTTATAAGCGGATGGGACGGCGATGAAAGAACGCTCATTCTCGGCCCTACATTGGGGTAACGAGCGCTTTTTCTTTGGCTATTCCTTGTGTGACACCCCTGGGGGTTGTCTATCCCGCCTGAATGAACAGACTTACGACGGAGACTTCCAAGTCTCTGGATCCGATAATTTCCTGCACGCTACGGAGCACTACGGACGCTTAAACCGCTTACTGGGCCCACCTAAGCGATCTAAGGCCGAAAGTACGCCGGTATGAGCCGTTTAAGACTCAAGTATTGTTTCGGTATTGATTCGACACTTCGTCGTGGAATCGTGATTTGACGGCTTCTGAAGCCTCGCTACGCCACTCTTGAGCTTGAATCCGTTACCGATGCCTCTCTAGGGCTTAACCTCTTCACGATCTCCTCTCCGCTTGCCTGGCTACCAACCTACGCTACTCCCTATTCTCCGTGCCGATACGAAACGTTAGGCTGCCTTCTGAAGCCTTTAGGTACTCCACTGGCAACTTCTGGTTCAGCAATTGCTCTCCTTGGCAATTCTGAAACCTCCGTGAAATTCCAGCCCTTTGGCTCTTCGACGCTTTGCAACCGTTGATTCCGCCACTCAGGCACTTGTAACCGAGAGAGTAATCTGAGAGACGTTTGTGTAAGCAGGTTGGCTAAGCCTGTGGGTAAGCAACGCTCCCAGAGCCAGACAAGACGCAAGAGAGAGAGTGAGAGTTTATTGCACGGACTCAACGCAACAACTGCGAGATCCCGGCCCGGTAACTTCCGTTTTCGAGGTCCAAAATCGGGGGTGTCATTCTTTTGATTTGGCGTGCGGCGCGGGGTTCG
>JNEY01000105.1:199972-216986 GCA_020875895.1 Aphelenchus avenae | reverse complement strand
GTATAAGGGAGCGTCCAGAAATTATGATATGCTAACAAAGCCGATTTTTGACGCCCCCCCTCCCCTTTGTTAACAGTGGTTAACAACTGGCTGGCACCCCCCTTGTTAGCTTAACAAAAAATTTTTGGTCATTTTGCCTACTGGGAATTCCCGAATTTCAACGGATTGCGTTTGCCAGCATGGGTGAACGATAGTTGGAAGCAGGGAAAGGTCATACAAATGGCCCGCCGCAGGGATACCAACGAAATTATAGGGTTAAATTGCTCATGCCAAACGAAAATTTCGCTTGGCGGACATTTTTTCACCGCCGGCTGTTAACGTTAACACCTCCTTGACCCCCGCCCCTCCCGCTTGTTAACCGTGGCTAACAACTGGCTGACACCCCTCCCCCATGTTATGCTAACATAATTTCTGGATGTTGCCTAAGTATTATTCCGTTGACGTCGCCAGCGGGGCGTTGTCACTTCTTCTAAATGTTTGGAGGAGCTAAAAAGCCCGAAGCAGCAAATGGCCTGAGCAAATTTTACACTATGTAAAATAGCGGATTTTAAGTGTTCTCGTTGTTATAGGGGGTGGTTACACAGGTGCTACAGTGGGTTGGGCAGTCAAAAAAGGGTCTCTGTTCGCGCTACATTTCTTCTCGACCTTCCCTTTGCTTAAACTGTATGATTGTACTTTTTGTAAAGTGGCAAGTAACAAACTAGTGCACCTTTGACATTAATGAACACGTGGCCTTTACTCCAAAGCTATATGGCTTTCCAGCTTGTTTACAGGTTCGATGTCCGATGTGAATCGCTATAGATTAAGTAGAAAGGCGGACGCAAAGCTCCAAGCAGCAGGTTTTAAACAGTGCTAGACAAAGTCAAACACTCGAAAGTGTGCAGTGTAGACAGCTATCGAAGGCAGTAGCTTGAGACATGTTGACCGACGTTGACTGAATTGAATTGGTTGTAAAAAATGGACCCTGATCAATGATGTGCGCGAATATACAGCTAATGGTATCGAAAGAGCAGCTATCGAAGCAGAACGTGCGATCGAGTACCAACTTGTGCGCTTCTACATAGTTCAGTAAAGGATTGTCGCAGCGTTGCTCTCGATGTTACTTAGATAGGTAGTACGTAGCACGTTTTGTTTAGAAGTAGAAAAATAAACTAATTTACTCGTTCTACATACTTGTTCTCTATATAATTTTTGAACTGTTGATAAGATGTCATTAGCTACCTGAGGATTTACTTTTTCTTTGTGTTACGTGCAAGGATTCTTTTACGCGAGCTGCCAACAGGTTTTAAATGCGAACAGAGCACTCGTGAATTTATTGCGCAGCACGAAAATGTGACGTTGTCTTTGGTGTACCCTAGGCTCGATGTTAATTTGCTACGATTAGGTATTTGCCAGAAAACTGCTTGTCGTACGTAAATACGGCTTTTGCCTTACGAGAAAACGGTCAACGCACCGAGTTGGAGAACAGATTTCTTTTTTTTTAATTTTAGCAGCGAGCCGCCCAGAATGCTAATCGTTTGTTTTGAATAGGTGGGATTTGTTTAGAGTTCTAGTGCTTCGAGTAAAGATCCGGACCCGTACCGTAATACGGGCCGTACCCGTACCGCACCGTATTTTACGGGTACGGATTACGGTAGCTTATATTTGCTACCGTATTTACGTACTTTCAAAGCCGGGAGGCTAAGACAAGCGTATGGCATTTTGTTCACGTAACACACTGCTCTGAAACTTCACTCAATAAAAGGTCGATCATGGCTCTGCAAAGGCACGCCATTCTAAACCCGGTGCTGAACGCTTTGACAATAATATGTTTTTAAAATGTTTAGGGCTCTTCCTAATCCGCACAATTATAGCTAAATTGTCTTATATGTCAGGTGTTGAGCGTGCCAAATATAACGAAAAAGATGTATGTGCCCGCTGATTTCAAGGCTTCCTGCTTTTTTTAGTTTTTTTTTGTGGAAATGCCATTAGAAAACGTCAACGCATCGTTTTTTCGTCCAGTTTTTTTGGTCGTACAGTGCATGTCGTTGCTATCTCAATGCATCGAGGAATCAAGGTGACGCATCTCCTGCGCCCTTAAACCTGCAGGCAGACAAAAAAAGGATTTGGATTAAGTGTCTACTTCCAGGCAGCTTTACCATGCAGTGTACTTTGCCTTCAGTTGTTGCTGCTTGCCTTGCAGTCTGTCTGTAAATCATTCGCAATCAAGTTTTTCTTCGAAGCCTGTCTATAAGCGAACGGTATCTTTTGAAACGACGGTCTGTTAGCATCGAGCCAGACACAGTTAATGCTGCCTCGTGAATACATTCTCGCTTGCCTTAGTCCTCGGAATTTCAGAGACTAAGTGAACTGACAGGTTTTTTTTCGGGCATCGACGGCTTTATATGTGCTTTTTTCCCCCGCCTGTTCCTTAAAAACTTACGTCTGGACCAGACGGCATAAGAGGGTGTAAACAAAGTTGCATGCTACCAATTCACGTGCGACTTGCCATCGAAAAATACCTAAAGGTAACGGAGAAGAAAGCTCACTTGGTCTCATCTAAGCGGTTATGCGCGGCTGGGCAACCTTGGCGTCTTATTACATCCTTATTGGAAGACCCGAGAAGTATAAGAACAAGATAGCAAGCTTTTTAATACAAACTGAGCTGGACGAACGACCTAAACATGAGTGCGAGAAGATGCAAAACTATGCCAGATTCATTTCGCAGGACGCCCTGGCACGTTTATCTCCATATTATGTTAAGCACGAAGAGCTGAGCCATAGCAGTTTTTACGTGGTTTTTGCATGCAAGGTGGCCTGGCGTTGCAGCTATGGGGGGGGGGGGTTAGACATGCAGGTCTAGTAAAGTCTAATAAATCTAGTCTAATAAACTAATGAAAAGAATTATGCATAAATAAACGCCAGCTGCTAGGCTAGTATATCAGGGAACGCCTTGTGTCCTCCAAGCGTTTTTTAGCTTGAAACGTAAAATAGGTAGTATGCATAAACGATTCGTTCTCGCCCGTCCGGGGACAATCTCTGGCACAACGAACATGCTCCAGTTACCCAAAAGCGAATAACTTATTAAGAAATTGCGGGAAATATTTAAAATGCCGAGAAAACCCGTGCAATCCTCAGACACTGACAGGTTTTTGCGAATTTTTTTGCATCTTTCGTTGACAAGATCCTACTTGGATGCCACGTTGTCAACGATTGCTACTGCGGTATTTTCGAGGGTACGCTATATTGCAGTATAGCATGTACTGATGCCTGCGACAATGTGGTACATGAATTTCGTAGTGTTTTATTTATGCGAATTGCAGGTGTCTGCTAAGCGGTTACAAAACACAGATCTTGCGCATCAAGCGCATGCCATGTCATGTGTTTTATTTCCAATAAAGATTTTACTCATAGTGCTGCGCCTCTTTACAAGAATAAGCTAGCCACTCATGGTTGCATTTCGGTTTTCAGGAAAGAAGAGCAGCTTCGGAACGTTTCGTCCGGTTTTTTGATTGAAACAAAAAAAAACTTGTTTAAAGTTCGGGTGCACATTAGGTCTCAAGTGTTCCGCTCCGCCGACAGTGTACTCGTTCGCACTTAGAAGCTGTTTTCACATCATGTCCTTTAAGCGACCATCCCGAAAGTGCGTGATAACTATTTTCTTGGGTCAGCTTAAACTCGTCTTCGATGTTGCGCTTTTTGCCCCCCGACTAGATTTGCCATTCACTGACGATATTTATACGATACCGGTGGGTAGACCGCGCACAAAGAAAGGCAAGGGCAGCCAGAATGAAGCTGATCATGTTTAGGCAACATTTCGATGCAGGAAGATTTGCTGATTATTCCTTGGTGTCCCTCTTTTTATTTGCTACTGCGCGAAGTCTACTGAGAGTAAACTCGGCAGTTTGAAACACTAGTCCAGCTCCCTCCTGCCAGCTGGCGCATTGTTCTTTTTTCGTGCATAATGATAGCTAATTTTAGCGGCAAAAGTTTGTGCAAGATTTCATTATCGTTAAAGTTTTCACATATCTCATATAGTATTTAGTTAGACTTTCAGCTTATTCATCCGGCTCTGCAAATTTGGGTACTGACGCAGGTTTTTTTTACCCACTCCATTGCAAAAGGTATCCTTGACCCGAATACGCTACCGCCCTGACAAAATCACTATAAGCTAAACCGACGAAAGTTCCGATTCTGCGGGCCGACGCGCTAACGCGCTGCCGGGAACTTCATGTAATGCACAGATATCCTTTGAAATGGCAAGCGATTATGACGCGGGCTTAGAAGCAGAAAAGAAGCACGTCACCTAAAATTGCATACGCGGGATTTGTGCAATCCAGTAACATAGAATTTCCATGCATGTATCGACACGGCACTAGGTGACCATGGGCGACGGGGGTCAGCTCACTATGGGGGGGGGGGGGGGTATTATGGCTAGTTCGTCACTGGGCTTCAGCTTTTGTCTTTTTTAGAAACAAGTATGTGCGTAACATGGTGATCATTCATAATTTTGCAGGCCACGAGAAGCAGTAGATCGTGGCCTGCAATCATGTCGAACACTTGCGAAAGTAGGCAACGGTTAGCTTCTTTTTATGTTTTCTGCAAATTTCTGTGATTTATTGCAAATTCTTGGAAAGGCGCTCAAGTTTTCATCAAAAGCACGTACGATGACGAAACAGGCCGTACATCATCCTACCTATGAAATTAAGCACATCTTCGTTGTCTTTGCCAAGTTTTCGCTAAAAATTTTGTAGGCGCCACCTGAAAACGTTTAACCAGCTTTCTCTTTTTCTTGTGCTTACGTCTTTTACCCCCAGTGCTGAAGCTGACATGGGTAAGGTATACTATTTCATCAAGTAACAGCAGAAAGTGCTCTATGCTGTCTCTAGTGACGTCCATAGTTGCTGCCGCTAATGAAAATTTCATGGCTTTCGTGGGCACTTCACCGAGATGAAGTGAAGTTACCCGCCGCTAGGCGCCGCCAAAGCAAATTTTCAATGATTTCATCAAATTTTCGACAAAAATTTCGCTGGTGTCTCCAGGAGAGGGCTCAAAGTTGTTCGTCCTTCAGCGATTGGGCAGCACGGGATAATAACAACTGGCAACTGGGCACCGCGACATGTTGATATACCTGTACTCCTAAACGGTTTGCATTTCACTGAATTTTTGTCAGTTGTAACTGGCGGCGAATTGTAACCGTCCCAGGGCTGATAGCTTACATGGGTTAGAATAGACGGGTTAGTTTTATGGTTAGCCGGGTCTCGGGGCCGGCCTGGCCTCTGAGGGCTCGGTAGCTAGCGAGCAAGATTTTTAGGCCTGTGCCCTAGCCAACTTCAGTGAAAAAAGTGAAGTGAAGTGAACTTAAGTGAAGTGAAGTTGACCCTCACTTCACTCACGCAAAAACCCACTTCATGGGAAACAGTGGACATGACCAACAAGGGCATCCAGGTTTTTGGTATCAAAATGTTCTGACCGGATAATCTGTGAGATGTGCTTGGCTCGTCCCTCAAGCTTTGCACGACAAAAGCAAAAATAATTTCATGAATAGTAATTTTTGCTTTCTTTTGCAGTGTAAAAATGAGACTACACTTAGAAAAACCAGTAGCAACAACAAATTATGGACGCTGGCAAGAACCCCTTTAGCTGTATTGGTCGAAAACAAAACATAGGGCTATCTAGCTGATGTTACCTGATTGCCATATTACCTGGAGCTGACATTGTTTCAGTCGCGCACAGAAAATATTTGAGAACAACAAAAATATAAATGTACGAATACTTGCGCTGATGGTCTTAAAAGGAACATCTACCGTATTTTCTCTAATAAATCTCCCCCTATTTAGTTGACCCCACTCCTAATAGACCCCCAGTCCGGGGACCATTTCGAAGCAGACCCCCTCCCCCGGAGGATACATTAGAGAAAATACGGTAAGACTCGCTAAAGTCTTTCGCAATTATACAAGCAACCGGAAAGAACGAAGTTTTATTTGCCGGCATTCAATGGCGGTACCTATCACCATTGTGAACATTGGCAAACATACATTAACTGTGCATGACCATTTCTTATGACTACAACGGCTTTTGAAATCGAATTAGTATGCGTCATATGGCTCAGTCAGCATGCACCAGTATAGCATGCTCCGGCTTGGCGTCTTCCTGCATGGTAGTTCGTATTTTTTTAAAGATCACACGCAAATTCCTCGTTTAGAAAATAGCCACACAAGGGAGAAAAACCGTCTTGAGAATCGGCACGCTTACATGTGTATGACACATGGCGGAAGGCACGAATGACATAGATAACTTGCAGAGAGCATCGACGCCGACAGGTTTTGCACCAGTACACTATAAGTTAATACATTGTACTGCTAGTTCTTTGTTTTCCTTGTGGCATTCATGTCAGTTGCTCGTAACTGGTAGAACCTATGATATTAACTGCTATCATGCGCTTAGTGTTGCACCCGGCGCACAGCCGAATACATGAAACATTTTGCCCATAGGCATACACGATATGCATCAACAGGTTTTTGCGCTCGTTCGACGAGAGAGTTGTTTAAATGTTCAAAAGTTGATACGTTAGGCGTTATAAGTTCTTAGGCTTTTCCGATGCAACGCGCCTCCGGCGTGAATTCCTTCGTATTTGTCAAACTCTTGCCTGAAAATATTCGCCGTCTTGCCCACGGTGTTAGATGAAGCGAATGAAGAGTACTCTGTAGCAACCGGCGCAGTTCCCGAGTGACAAGGAATGAGGGAGTTACAAGTACCTGTCGCTCTCTCTGAGCGGTCTCATGCTGTAGCGAGCAGTAGGTAAAATAGACCGTCTTACGGAACCACCATCGAGAATTGCATAGACCCAGTCAAAAGCGGGGTAAAACAAAAGCTAACCAACATCAACAACAATGGACATACCTGAACTTGCCGCTCATTTGCCGACAAATCTATGGCATTAAAACGCTCTGACATTTTTTGCCGCTCTTGCCGCCTCAAGAGCATCGTCTTATCCGTTGTCTTCGCTGCTTTTTCCCTATATCTTTAACAAAATTCTTGTTGCTTCATGGGTGTATTAGTGATCGGCCCGAGCTACGGGCCAAAAAACGTACCCGTATAATACGGCACGGTAACGCGGCACGGCCTCGAATAAAGCCGTATTAGACGGGCCAAGCCATGCTACGAGCCGTGTTAGTGTATACGGCTTGTCAACTTTTTACCCACCACGGTTACGGGGTACGTCACGGGTGGGGTCACCACGGGTACGGGTTTGGCACGGGGTCCAAGTGCCGATCTGTAGAAAATACCTACTTTTCAAACTAGTAGAGCCCTACGCCATGCATGCCATGCCACATGAACATTACGGTTTATTCGGTATCTAAGGCACGTATTCATGCAACTTAAAAAATGGCGAGAAGTTAAAGCATTGAGACCTTAAACAGGCAAACCTCGTGACGTCTAGCCGCACACAAGGCGGAGCGTCTGCTGGTTGCTGCCCTTTGCGTCCTTGATGACTATCCTGTACTTGGACTCGTCCTTCTTCGTCGGTTTGGCTATCGTGAGCGTGTACTGAGTGCCTTCGTTGTCCTTGGGGTTCTTCTTCTGAGCGATCTTCACGTGGTCGGTGCGCCTGATCGGCTTGTCGTCCTAAAGCAAGAAGTTTGTGCTCAGTGTCAGTGCGAACAAATGCAAATACATGATGCTGTGGTGCCTACCTTGAACCATTCAGCATTGAGCTCGCCTGCGCGAGGCTTGACGCGAGCCTTGATGACGATCACGTTGTCCTTCTGGATGATCTTCGGCTTCCCGTAGAACTCCGGAGCACCTAAACAACTGGGTTTTAGGCAAAACTCCTTTGATAACACATAATTCTACCGCTTTTAGTCTGAATTAAATTCTTGTTTAGCCTGGACACTGCCAAATAATCATTTTTAAATATCGAATTGCCGCAGTTAAATAACTTCAAGGATCCCGCCGTTTTCCCGTCTGGATATTGGATACCGAGGTTTCGGCCGCCTGCCATGGGCCGTCCACGGGCCGGTTGAAAATAAGGCCGCCTCTCAGGTACTGACATGCGTAAAATACAAACCTGCAGATACAGAGCGGCACGCTCGAGCCGTTCGAGACCGGCGACTGCAGCTCGGTTTGTAGTACCCCGTCAGGCTATCCTAAAAGATGATCAAGTCTCGTCAGCATAGGCAGTAACATTCATACCTCGAGCCCTTTGAGCTCTGGCCTTGAAGACGCACGCGTCGCGGTTGACCTGCATTTGGAAAGCCTAAAATTGGGCAGTGACGGAGGTGCCGCAAGCACACGCAACAAGACAATCCTGGTCAATACGAAAGCTCCAGACCGTGTTCTCAACCACAGGCCCGCTTGGGGCTTACTCTCGTTCCGCATAGAAGAGCCACGTGAAACAGCGAAACACACTACGCATTCGAGAACACCACATACAAGGAACTAGGACCACTAAGGAATTATCGGGCAATTCAGCCCAGCCACACATCATTTTCCGACCACAAGTGTACCCTGACAAACACTCCCATTAGGACGTGACATACGCCGTCAGCCACATGTGCCACCCAAATACTTACCTGTGTGTACGCGCCCACTCCGCCTCGAAGATGGCCATGATGGCCCTGTAGGCTGGGGAAGTCTTCTTGAGTTGAATCTGGCGAAAGATTCCGCCGTCGATCACTTGGAAGGTGACACTGTTGGTCATCGTCCTTTGCTCGACTAAATTTGGCCGGTCCCAACGGCAGTGATGAATGCAGGAAATCGGCTAGTAAAACAGCGCAAGAAACTGTGGGTTTAACCTAAGTTCCCTTAGGTGACCTTAGCTACTTCCACCTTCTTAGTACGCCAGACTACGAAGGATGCTTCAAGTGACGTCTGGTTGGGCCGTAATACGGCTCACTGAGTCAAGAACTNCTCCCAGCGCTCCTCGATGAGGTGTTAATCATGAGTTTTTAAAGAACTCTCTCGGACGGAGAAGGAATAAACAAGTCATGGCACGTATTCCGGAATTTTATCCGCGAATCGTCGTTAACGAATCGTTTTAACGAATCGTCGTAATTTTTTATTAACACGAATCGTCCTGTGTCGTTAACGAATCGTCGTGATATCCTTGTGAGCATGAATTTGAGTCTGTAGCTTTTGATGCCGCTTCTTTAACGTAAGGCAGTGGTCGTAAAGAGCACTGAAATCTGTGCACATGGATGGTTAGTCCGGGTTTATCATTTTGAAGATGTTGTGATACCGTATTACCTCTAATATAAGAACACTTTTGAAAGCCTGGAAATTACATAAGAACACCTCTCATATAAGGACACCTTATGAAAGAGGTAAGAAAAACAAGAAGGGAAAGCGGCGGCAGCTATGCCAGCCACGTTTATCGGATGCTAGACGATACACAAGGGACTAGCGCTGCCGCACATATGAAGCCACCGTCACCTCGAGTATTTACTAGAAGGCTGGTACGAAGAGTGACGAAGAAGAGCGCGGGCAACTCCATCAAGTACGCGATCGTGCTGTCGACGAAGCAGACGACCGCCTGATCACTGCTTGAAAGAAAGCAATGGGATCCCAAATGGCCTCTATGAGGTCAGTAAGATGTGACAATCTGATTGATGACAGTGACTCTATGATGTGTATATTGCATGGAGTGATACGCTAAAAACTTTTGCCTTTTCCACCAGACCCATCAAAACTATATAAGAACACCTCTAGTATAAGAACACGTTTAATATAAGAACACTTCTTGAACCCCATGAGCAGTATAAGAACTGTTCTTATGTCAGAGGTAATATGGTATGCTGGAGATAGTCCAGGGGTTCAGGCGTCGGTGGGCCGACATCGAAGAAAGCTGCGTCTAGGGTTCGAACAGGACTTTTCCGTGCGAGTGCGATGATGAATATAGCTACACAAGAGAAAGCTCGGCTACAGGTTTTTGCTATAGTCCGACAGTTCAGTGTGTGACGCAAAAGAAAATTTGTGGCAAGCAAAAATTAGTTAAAGCTTCACTTGGTTTTTACAAATAATGAACGTTTGTTTCTTTATTCACAAGAAAAGTGAAACAATAATATAATGTTTCGATTGTTGTGTCCCGAATTTTCCGAAGAACCACAACAGAACGCCGCTTCGGCATGGTGTTGCAAAAAAAATTATCGCACGCTCTCGTGCACAATCGCAACTCTTGTTACTACTCTCCTACGTACTACGTTACTCGATCAGTTAAAACAACTATGGCAATCTTAACTCTGGCATTCTCGGAACTAGCATCTCATGGTTATCAAACTTGGGCTAAAGCTTCGATTGCGGAGAGCGGTCGGCGCTAGACTATGCTACTAGTTTAAGCCATGAGGTAGCGATGCCGTGCGATATTCTGAACACAACTCTGAGCCAATCAAGGAGGTGCTACGAAATAATTTTGGCATTACGAAAACTACTGCGGCCCTCAGGAAATGTTTGTCCCCGAGCACCTTGCTGCACTCTAGCGCAGCTGGAGCAGCCGCATGCGGTTAGCTGACGCAGAATCTAGTTCCATCTGCATCCGAGTCGCTTGACACAATACAACTTCTACCAATTTTGACAAATATTCGAAAAACCTGTCCATTACTCTTTCCGTTTCCGAACTGTTCTTTTGTTTCGTGCTATCCGCGTGAACCATAACGATGCTTGTCTCCATGGCACAATTTCGCTTTAAATGGCTTTGTGAAGCCAGTGAGGTGTTCGCAGGAGTTAAACGGATTTCACCGTACATTTAACTGCTCAGACGCAACAGGCGCCCAAAAAAGTAAAACAGCCACGACATTCGTCTGCGGTCATAACTATGCTGTTGTGCTGCTATGTGTATTTGTCACAAATGTTGTGAAAGTCACGTGATTACGACGTCGAATAGCGAAACGGAGGAGGCGGGCTCAAACCAGGTTTTTCCAAATATTGAGGTGATGATCTCGAGCCCATAATTAATAAAATATTTTCAGTTTCGGAACCGTGAATTTAGACCATGTTTTTTTGCCGCTGGTAAGACTTTGTTATTTTGCTACATCCTGTAGACCAGCTCCTGTTTTTGAGTTTAGCACGGCGCCGCTTTTATACTGTACTTGAAAGGTTTTTAAAGCGAATAGTGTAAGCTAGACTACTGTACACATGTCATTTTTTACGTCTTTAATTTTCTTGTGTAACACGGCGGTTGTGCTCGTTCTAATGATTTGAAGCGCTTTGAAGCCGGTTCGTGCGCATGTGTTTTATACTGATCCCCCGAATACCGTAAATTCCAGTGTGAGGTAAGTATTCTAACCAGGCAGACTTTGCAGATTCACAAGATCCTTCTCCGAACTCCTACCCACGTCTCCCAAACAATTGCGAAGGTTCCTTGACGCATGAATTGAGAGGACAAAGCAGTCCAAGCCATCCCACACAGCGGCGCCGCCCGCTCAAAACGCGGCCCAGCCGGTAGTGGAAGGTTTTTCCGCACGCCCGCTTTGCTACAATTTGAGACATAACAGCAGAGAGGTTTCTCTTCAAAATAAAAGACAAATATGATACTTTACAGAAAACGCTTTCGTCCGGAACAGGCAAGTCGCGCGTTTCATTAGGCACACCTGGTACTGCTAATAAACGAAAGCACATACATCTAAATTCGTTCGAACATACGAAAGTTTGTTAGTAATGCCGTAGTTTATCAAATAGAGGCGCAGCGCTTCTGTTTTTGCACACTTTTAGAAACTGCGCCTCTAATACAGAGTGCGTCTCTATTTTTGCATACCAGCAAAAAACAAAATTACTGAGAAAACTCCGCTAAAATGGGCCAAAAGCCATCGAAATCTGGGAAAATTGATCATTCTCTATGGCTCTTTTGCGTATTCTGAGCTTTCCTTGCTTGTGTTTTAAGCAAAATGTACAGCATTTTAAAATGCTAGTCATTTCTCACCCATTTGTTTGTCATTCTTAGTGTGTCCATTGGTCCACGCTACAAACATTGGCGGAGGCTGAAAAATTACCGTTCAGTGGATGCGCCTCTATTGGAGACATGCGCCTCTATTTTTGCACACTGTCAAAAACTGCGCTTCTCTTAGAGAGTGCGCCTCTATTAGAAATTCGCCTCTATTATAGAAGATACGGTAGTATGAGTGCCTTCTTTGTTCGTTTGTGAGTTAAAAATGTTTCGTTTGCGCTCGAGCGATGAGCACGAGCGCAAACAGCAGTCGGCTAAGTTGGCTATCATGTAGGAATATCATATTTACTATACGTTGACTATACTATAAGTATACTATACGATTTTCACAGACGAAATTTTCAGATGCAAGCATCGCCATCCGTCGAAGAAAGCATTTCTTGAGCATAGCAGGATAAGTGATGCGGCAACGTGGTGTCATGAGATAGTGCTTGACAACAGCGACACTCACTACACTCGGGCGAGTTAAATTTACTGTACGTTATTACGTGAATTTTAAATGTTCGCGGGCGGGGGTGGGGTGGGAGATGAGAAGAGGAATGCCAAAAAAGGACATAATTCGCGTCGTGCTTATTCTTGAAGTTCGCTAAAATTTACGAATGTATGAATATGGTGTCCAAAAGCATGAACTGGCAGATTCAGGTTTTTTCTTACTTGACAAATGCGTACTCGTCTTAAATTTAACAGTATGCCCTGTTGAGCATATCGAAGTTTCATCAGTGCCCGATGAGATTCTGCAGCATGAACCAAGATTTTTAGGAGGCCTGTACGCCTGGGCTAACATTTATTTTTGCTCGCAACCGTGAATGTACGATTTGCTAGATTTAAATGCACAGGTGCGAAGTGCAGAGGAAGCGTGTAGCCCAAGCTACCGGCGCGAGGATATCAGCTGGGCGCAGGTTTTAAGCAAGTTTGGCCGCAGAAAAATATTAAAATTATTCAAATCGTTAGTTACTGACAAAGTTTGCCAAAACGCATAAACGGCTAAGAACATTTCCGTCCGGCGGAGGCGCAGGGAAATGGCACGTGCTTTAAGTTTTAGCTCCGTTATGTCGCAACGACGTAGTTCCTTGCAAAGCAGGGGTCAGCCGACCACTCTTTTTTTCTTATTTGGTTCTCCGAATAACCGCAGCCATCGCTTTTATCGCCTTTTTCCGACCGAAACTTAACCCTTTTTGCCTTAAAGACTCTGCTTATTCACCCCTTAGAACGGCATCCGGATTAACTTCCTACTGGAAATCGGACGATGTTAAAGGACGCGTCGACTTTACGTTGACCATAGAGATCGACATTGACCCACCGTACCGTATGTCATACTCGTACCCTAATACGACCCGTATTTGAACCCGTGTTGCACTTGAAAACTCGCCTGTAAGTCCAAACTTACTTGTTTTTTTTGTCAGCAACAAAAACGATGTTCCTACGGGTACCCGGCAGGCCAAACCTTTAAAAAATTTGCTCTTGCGAAACCCAAGAGCAATTTTTTTACAGATCTGCATTCTACTTCACGAGTCATCATACTTTGGTGCTGACCCCGGCAGTAAACGCATGACCGCGCAGGTAAATTAATGAAATAATCTGCATGTTCCGGCTGCATTTTAACCGCGGCTTGCTGTCGCGGCCGTGTCCAAACAAATGCCCAAAATAGATAGAGCGAAAGCTGATTTCGGGCCTTCTGCTTTTACAGCTCTTGTGGAAACGCTTCTGGAAAACATCAATAGTACAGCGTTTTCAATGATTGTTTTGCTCTTTCTGCGTGTTTCATTTGTCAGTGTTATCGTTTTCTCAATGTACCGCCGAACCAACTGGCGCCTTCATACGCGCGCGCGAATCGGCGGCGAATTGAAAAAGGAGGGTCGAAGTCGGCCGCTGAAGGCCACTTACTCTCCCGCCTAGCGGCGCAGGCGTTCGCAGTTCTGCGCGACGCATGACACTCCGCTTTTTGCCACCGTTGCACGCGTTTTATTTCACTCTCTTCATGTGCTTCAGTCTTCGAAGCTCTTCTTTGCCTACTCCGCGAATCTCGCTAATAATGTTTAGTGTCCAGCTGGGAAATTCGTGGCCAGGGGCACGGAAGAGACAAGAAATCGCGCCTCGATAATTTGCCTCTATTTGAAGTTGGTTCTTTTTGACTGGATAAGAAAAGCCCATTAGTTCTTTTTCAGTGCTATACCGGACTTGCGCAGCCACTGAAGTTGCAGGGGCACAAGTTGTTAACTGCCATCACCTTGCCAATACAAGTCGGTTACAACCGGACCGCCTTCGGCCCGACTACGCCAACCGCGGAACCGGGAACGATTTTGGTTGCCACTCAATGCGGCCTCTACGACCATAGATCGACTAGAGGTGTTGTGACGCAACCATTGGTCCCAGCAACTTAGCAACGCAACATCAAAAGAACATTTATTTCCGCTAATTGCGCCGCCCATACCTGCTAACGTCCGACCAAATCAGTCAACATGAATCAAATTTTTACTCATTTTGCTAAGACCGCTTGCCTTAGCAGTTCGTCAACAAATTGAAGTCTCTAATTAACACAGGGACTATCGCTATAATGAAAAATTACTGACGTGTTTTTAAACATTGTCCTGCAGTTTGAAAATTCTCCCTTCAGCGTCCAGCTAGCAGGGATCAACTAAACTATCGCATGCGGCTAGCCTCTTTCTCTGGGGAACCCTTTCTGTTCGTTTGTCTAAAACACAGTACAAACAAAATAAGTTTTTAAACATTTTTGGTAGGGTGTTCCGTCGATTAAGCGCTCGCGTACATAGGTCTTAGCTGAAAATGTCGGTTGGCATTTTTCGAAGCACATCATACACTTTCGACTGGTTTTCGTTTTAGCCGCCGAAGCCTAAGCCCCCAGTCCAGAGTTAGGCGTAACGTGGCTTATGCTCAGCAAATTAATACATGACTTGCTCGATATTATTTAGGGATTTTGCTCTGAACATGCGTTCGTGAACTGAGGCTTCTGAGGCAATTACTCATATTGTCTGTATTCTGTAAGATTTTGTCTCGCTTCGTACTAGTTGCGGTGAGCGACTGATATTTCCAAGCTCAGGTTTTCGCAATGTTCAGTCGAATGCGTCAGAAAATGTAAGCATGAACAAAATTATTTAAATGCAGCGTCCGTGAGCAGTTATTTAGTTTTAATAATGATGGTACGTCCCAGAATAAGTAAATTAATGGTGTTGTTCGACGTCGGTAAAAGATTCGTTTTACGTCTGTTTGGCGCACTAGTGATAGCGCAAATACCGTATACGCATTTATTGTATGGCCCTACTATTGTTCCCGTAGGATTTAGCGAGCATACTATTATGGTATCAATCAAACAGGTCATAATAATTTTAGATCGATTGTGTCGCCGCTAAGCGTCAACTAAAAAGTCACTGCAACAGCAAAAAATTCAGAACCTGCTACCCCAGAGTACGAGAATGATTGTTCACGGCGTACATACAGGTTTTTAATTAATTCACTATATGAATTAATTCATTAATTCTTTTATTCATTTTTTAATTAATTCATTAATTATTTTTTGGTAAAAAATTCTAAATGTCCGGGAATGCTTCAAACAACATTGCCAGTAGCTGCAACCGCTCAAACGCTGCTACAAACCTTATTCTAGTGTGTTTTGTTATGTAAGACATAATTAATTGTTTCCTACGAATTTGAGATAGAACTGGGGATGTATGTTTCATTCTGTTAGAGGCAGGAGAGGAGATGGTTATGCATCAGCCACCAATAACGTTTATCCTCGCAGGTGATTTAAAAATGTGTGCACGTAGGAGATTTAACAGAAAAAGTAAATCCGTCCGTAAACTCGCCATGGCACACCTCTACCTTCGGATAGCCGTACCTTTGTTAGTGTCGCGCCGCAACTGGCCCGTAAAGTAAGTGCTGTTAATCCTATTAACATTTGACGCTATTTAAAAAACATAGGATGTTTTTTATGGAGAGCTTTGTTTGTATGCGCACTTATCATTTACGGTTGCGAGAAGTATCCAAAAAAGAAAGGGAGCTAACGACGAGCGTGAGAAAGAAAGTCAATGTCGGGCAGCAGCCGAAGTGGGATCAGCGTTGGGAGCGTTGGGACCTGGAGGCGGAACTTTTTATTATCTCCCCCTATGCATAAAATGTACAAAAGAACAAATAGAAGTAAAAAATGAACGGAATTGGTCCGTTATTTCCCGAAATTTACCCCCTTTCTTTGCCTCTCTTCGCATGCACTCAGGGCAGTTTCTAAATTTACAACTATGCCGGAGTTCAGTGGTGGGACCCTGGCTCTAAAAGGGGCTAGTGATTATTAGGCATGAAGAGGCAACCAAGATCAACTTACCCGTCTAGTGAAACTAATTACAGCTCGACCTAATATAGGACAGCTTTTTTGTCAGCGCATTCAGCCAAATTTTCTCACCGAAAATCACCAGTTTTAGTCTCGTATGCTTCACAAGCCTTGTTATTCGGTGAGCTGTGCGTAAATCAGCTTTTTGAAGCATGTTCTCCATAGCAAAAGTGCTGACAGCGATAGGAGAAGCGGAATGGACGTACGCAATCCGTGAATCGAACTTCATCGCAGCAAGCTCCAGGTTTTAGCTTTAGGCGTGAAGTGACATGATAAAAGGAAGACACCTTTTTCATGTATTTACTGAATTTTTTCACTGCTGCGCCGTTTGCTTGTACCGTTCATGACGCTGTTACCTATGCTTCCTACTGCCCACTTGGGAACTAAGAGTTGCCAACTGGCTAGCTTGAGATGTATAAAAAGGGACCCAACTTGTCTTGGGTGCAAGCTCGTACAACTGCATTAAATTTTTTCCAATGTGGCCTGCATCCAAGAACAAAGTTCTACCCCCAGTTGTCCTTTATGTGCCTGGCAAACTTGGCGGTACACTGACCACAGTCATGGTCCGGGTAGAAAAACTGCTTCGTTCAGTCGTGCTTGTTTTTGGTTATTTTGCATACGAAAAAGAATGCTCTAAAAACACCGCATACAAGTGTTTCTCATGCCTTATGATAGAGACGCGCTATAGCACCTAGAATACACCATAAGGGGTAACGAATGCAGGTATTGGCAAGAGCTGTGGGTAAAACCCATTT
>JNEY01000105.1:177055-190741 GCA_020875895.1 Aphelenchus avenae | reverse complement strand
ATATGCAGAATCGTAGACAAGTAAGTCAAAGCAGAAAGTGGCTAACGGGGCACTCACCAGTTAGTCAGCGTGAATACAAGACGATAACACAGCACAACGAGACAAGGACCGGCGAATCACGGTCCCAAAGAGGAACGCCTGAATGCTCCACTCAAACGATAACGATAAGTTGGTATCAGGCGGTTATATAGAGCGAACGTTGACGTGCACTAGAACGGGCATCAACAGAGCTTATAGGGGCACAATAACAAGAATGGGCCATGATAAGCCTAAGTGACTTGCATGACTGCAAAGATAACGGTAAACAGGGGAGAGGGTAAGCATACGACGCAAGTGGACACGCCACAACAAGTGGTCATGCCCAACAATAACAGCTTAGCATGGCTGCAAAATAGACTATGCACAAAATGGTTGCACTTTTGTGCGAGTAGTCACGACAATTTTTAGCTCTATCGAATAGTATGGTTTTTATGAGTAAGTGACCTTTTTCAAGGACACTTATGCTTGCCGAAGTGCAGTACACTTTTTGTCAAAATGCACTAAAATTCAAATAAAATTGGTACAACTTTGGAATGGCTTAGCGCTTCAATAATTCCAAGCGTACTTTTGTTAAGCAACCGTCTCCGATCAAAACGAGCCAAGAACGTAACGATCGACCTTATTTCACATGGACAAATGCTTCGCTGAAAAAGCGTCACTTTTCGTCGCAGTTTGCGAATTCTGTGCCTTGTAGGGCAGCAATCAAAAACCAATGATGCTATGGGAAAAACCATGCTTAACTTTTCAGTTTAGGATGTATAGTTCATGTCTGGATGGCTTGCGCATCGATACCATTCCTATGGGTTGCGGAATAATTGCTCGAGGTGACCCGGAAGCAAGTAGAGGAACGCGTTAAGGGAAGGTTTAATGCTCATAACTTTTTCGTGTGAAAAGATATCCACAAAACGATGCTTAAAAATGATGAACTACGTTTTAGCTTCATTTTGAACCTATTTGCACCTCTGTACGCTAGGCCAGTGATGTAGGCTATTCGATAGACTGTTCTCGGGACTGGAAGCAACAACGCGCGTTGTTTCGGTCTGTTAAAACGAAGTAGTATAGTCGAATTTGTGCTCAAGATGTGGCTAAAAATGTCCCGAACCAGTTCAACACAATTCCTAGAAATAACAGCAGAAAATAAGCGTGTTTACAGCGCAATGACTAGGTGTATACTGCTGAGTCGCTATTAGCCCTGAGCATAGCCGCAGGTACAGTAATGCGATTAGCGGGCTATGGCGGAAACGCGCACTGTAAATTACAGTAGCATGAGGGCTCTCAGTTGCTGCGTACAGTAACAGTAATTTGCCAATTAGAGTTCCGTTTGTTCCGGCCGTGAGCATGACACGTCGACGCGCCTTCTTTACGTAAATACCTTGATGTCAATCGATGTACTTTAGAGCGGGCAGCACGGAACGGAGTGTTTAGGACGGATATCATCTGAGAATTGAACATGGGGAACAGAACGGTACGGCGAACGAACACGACAGAACACGAGATCCGCATAATCCTTATCGCTTATACTTACAGCGTTATTGCAACGGAATGGCATTCCTCCAAGCAGCCAATTATTCCATGCTTGCCGAACATCCGGATCCTCTGGCCCAATTCGCGGTATCATTTGTCCGGACCGGGCTATTTTTTTAGTGCGTTTTTTTTTTGCCTAGATCGGGTGCATTATTACGAAAAATCGTATCGTTTACAAATGGCACATTTTCCTTTGATCGCCTTAACCAGCACCTAACTATATTACATTGCAATTCAGGCAGTTTAGAAAGACGCCAAGATTGAGAAGAAAGAATTCTTCAGGTTTTTATCGTTGTGCTTTAGGGATTAGATGTCTTTCTTGATCGTGCCGTACTTAATATCTCGACGTACCTTTCTGTGCTCTCGAGCGGCTTCTACGCAAGCGCTGTGCCGTACGTCGGTTCTAGTGTGCTCACTGGACACCAGTACTGTAGTTGCCAAAATGACACTGCCAGCAGCTAAGGTTCTGTTGCCGATAACACTTGGTTCCCCCATGATACCTTTCCGGGCTTCTCCGATAATGTCCCGTTTAGGGGTAAACCTGTCTTTTGATTAAGTTCAACCCCACTAGCCCGCCATAGCAAAATTCTGGAATTCCTGGTCAAAAAATGCCTGCAGAATTCCTTCGGGGATACGCCATTAAAAGGCCCGCCGCAGGCGCCACCAGAGAGGTTTCTGAAGCTTACTGAGCAAACGACGGGTGAATTATTGACGCGTTCATGGGTTTACAAGGCTGTTCAAAGGTGATGTAGCCTCTTAAAGCCCGCCGCAGGCGAAGCCAGCGCTTTTAGGTAGATCACATAATAGATTTTGTTGAACAGTTACTCTTTTTCGTCTTATTATTTGAAATTTTCTAGAATTACTTTAGTCCACCCGTACCCAAATCCCGAAATTCGGCCGAATGCTGAATTTTGTGGGACGGGGGTGGGGGCACGTGCTCCCTTGCGCACCCACCCCCCCCCCCCCAGATACGCCCCTGCTATCAGGTAACTTTGTAAGACTACGTTCTGTGTATTGCGGCTAAATGTCTGGAACAGTGCAACGAAAGAATGCTACATGTTTGTGGGTTAGTGGATCATTGTGGTTATGTGGGAAGGGGGGCGTTTGCGGTTTTTTTTTAGTCAAAGTGGCTCCATCTTCTGTTTTTTTTTCTGACCGATTGCAAAATTTAAAATTTTTAGCTCGTTTATATCCTGTGCTACTTTTTTATATTTGGGGTAGATATTCGATACTGACCTTGGCCTAGATTGCCCAGCTGATTGTTGTCAACCGTTTCCTGGGTTTGCCCAAATTATGGCTCAGTTTACCAACACATGGCCAAAATGCAATGAATGAGAGTGCCACAACCTTTTCGACCAATCTAAAAAAGACCGCAACGTGCGACTACAATGAAGGTCTAAGCGCAACTTCGGCTTGATCGTAGACTAAATTTGTTATTTCCGCCCGGAAAATTTTGTTTCGGCACCCGAGAACGACCTTTTTTTATAAAAAGGACTTGGTTTTCCTTTTTGGGGCCGGAGTGGAAACGTAATCGACTCCACTCCAGACCTTATTTGGCGGGCGGGCAATTCGTGCATTAAAGGCCTCGATTACGGCCATATGGGCACGTGGCAGGCATCGGAGCCGCTTTTCATCGGTGTTGTTCGCCTTGTGTCCCATCTTTGATAAAACGCGTAAATTTTTGTCATGGACCAGTCCGGTGGTGGATCCAGAATTCAAGAATTCAAAGAATTCATCCAAGAAGAGGGCGGTGAAATGACACCAAATACCACCTTTCAGCGCTCACAAGGTTTACGCCGGAAAATTCCAGGTTTTGTTAATAGCGAGGCTCGGGAATTTCTAGCAACAACGTGTTCAGCACGCTTAGCGTGGTTTCGGCTGAAGCATGCCTCAGAATGATGTCCTGTCAATTCACACAACGCTACGATGCGGATGGCACAGAAAATTAAAACAGTCTTGGTTGAAAGTTCAAGATGAGCTAAAATGTCGTAAATCTTACTAGTAGGATTGAAGCAGAATTGCCTCTTGCATGATAGTGGCGGCTTGATTCCTTCTGTCTAAAGTACAGGTTTTTTTAAGTGAAGTATTTTATATCCTTTACTCTAATTTACTTCTGCGAGATTATCCTTTGCGACTTTTTGTAGCCAACCAAATTAAGGACGAAATTTAAGTGATGCTAGTTCTAGAGTGCTGTGTTTATATTTTCTGTGTATCAAGCTTTTTAGTCTTTAGCATCATAGAATGCGTAGGATACGTTTATTTCGAATGTTTAATTACAAGCCGTCAAGGGGTCTCAACTCCAAAACCGGGATTCAGGGCCCATTAGGTAAAATTCAGGTCCCGGATACCAAGAGCTTTATTAGCGGTTCATAACAATGTCGTTTTACAATTATGCGATGTATTTTGCGACCGTACGTGCACTTTTCAACAAATCGCGGTCTGCGCAGAAAATGTTGCGCATGTCGGTACATTCCAGCTTGTCGGACAAAGCAGCTTGTAACGAAAAAAAGAAAAACAAGTCGGTGACAATTTAAGTCAGTAAAAAAGCTAACTTTTACCCACGAAATTTGCCTATAAAAATCAGGGTCAAAACGCCAAATTCGGGGGGTACCCTCTGAATTCAGGGGGATTTGAGGCCCCTGTTTCTCAGCCGGCTGATGCATTCAACCATGTCATTGAACTCGGGCTTAAGCGAAATAACAGACAGAATAAAATTCGGTCGGACGCGCATGACTGCCCGTTTTCAGGCTATGTGGTTTCCGTATTTTTTTTGTCTTGAGTAAGCTCGCTATTTCGCTTACCCTTGTTTTTTAGGTACTCGCAAATGTCAGCCCCAATCACTTGCCCCGTCAGAGGCAATACATCGTGATGCCTTTGGAAGAAAGATGGGTAAGGTGTGTGATCTCTCGTAGAGATCAAAAACGAGAACGAAAACGAGTGGTACGATTTTCATCGAACGAAAGTGAAGACGAGGTCCCTCGTTTTGGCCAGACGACAACGAAAACAAAAACGAATATTTTGGAAAATGCAAAGCCCTGCTCGCAAGTACGGCATTGTGCTGGAGCCGGTCAAGTTTTTATTAAGCGTACAAGGCATAATTTTTTTTGTTGTTGCTGTTTTCCAAATTTGATCGCTTGCTAACAAATATGCGATCTCTGTGACGTTTCTGGGTACTCTGTACTGTACAATCCAAATGTGCTCGAATATCATTAGCGTTGGCATAGGACGTTGGCATACCAAGCGTTCTCATCGGGCTTGGATTAACATTTTGAAGCAATGTCAGTATTAGGAACACGCACTAAGCTGGGAAAATCAAAGTGCAAGTGGCAGGGTTTCAAATTTTCTGCCGAGAGTCACGTTTTAATCCAGCTGCAGATGTCAGTGCTTCGGCATAGTCAATGACCCCGAAAGGCTCACACTGCATCCCGTAAAATGTGACGAACCACACGATTCTTGCCATGTTCCGACAGGTTTTTTTGGTTAATGAAAGGAATGGGCTTGGAGCAAGGTGTTATCCCGGGAAGATTGTGTACCCGCTAATTTTATGCTTCTTGGTTTCGAGGTTTTTCTCACGGTACTCTTCCGGAGTCCTTAAAAATAATAGGTTGTATCCTCTTCTTGCGTTTTTCGTATCATCTGTTTGTTCCTACGCGTAGCAATCTTTTCACTGATTTAACGTCGACGTGTGGGAAGCGAATACCACTTGCACTGCCGGTTTCCAGCGCCGGCGTTCGTGGGTCAGCGCGACGCCGGCTCAATGACATTCCGCTGCGAATCTCAGTTGCGTGGAGGCGTCGCGCACTGCATGCGCTCATTTTGCATAAGGCTTTTTTCCTCCGTCTTATCAATTCAGCTACAAAATTTCCCCGATACTTTGTCGCTTGACTTAATTCTTAATGTTGCAGCTTATGTGTAGCGCTTTGAAAATCCAATTGCTTTTTTTACAAACAGGCTTTGTTCTTGAAATCTAATCTTATCGTATCATAACAAGCACGCGTGGAAAGAAAGAAAGGCAGCAAGCTTTCTGCCCAAACCAGCAATAAACTTGAAACTTGAACTTAGGGAGATTAAGCCAAATCTTGTTTGAAATAATGTGTCAGACTGTAGATTGGCTTCTTATTTGTTGCCTTGCTGACTGTGTTGACGCATTCAGTCCATAGCATAAGCTGAAATAACGTGACCGTTAGCAGCAGAAAAGAATGCTCGCTGATAAGCTACTTTGGCTATACATTTGTAGCGAGGGTTACCAGACAGGTCCGTTGCGAATTTACACCTTGTTGACGACATGCTTGTTCTCGAAGTTTAAAAAGGTTATTCGATTTCTAGCGGCGGAAATGGGTGCTCTAAGGCGGAATAGTTTTACCAGCTTTCCGAGCAATTTTTATAAATCATGGCTTAAACTTAAGTTTATTCACATCACATTCTTTTGTTGAATCATCACGTTGAAAAGTGTCGATTCCGCGGATAGGTCTAAGCCGTTTAGTCCTATGCCACTCGCATATTTTCCGTTGAAGAAAAACGCACTTTGCGACAGCGGCGCAGGCCGTTCGTAGAACCGCCTAGCCGCTATTAGTAACGCAAAACATTTGTTTTGATGCACAGAGAACAGGAATCAGACTTGCCGTACACTGAGTCGGCCAATCGTGCCATTATATGCAGTTTGGACAAGGGTTTTAGTGGATTAAAGATTGCCCTCCGCTGTTCACTTATTACTATTGCTTGCGCTGACTTGGCGCCAGTGTTACACAAACTTTTATCCAGAACGAACGCGCAAACTGAATGAGTGCGAATCCGAATTAAACTAGATCATGTCAGCGCTTTTTGCGGACTGTTTGTCCCTGAAAACGTTGCCGACTAATTGCGGGCGACACGCTGGATGTACAGTAAGCCGTCCGCACGTCTACAAGAAGTTGTTTAAATAATTTTATTACCGCAGATCGCTTCGTACATACTAAGATTCAGAGCCGCTATGTGCCGGTTTGAGTGACCCGAAACATGTTTAAGTCAATCTATGTGTTGTAAAAAGAATGATGGCAGTTAGGCAAGAAAGCTATCATGGCTTGTGGCTTGTTATGCCTTAACTTATGCTTAAGCGATCTGTCAGCCTGCCTGCAGCGGGAAGCGAATTAACTGAGCACCAGATTTGCAAGGCTAAAGTTCCGCTAGCGCTAGCGACGCTGCATACGCCTGTGTACATTTGAGCGCTCACAGTTTTGAATTCCGTGGGTCCTGGTCGGACGTACTTGCCACACGAAACGCCTTTGAAAATTCGATAGCAGCGCGCTTAGTGCTTGAAAAAATAGTAATAAGTCAGCAATGCGTACTGTAGCGCAATCGCTTAACATAACAGGCGCCCAAAGGTAAAACACCTCCGCCTCATGGTTATCTCGTATGACTTTTGTTCAACTGAAAAGTTCGTTGTAGCTCCACCTTGGTGCGCCGAAACTGTGGTACAGGTTTTGTGCTTATAAACTTTCTTAAAATGTTTTGTTACATATCACGCAGTTTACGACGGACTATAAACGACGACTTCTTTTAACGAAATGCATTATTTTTAGTTGGCCAAGTATGCCGCCGTTAACGACGTTTGCCTGGGCAGTAAATAATGCTGAACATGGTTTTACAAAGAAAATAGAGTTTTACAAAGTGAAACGCGAATGCAAATCCGCATGGAGGACGTAATAGAGACAGGCAAGACGTGCAAGTCCAGTTATTGTCCTATGCTAGTTGTTTTAGGGTGTTTCGACGAGCTCAGTTGTATTTGGAGTGTTTCCTCCTGTTGTTCCGGCGTCCCCGTGGCTATTCCTATATAAGGCCCCGTTTTTGCACTTATGCCGTAAGTTTGCCACTGTCTTGTCATAGTGCTACAAATCTTCTACGGCGTACTCTTCACTTCGTAGTCTACCATTAGCATAGACGGGACATTGGTCATTGTACAGGTTATATGCTAGTTTTTATGTTCCCACGCAATTTTCGCTATATTTTCGCTTGTTACTTGCTCGCTTATCAAAAAGACCCTTATTTGATGGCAAGAAAGCAGAAACAGATCGGTACGGCACATGTCGCCATAGCTCAAGAACAACTCGTCTCGTCCTGCTGCTGCATGCGATTGTGTTCACTTCAAAACACTTCAAACGCCATTAAATTCATTCACTGCCAGTCAGCGCATAAGTTGTCAAGCTAGTAAGCGTCCGCACCGAAAAATCGACGGAGGAAGAGAAGGAACGGATGGGGCACAGATTTTCTGCTGGATGACGAAAAGTGAACCTGTGAAAAACGAAGGTTTATTTATCCCTAACGAACTAACTTGGCTGTGATTGAAGGCTTTTAATTGCGCTCGTTAAACTCGATAACAGCATATTGCTGGCAGGACGTACGGGCGTGGCCGCGGCTGGCTCGGTGCTAAACATGCTCGAATCCAGCCTCTATTACGCACCACCTCCATAGTACATAAAGGATATAAAAACCTTTTTGATTGCACGTAAAGGAATCAACCCGAAAAACATCCGTGTCTGTAAAAAAATGCCTTAACGTCACTTCGAAGATTCAAAAAGCTTAAAGCTAGTATTTGCAAGTGTAGGTAAACAGTTGGAAAAAACAGGTTTTCTCGAAAAAAAATTACAACAATCTTAAGAATTTCTGACATTGCCGTCAAAAAACATCAAGTGAAAGTAGACGTAGTCCAACAGGTCTTTGCTTGGTGCAGACGACATTTCACTTCTATGAAAGATTAGATCGTATAGCCGGACATTGAGACTTGTAATGCACATGGGTAGTATTACGTTTACTAAATGAAGGTCCGTTTTCCGGTCCCGAACGTGTACGTACGCAAAACACGGTTCGTAATCAACCTCATATCGCCTCGACAGCGAAGCGAACGCTAAAATCCGGTCGTGGCACGATCCAGCGCTTAACCCTAGGCATATTAGTTGTTGAAACCTTAGTTAATCGCGAAACAACACACATTACAATTTTCCGCAACAGGTTTTTGGTTTTTCGCTGCACCAAATAAAGTCCCTATCGTGTTCCGCATGTTTCTTTAGAGCCTGGCACACGTGTTCGAACTTGTACCACGTATTTAAGTGACGTCAGTGTGATCAGGAACAAAAATTTACGTCGAAGCAAGGTGTTCGGGTGATCGTTCTCATAGGATTTCGTTATATGTACTATTTCAGGTTTGCGTCATACGAAGGATGCAGTAGGCTCGGTATTGTTTAGTCCCGCTTTCGAACATTTTTTATAAGTACCTTGACTGTACGTGCTTTGCTTTGCTTTAGGGCTTTTTTTTAAATAAAAGCGCATTGTGCTTTGCGGTCGTGTTTCCAGCCACGTCACATACTTTGTTTGTCAGAAATGCTCCATCTGTTTCGCATAGCAAGCAGTGTTCCGGTGACCCGGAATTTTTTGCGGTGAACTGAACTGATCTGAATTGGAGTTCCAGCTCACTAAAGTTCGCTGAACTTACCATTTCATCGCAAAAATTAGAAAGCGGACGACAGGTAAAAGGGGGAGGGGTGGGGTGACCCTTTGGTTCAGAAAAATTTCAAGATGTTGGTGCAAGATGCTTGCTAAGGCCTCTATGAAGACTCGAGACAGTGATCTAGATAATTTACACCTACGCCTCATGTGGTGGGTTTGGCAATTCACTGCTTATTACTTCGATAGTGCCGCTGAAAGAACTTCGGCAGCAAAAAGCAAAAAAGGACCATGACTCGTCACAGGTTTTTTTTTAATAGAAGACTTAACTATTGTACGACTTTGACATGCTGGAGAATGTGTTCCGAACTTAATCTCGGGCCCGAGACGACGCACTAACGATCGTGCTGTGCTCCATGATCCAGGCATTTCTTGTTACCAATGCTGCAAACTTGCCGTTACTGCGATATCACCAAACGACCTTAGCTAAAGACAGTAGGTAATGCGAGCGATTTTTGTAATGTTTGTAATCGTAATTGTAGTGCATCCCGAAAATTCTCCACAAAGATCAAGCATGGTTTGTATTGAACAAATAAGTAAGAAAACGCGTCTTTGTGGTTAAATTGGTTAAAAGCGACATGATTTGAGCACGCAGTCAGTCAACCGTCAGTTTCTCGGTGCGACCGACGAATCAGGCATCATTCTACGAGCACGAAAGGAGGAAGTCTTGAAAACAGTAGCACGTTTCACGACTTTATTTATGGCCCCTAGTGGTGTAGCCCCTAACCGCGTGGGAGATATAGACGGCTTCAAATTTTTACTCTAGGACAGTAGATCAAAGTACTTGACGCCTTTTATTTGTAGAGAGTAGAACACGGCCAATAATTGCTAACTTGACACATCCTGTTTTTTCCGACTTATACCGGAGAAGCGGGTTTTTTTCGTAATCGATTACTTAAAATTGTTATTTAAGCTTATCGTGATCAAGAGCTTTGAGCGGGCATCTAAATGAACATTTTTTGCGGGGTTTGGTAAAGATTTGGCAAAGAGCAAACCATACAAACCTAACATTAAGTAGACGCAAGCCAGGTCGAGCTTGATATTAAAGCACTCGATAATCCGAGCAACCTTGTTGAAATATTCTAGCTATTTGCGCAAAAGAGGGCCTCTTTTATTATCAATAATATATTTATCAATATAAAAATCTCGGCTTTACGAAAATGTGTCGAATTAAGTTTATGCGTTTTTGCTTATTCCCAAGTGCATACCAAAATTATTCTTGTTTGGAAATATTAGGGGCCATCCAGAAAATGTGTAACCATTACAGGGAGGGGGGGGTCGGACCCCAACCAATTAGGAGGTTAAGTACGCAAAAACCCCCCGGTTTTCGCAATCCCCTTCGCTGAATTGTCATCCTAAGCGGCGGATCTTTCGCAATATTGCGCGGTAAAGCAATTACGACGAATTGAAGTAGCAGGGCATTTGTTTATCAAAAGGGGCACGGCCTCCGCCGCCGTATATTTTTTGCTGAAACTGTTCGCACTTACAAACCTGAACAAGTACGGCGCCGGTTTCATTATCTCGTGCCTTTAGCCTCGGGCTCGGCCAGTGAAAAATTCAGCCCATTCTGAAATTGAATGGTTTGCCGCAGATAGTAGGGTCTAAACGGGCGTATCAAAAACCGAGAAATAGTTTTAAGAAATGAGAGAAGTACATTGTGCAACCGGTGTATACCACGGTCTGTGCATGAATGGAGTCAGAGAAAATGAAGGATCTATTGTAATCATTGTTTCACAAGATCTTTCACAGCAACGGACAGTCGGGAGAGGAATCACCCACAATAATATGTAGGAAAATGGGGTGTTAACGCGAAAAACGGTTAGGCTCACGTAATATTGAGCAATAAGGCAAAATGAGAAAGTGAATCAGCAGGCCGGAAAAATGCCTGGGCTTTGTTTATCAAAATCTGTCGCGGACGGAACGGCTGCGTACCCGAAGTGAGCAACGTAAACACCTCACTAAAGGCTTTTATTGCCTTGAGAAAGCGATGTTACGAAACTACTGCTTCCGTGGGGGGCTGGTAACCTTGGCCTTAGTAATAGAGTTAGCTCGGTACAACCCCCCCCCCCCCCCTCGTGCCGTCCTCCGTCGTGTCTTCGACCCGTCTCCCTCCCCCCCTGACGGCCCCGTGCCGTGCCATAACGGCTTCACAACGGCTCCGTGCCAAAGTAAAAAGCTGCAATTTTCTTCTTTAAAAACGTGTCGGCACCGTGCGTAAATGACAAAACTTTACAGCCCGGAAGTGTCTAAGAATAACCGAGCACTTGAAGTCAAATAATGCGCGAGTTCTTAGCAAATACCTTGGAGATAGTCAGGCCTTAAAAAATTGTCCGGTTTCCGGTAGAACTCCCAACAAAATCCGGTCCTTCGGGCTGAAAACACAGCGCCGTTCTAGATCTTGCCATTGCGTGAGCTGTCCCGCGCTAAAACGGAACGGAAGACGGCGCGGTCATGACCGTCCTTCCGTGCCGCGCTGGCAGGGAATCATCATTCTCCATATTTCTCCAGGAATCTCTATCTCTTTCTAGAACTCTCTCCCCATCTAACGATCTTTCTGACGACATACCAAATAGGCCCCAAGCCGAATTATTTAACGGACGCACGCTCGACGGCAACCACAGGGAAGTCTCTCTCTGTAAGCCTTTAATGGATGTAAGACCTTCTCTGACACCCTCTCTCATTCCCTAACAAGCCGGCACGCTTTCTTACAATGTACCCAACAGTCTCCGAACGGATCTCTCAGCCTTCTATCATGACGACCGCCTGAGTGCCAACTGAGCTATCTGCTTCCTAATCGACGGCCGACGCAGAGAATTCTTTCCATAACACCTCCAGGAATCTCTCTGTCGGGCTGAAGACACAGCGCCGTTCTAGATCTTGCCATTGCGTGAGCTGCCCCGTGCTAAAACGGAATGGAAGACGGCGCGGTCATGACCGTCCTTCCGTGCCGCGCTGGCACGTAATCATCATTCTCCGTATTTCTCCAGGAATCTCTATCTCTTTCTAGCACTCTCTCCCCATCTAACGATCTTTCTGACGACATACCAAATAGGCCCCGAACCGAATTAATTTAACAGACGCACGCTCGACGGCAACCACAGGGAAGTCTCTCTATAAGCCTATAATGGATGTAAGATCTTCTCTAACACCCTCCCTCATTCCCTAACAAGCCGGCACGCTTTCTTACAACGTATCCAACAGCCTCCCAATGGATCTCTCAGCCATCTGTCATGACGACCGCCTGAGTACCAACTGAGCTATCTGCTTCGTAATCGACGGCCGACACAGAGAATGCTTTCCATAAGACCTCCAGGAATCTCTCTGTCTCTTTTTAGCACTCTCGCCCATCTAACGATCTTTTTGACGTCATGCCAGAGAGGTCCTCGACGGCAACCACAGGGAAGTCTCTCTGTAAGTCATAACGGATGTAAGACCTTCTCTAACATCCTCTCCCATTCCCTAACAGGTCGGCACACGTTCTTTAAGCGTACCAAACGGTCTTCCAAATTGGCCTATCTGCTCCCTGATCGACGGCCGATACAGAGAAGGCTCTCCATAAGACCTCCGAGAATCTCTCTGTCTCTTTCTATCACTCTCACCCATCTAACATTCCTTCTGACGTCATGCCAGAGAGGCCTTCGACGGCAACCACAGTTGAATTCTTTCTGTAAGCCATAATGAATGTAAGACATTCTCTAACATCCTCTCTCATTCCTAACAGGCCGGCACGCTTTCTTTAAGCGTACCAAACAGGCTCCTAACGGATCTCTCAGCCTTCTATCCAACGACCGCCAGAGTCCCATTTGATCTATCTGCTTCATGATCGACGGTTGATGTAGATAAGACTCTCCATAGGACCTCTAAGGCCTCTCTGTCTCTGTAAGCCATAATGGATGTAAGACCTTCTTTAAATTCTTTCTGGCGTTATGCCAAAGAAGCTCGAATTAATTTAACAGCCGCCGCTTGACCACAATCACAGGGAAGTCTCTCTGTGAGCCCTAATGGATCTTCTCTAAATTCTTTCTGACGTCATGCCAAAGAGGTCCGAATTAATTTAACAGACGCCCGCTTGACCAGAACCGCAGGAAAGTCTCTCTGTAAGCCATAATGGATGTAAGACCTTCTCTAACATCCTTTCTAATTCCCTAACATTTCCTAGGCTTTATTACAACGTACCAAACAGCCTTCCAACGGATCTCTAATACTTTTCCGACGACCGCTCATGTCCCAATTGGGCTCTGCTTCCTAATCGACGGCCGATACAGGGAAGGCTCTACATAAAACCTCCTGGAATCTCTCTGTATTTTTCTAGCACTCTCACCCATCTAACGATCTTTCTGACGTCATGCCAGAGAGGCCCTCGACGACAACCACAGTGAAGTCTTTCTGTAAGCCATAATGGATGTAAGAGCTTCTCTAACATCTTCTCTCATTCCCTAACAGGCCTGCACGCTTTCTTCCAACGTACCAAACAGTTTCCCAGTTTCATTATCTCGTGCTTTTAGCCTCGGGCTCGGCCAGTGAAAAATTCAGCTCATTCTGTAATTGAATGGTTCGCCGCAGGTAGTAGGGTCTAAACGGGCGCTTAAAAAACCGGGAAATAGTTTTAAGAAATGAGAGAAGTACATTGTGCAACCGGCGTATACC
>JNEY01000105.1:104234-165298 GCA_020875895.1 Aphelenchus avenae | reverse complement strand
GGGGAAAATGCCCGCATAGGTTGTCGGCTTAGCGGTGGATTTGGCCGCAAAATTGGCGGGAAAACGGCTTTTGGCAAGGAGCCAAGGCCGTCACTTCTCGCCTACCTATGCTGCTTTCGTAAAACCTGCGTTAAGCTAGTACGAAGCTTTTACCCGCGCGTACAAGTTTGATATCGAGCGAATCAACCAATACGGGTTTTTCGAGAATATTATATAAATTTGTATGGTATGCGCCACAGTTAAGTATCTTCACCTTGTGCCCTGTACCGGCCTGGAGTATTTCCGGGAGAAATGCTCGTCGAAGTCGTTGCATGCTCTGTCAGAATCAGTTTATAAATTATTTTTAGTTACATCATGCGTTTTAACAAGAGGGACAAACAAAATCGAAACCGTTCGGGTCCTGCAAGAAGAAGCAGCTATGCTGATCACGGTTACACGCTGTGGGCACGTTAGGCAGTGTACCGTGAACGCCTAATAATCCGAGTACCTCACGCATTCGACATGTGATTAGGGTGTCATCTCCACAGGGATAAGGCATAAATTTGAGCGGATCGCTTTCTACGAAACATTCGACGTTTTAGCGTGGGAAGAAAACATGGCTTCTGTTTTAAGTCATAAGAAAGCATTCCGAGCACCTTCAGGAGAATTGCTTTTGCCCTTAGAATAAACTTGGAAAAGTGAAAGCAGAGCACGGTTTCTATCATCGCCATAACTTGTTCAAAAATCATTGTTCAAAAATTGAATATCACGAAAAATATAGTCCCAGGGGCTGCTAGCCGGAACGGCCTAAGCAGTCAGACGCGGGCTGGAGCGCTGGCACATGCGTTTGCCCTGACCGATAAAGTGTTATCCAAACCACTGGAATAAGTCTTCGCAAAGTACTTTTAAAGCTGCTGACAAGACTCTTGTTGCCCGCTCAGTTTTTGTTGAACCCCGCTTTTTTCCTCGAATAATTCCTGGAATCCTGAACAATACTTTTAAGCGGCCAATAAAATTTATAACGTGAAAGTAAACATACGGGATTACACGTTTTGGGCGTTGCGACGATCTTTACCTGGTAGCATTTTTTCACTTCGTCGTTACACGTACGGCATAATACGTAAGCGATTCCGACAGGTTTTGCTTTGAATTGTCAAACACGACTATAAAACTCGGGCATTTTTTAACCGCCGGCTGTTAACATAGGGCGTAGCTCAAAATGCAATGAAGTCTTGGTCTTGGTCTTGGTCTTGGTCCCGGTGTCCCGGTCGTTTTAGTCTTGGTCTTGGTCTTGGTCCCGGTCGTCGAAAAAATTCCGCCCATCCCTGCTCCCGGCGGTGTCTTCCACTGTTCAGCGTGACGCCGATGCGATCGCACACGGTTATGAACTCTGTTGCATTTATGAGTGGCGCACTTCCTGCGCTCGCTTTTTATCATTTCGCACATATGTGGTGCTACGTAACAGGCGAGCTTTTGCTATTTAGAAGGCCATTCGTCCTTGGAGTTGCGGTACCAGTTGCCTATGTTTAGTTTAAAACAGCCAGCCGTGAGCGCCATTAGAACTATTTTCAGGCTTACGATGCAAAAATTCGCTGACCTTTTGGTTTTCCTGGAAGATCTTATCGGTGTTATTGTAGGGTGCTGACATATGTTCGGTGACCTGGCCGCAGAAAATTTGACCTTTTAAAGAGTTTAAGTTGCGATTTTTAGGGCATATCGGCCTAAAACTGCCCGCCAGCCAGGCCTAAAACTGTCTCGGCCTAAAACTACTGCCAAGGCAATTTACCGGCTTTTTGGCAAAAATTCGCTAAAAAAGTTGACTTTTGAGTGCAAAATTGGTTAATTTAGAGGAGCTTTCGGATGGTATAGCCGGCCGCAGGCGTCGCCAGAGCGATTTGGAACTTGTCTGGCAAAAAAATTTTGTTTGACCTGGTCCGCCCTTACGTCAGAGCCGTCTTCGGCGGACCTGACGGTCCGCCGAACTGTCCTGTCAGGCGTTTGAGGTCTGGGGACAAGGCAGCGAACGTATCCCATCTCTCGCTGGAATCTGTAGCGTGTTCAGGCCGCCTAAATCAAATAAACGTTCGCAGTGCGTGGAGCTGCACGCAAACATAGTCCTGGGTTATCCACACGGCTTGCCTTAGGCTCATCGTTGGTCGTTGATGGTCGACCGATTGACCAGTTTCGTCTCTACCACCACTAGTAGGCTTTAATGGGCTTCTTATAGCCATTGAGAATATTTCCTTGGTAACACGTTATTTGGGTCCCGGTTTTGGGTCCCTTGTTTGGGTCCCGTTCGTTTGGGTCCCAGGAAAAATTTGTAAATCAAACTGATCAAGTTTTATCTTACAGAATCCTGCATGTAAACGCATCAGTGGATCACATTAAGGCACGAACAAAGACGAAAAGGTAGCCGCATGGACAAAAGAAACAAATAAAATTGGGACGAAGTAAGAGGAACCCGTTTGCACAGCCATACTACACAGGGGGAAAGGCGTAATGAGAGTGGAGCTATGTCGACAAGTGATGTTGGAGGTGGGCGAGCGTTTCCGCCATCGCAGTTAGTTTGTAATCGGCGCTTCTTGCTTGTGAAAAAAGAAGAAAAACAGCGGCACGCAGTGCAAGATTCGCGAAATTTTTCTACCCAAACGAACGGGACGCGAACAAGGGGACCCAAACAAAGCTTTCTAAATTATAGCCGGGACCCAAAATAACGGGACCCAAAAAGGGGACCCAAACAACGGGGACCCAAAAAACTTGGAGCCATTTCCTTCAAGGTTAGACGGCGAACCGCACGGTTTATATGGATTTCCCACCGCATGGATGGTTTCCCAGGGATTTACAAATTCTTATTTGTATTCATTTCAGGTGTTCAAAATTTTTGCTCAACTCAGCTAACGTTTATATATCTCTTGTCTTCTTGAAGCCGGTTGTATATTGCATGAAATCGCTTCAGAGTAGAACGAGAGTGCTCTCCTTATTTACTCTCACAAGTTCCCCTCTCTAATAACTCCGCTGTTATATTAACTCCCCTACCCTTGAGGAACGTCCAGAAATTATGTTAGCTAAAAAACCGATTTGTGACCCCCCTTGTTAATAATTGTCAACAGTCGCCCGATCCCCCCTCCTCTTGTTAGCTAACAAAAAATTTTAGGTCATTTTACCTAGTGTGAATTCCTGAATTCCAACGGATGCGTCTGCCAGCTTGGGTGCATGAAAATTGGAAGCATGGAAAGGTCATAAAAATGGCCCGCCGCAGGGATATCAACGAGACTTTAGGGTTGAAATGGCCCATAATAAGCGAAAATTTCGGTTTCCGGGCATTTTTTCGCCGCCAGCTGTTAACGTGAACACCACCCTTGACCACCTCCCCCTTGTTAACAGTTGTTAACAAATCGGTGACCCCCCCCCCCCCCCTTGTTAGGACTAGGCTCCTTGGCCCTGGATGCCAGCGACTCGTCGGATGAAGAGCTTGCAGAGCTCACCACTGAGGTAAAGATACCAGCTAATTTAGGTGCAACCTCACCGCCTTGGCGGTGTTTACTCCTGGAACAAAACTACGCTTTTGGGGTCGTCACTGACGAATTCCAGCCCCAAACGGCTTGAAGCAGACGGTCTGACGGATTGGACCGAAACCGTCTGTCTTCGTCGAATTTTCTTCAACAACAAAATTAACGAAGAATAGGAAAACAATTTTTCTTTCATTCATATATAATTTCTTGACGTTCCCTTAAGCCTAGCCTAAGGCGAGTTGGGCTGGAAGTTTTGGCATATTCCGAGCATTTTCTCCGCTAAATGCCTCTTTTATAAATGCGTAGGCAACCAACTGCTTTTTGTGGCCAAAAAGGGTCAAACTTTGGTCAAAACAGTCAAAATTTGATGTTTTCTTGGCGATTTTGGCAAAAGTTTTCCAATTTTTGCTGAATCTTTCGGCAGAAGCTGATGCATAGGCTTCGGTATATTTTGTCTGAACCCTTTGTAATATAACTCCCTCCGCTCTGTTAACTCTCCCGGTTCTGTTAACTACCCCTGGCAAAGCTCCTTAGTAATATAAGTATACCGAGAGAGCTGTAAGAATAAATACGATGTTTCAGACGGAACCGGATTAACATAATACATCTGACGTCTTGATCATATAATGCATCTGGATAAAGCCGTCGAAGGTCAGGTCCGGAAGCGAGTTTTTTGGAACACGGATGACGATTGTTAAATCAAAAACGCCGAATATTCTCTTGAAAGCGCTACTCCGTGTCTACCCAACAATTCGTTTTGTCTAATGTAAAGATTAATCTACAATGCAAGGCTGTTTAACGGAGTGACCAATGTTCAGTCTATTGTTTTTGAAAAGTGCATGCTTGAATCCAAGTAATTCAAAGAGTGCTTTCAGTTGAGCGTGCTTTCCATTTTAGAGCACTTTTGTGCTCGTGCTTTACGCCATTGTTTTCGTTAAAATGTCAAGATTTCGTTTTTTCTTTCCGAGACTGTTCTACCGCTCGTTTGCCGGTTGGCTCCATGCTTGGCGTGCGTTTTCAACAGTGTCTGTGTCGCAGTTGTAGGATGGACAGCGCGCCGACACGAGTTTATGTACCTTCGCACGGTGTCTTTTGAATTTTAAGCATTTACTGGCAACACACAACCTAAAATGCGTTTGAAAATTTTTTTAAAAGGTCCAACCGCCTTTCCGGAACCAGATACTATAAGACGCGCAGAGACAAAGTTCGTTCAAATATAGCTGTAAATTTCGAGCTATTTCGCTTACAGTGGTCGCAGTCGCACAGCCTGCGAAAGCAATTTTGTGCTTTTAGTTGGCTTGGAACAATTAATGGGTAATTTTCGCGAGAACGTCGATATTCTAATATACGGGTTTTTCTTGTATTTTTCCATATTCTTTATGCTTATCTCTCTCTACTTGTTTGCTTCGTGCAAGTATTGTGCCTAGGGCAGAGCGACAGCGTACAGGCTTATTGCGCTGCACAGTTAGATGAAAAATAGCAACAATAGGAGGAATGACCAGGAACTTCTGCAGCCGTTAGTCTTCTACAGGTTTTTGAACAAGTCCGTAAATTTAGTATCACGTGGATGTCATGAAAGGATGAAGTTATTGTTGCGAACATGACAGGTAATGCGAATTTTTGAAGGCTTTTTGTTTTTGGTTTGAACCAGTTAATTTTTGAGGGGATCTTCTAAGTTATGGGAGGATCAACTGGAAAGCTTTTGAATGGAGGGGCAAAACTACAGTTCCACATGTTGGAGTGCCAGTGCCACATTTTTCAGGAAGCTGCAAGGGAAAGCATCACTATTAGGGGACCCACTATTCTTGACAAGCCGGCCGCTAGGTGCCGTCCTCTCAAAAAGGTCGTTAATGGCTACTAATGGGGGCCCACAATTAGTTAGCTAAATGAATACAGTCTACCTTTCCAATCATAAAGAAACAAGCGTCGGCGAAGAAAAGAGGGAAGGCGTCAGGTTTTCTATCCTTCCGCTCTACATATTTGCTTAGTCTTAGCCAATCCACTTATCATAATGGAATGAGTTGGGCTCAGTTCTAACATAAACTGCTTTTTATGTGGCTACTCATCAGTCTTTTGCGCGCGGGGAAACCGTGACGCCCACGGCTACAAAATTATCCCCTTAAAATTTGTTGCATCTTTATAGTTGCAGCACGGTAGGATGCGCGACATACTTTTTTCACTACAAAGCAAAATGGCTTTAGTGCCAAGACTGAACTCTGTAATCAAGGCCCGCGGGAAAAAGGCGTTAGAAATTTCATGTTCTCCCCATATGGCGAGGGCATCATGAAAATACCGGTAACTCTGCATGTACGCGGACATAATTCTAGCGGTATTGCATGTAAAAAAAACGGAAGCATAACGAAGTAATTTCGCCCCCTACGCAGGTCGATCTATTTTTGCGCTTTTATGTAGCTCAGCAAAGCAACGGCGCAGATTAGCGCTTAATACCGATGCTCTTATCCCTCTGAACGGTCAATACAGGAATTGGCTACGAGCTTCGTCGCAGATCTTCCTCTAGCTCTAGGTTACTGCAAAATACCAAAAGCCTACCTTTCGATTACGCGTCCGTTCCGCCTGTGACATTATCTTTGTTTCCAGCCAACGCTGAGAATGTCGTTAGCTGTCACGTCCTCGCCCTTGCAGTCGGTACGCGCACCTTTATAGACGCCGGTGCAGGTGTTTGGGATGTTGGTTATCTTCCTGGGAAATGGATTTCCGAAGGGGCATCCTTTTTAGCCATTAAATTCAGCGGAATTGGTGACGACGAATTACCAGTCACGCATGATCGTGACGATGCGATCCGGTTCAACCCCTCGACCCAGAAGAACACGCTAGCTGGCCAGACGCTCTCCAGAAATCCATCCCGCTTTTGATGATAACATGCCTGCAAGATTACTGGTCGTCAAGAAACGAAAAGGGCCTAGGTAGTTTTGATTTCAAGACTTTAGGCAAGTCCAGGTTGGAGGTAGCAAGGTTTGCCAGGTCAAGGTACAACTTTCCGTCTTTTGAGAAGTTTGATTCAGGTCATAGTTGTGAGGTAGAATTTAGCCGTTCCTGGTTTCCAGTTTAGACCCGCCATTTGACGGCCACCCAAAACATTTTTCTTTGGCAAAATTTTGCGGAAAAATACCTGGCGGTCGCTCTCGAACTCCTCGACTCGCCATGGGCCGCCGAATTCTAAAAGCTCAAAACATGTTAGCTTTAAAAAAAGACGCACACTCAGAAAAATCTTTTCCATTTTTTCCGTGTCATTAAGAACTACAGCATTGTCATCACATGGCGGGAATTTCAGGTTTTTAAATTTCGGTTGATCTTAAGTTTCTGTCACCAATCTCTTGCGAGTTAAGTATGGCAGGTCATAATCGACCTTAGTAAAACGATCGGAAGTATTCAATGGTATGTCGTTCAAAATGTCTTATCCGAGCCTTCAGAGGTTCCTTTCTTTTTATATCATGTTGTCTATATCATACTTTAGCACTGTTTTTCTTGAGCGTCTAGTCATTTTTGCTGCATAAAGGCGCCAAATGACGCATTCACTCGAGCCCGCGAACCGACGGCGAACGGATCAGTGAGGGTCATCGGCGATATTGGTTGCGTGCTCAGCCGCCTCGCGTAGTCGGCTTCAGAGTCCAGCGCGGTGACTCTGTGATCTGAAAGTGGGGAGGTTCCCGGTCGTGCCAACGGTACGCCTGGGCCTGCCCTGGGCTAGCGAATGAAAACCCTATGATTAGCTAAAGATTTACCGTCTAAAGACATTCAAATGCGAGTGTCATGCAACCTACTCCATGTCGACGAACGTGAGCAGGTTTTATTTAAAATTTCGCGCTGCTAATACTATTATGTGGTGCTCAAAACTGTTTTGCCTCTAACTGAAAATCCAGCTGCAGTAAGCATTAACCTTGTTTGGTAGGGCTCGGTTCTTTGTTTTCCCTAGCTGTCCAGAACAAAGATGCGCTAAAAGACAAGAAGGCATAGTAGATTTGCCAGGTATCGTATTTCGGCCATTGAAGCTATTATGTTTTTGTAATTCAGTTGCGGTTTTGGTTAGGGACTGACCAGAAAGTATGTGAACCTCACATGGGGGAGTCAGTCAGTTGTTCACAGAGGGCAACTTGGGGGAATCAAAGGGCTGTTCGCGTGAACAACAGAAGGCGCAAAATACGCCAGACAAGCGAAATTTAGGTTTCGTTTGTGCGATTTCTACCTAAGATTTCGTCGGTATCGCCTGCGACGAGCCATTTTATTCGTCTATTTTTTCATTCAGCGGTGCTCGTATATTCGCACTGGATAAATTCTAGACGAAAATCTTAGAAAAGCAATGAAATTCTGCTCTTTTAGCGCCGAAATCAAAGCTCTCGTCGAGATCGATGTCGACGTCAACAAGGAGCTGATCCCCTTATGTGACCTTTGATCACTATGTTGGCCAGACCGTCGCCACCCCTACCACCAATCCCATATTTACTTACGTTGCGGACACTAGCATTTTTCTCTCATGCTTGTGCATGACCCCTAATACCTTGCAGCGTTTTCAATTTCTGAATGGCGATGCCCATTTGACTTAGGAAGGTGCTACAGAGATCACGTACCTTTGCGGAATAAATTTTGCCGAAGTATCGCTATCGGTTTTCAGATACTATCGAGCCATTTTTGGAGTTATCGGTATCGTTTTCATTATCGGTTTGGTTTTTTCCATCGGTATCTGTTTAAGTTTTGAATCCCACATCCATGAAAGGCACTGGAAACGCATTTAGACAGACGTGGAAACCTCTAGGGCCAAAGTATGCCGAAACTGATTGCCTTGTGGCGCTTTGTGTGTTTTACTTTCTTTCTATTTCGCCTTTATTTCAATGAAGGGGCCTAATGTCGAAGTTTCATTGTAGGCCTCAGATGTCTTGTCTGTACTGCAAGATGGCTTCTTTTCGGGGGCACGAAAAAGAAACGACCCGCAACACGTTACCGTTCCTCCTCCTGAAAAACTGCCAACCAGTGTGTTTTCGGCATTCTTAACGTTAACGTTTTTAGCAGACAGTTTAAAGCCGTCCGAAAACATGCGGTATCGGAGCTCTAGCGAGGCAAATCTAAACACGTCAAACGAATTGGAATTTCATATTTTTTACTTTCAGGGAGCCCAGGCCAGCTATAACTAGTTATGGACTGATAGTAATGTATTATAATTATGCGCAATTGTTGGGCCTGTGTTCTTATTACTGTAGTGGCATGGGGTTTTTTTTGGAAAATTCGTCAAAATAAAACCCGATTCAGATATTTAAAACTATTAAGATTCGCTGTCCCGATTTTGTGCTTCTGATGGCATTTCTTCCGATCCGGCGTCTTCCGCGACAGATTCAGTTTAATTCTTCGGACAACGGCGGATACGCAACAAAAGAAAGTGGACCCCGTAGAACGAAGCTGTTGTTCCTCCAACAACAAGAAAAAGCATTCGGCTTTTAAAAGGCCAGGAACACTGTGCACACTTAGCCAATGTATGGGCTTTTTTTGCGTACTTCATCGTTGGGGAGCCCCCCGAAAAAATTTTGGAGCCGTTCCTCTCCCCCAGGAAAAGATTCTTCCCCGTATAACCACACGGATCCTACAGTCTTTTCATGTTTTTTTTTTCGTTGCGCCGCTTGAGCTCAAATTGCCTGTTGTTACCTTCTTTGTAGCCTCTGCCAGCAATGAATGACAATCTCGAAAACTGTGCTGTTTCGACTTCAAGTCGAAATGCGGGATTATTTGCTTAGATATTTGCTGCATGAATGCCTTCTAAAGCCAGAACGAAGTGCCAAAGCAGTTGGCCACCAAGCCTACGGAACGAAACAATCCAGAACAGGTTTTAAATAAAATTTGGAGCTGCAGAAAATATTGTTCTTTGTTGTTAAAAGATTATATACCAGTAAAATCTTAAAGGCTTTGTCGTGTTAATTTTCTCCCCACGCGGGGTAATGCTGACCAAATCCGCGGAAGGATTTACCTTTTTATTAGGCGTGGCGAACGTTTTTAGCAGCATGAGACATAATATTTGCTTGCTATGCGCATTTCCTGCACTCTTAATTACCATTCCTACAACAAATGACGGTCGCTTTATGTGGCTCTAAGCCAATGAATTGCGAAAATTGTACGTAACGTCGCCGTTGGGCGCGCCGGTTGAGCCGATGTGAGGATTTATGTTAAACTACCACGCGTAATGAAAATATCTTACAAGTTTTACAAAATCCTAATACAAGTTAAAAATTGAGCATCTAGCTCTTAGCTACCATCCGTTTCAAGTCGCCCTGTAAGCTTCAAGTGTGCAACAGAGCATAGTGCTTAACCCTCAGTTCTCAAGCGAAAGTGCATTCTTTTTGATGTATTTTGAAAGTACGCCATGCCAAAAAGGGAGAGCAGCTTACCCAGATCTCTAAGCTCCTTAGCCGGTGCCGCGATCTTGTTGGCCACTTACGCCACTCGCGCCTCGCATCCGAGAACCACGAGCGCCTTCTCAAGCAGCACAAACTGGACGTGAAGCAGCCAATTCAGGTACCGTACTTCACAAATATGTCTCGTACTTGATACTGTTGCTTTGAATCCCTTTGTTCAAAAAACTGCTTTTAGGATGTGGCGACGCGATGGGACTCGACATTCCTCATGGCCCATCGCTTGCTCTATCTGCGTCCCGCATTGGATGCATACTGCGTCAGCACTCGCCAGGAGCTTTTGCTCGTGGAAGCAGACTGCAAAGTGCTCAAAGAGATCGACGAGCTCCTCACTCCGTTCACGGAGTTCAGCAAGCATATGTGCCGTGACAGTGCTCCGCTGGGATTCCACCTGACTACGGCAAAAATGATCGAAGCCGATCTGGGCACCAACAAGAGCGCTTTACTTTGGATACTTTGGATCCCTGTTGTCAGTCGTTTGCACGACGCAGGGGCGACGTCCTCGTCGCACGCCAAATACGAACGCGAAAGTCTTCTCGGTCATGGGCTGCGACCATCCAATTGGCGCCGGTTGAGTCGTTGACTGATTTCTCCCAGCGCAGCGGCATTCCCCGGTTTCTCGGAGCCTTCTTCGTCGGTTTCCACATGGTGGCGGCCTTTGTCCATCGATCGTCCTCCCTCCTCGCGACGTGTCCCGCCCATCTCAGCTTTCTTTTTCGTGCCTCCACGACGGCGTCGGCGAAGCCTGTCTGTTCGCGCAACGCTTCGTTCCGTTCCTGGTCCCACATCGTGATGCCGAGCACTCGTCGTTCCATTGCGCGTTCTATGGTGGAGAGTTTGTCTTCCTGTCGTTTAGTCAGTGTCCACGTCTCGCAGCCGTAGAGGGGCCGGTAGGACCGTACTGTTGAAGAGGTTTGCGCGTAGCTTAGTGTCGCTAATCCGTTTCAGCACCACCTGTATGTTGTTGCAGCTGAGCCAAGCTGCCTTACGCCTACGACCGATTTCGCCGTCCATGTTGGCGCTGTGGTCTTCAGTGAGCTGTTGGCCAAGGTAGACGTACTTGCTCGTTCTTCGGATTTCTTCCCCTTCGAGGTAGATCCGTTCGCTTGTTTGGAAGTACTCAAACCATTCCGTCTTATCCTTGTTTATCCGCAGCCCGACTGCTTTGCTCTTCTCGTTTAGCTCTTCCAGTCGCTGTTGTACGTCTGCTCGAGAGCTGCCGACGAGCACGAAGTCGTCCGCAAAACGTAGGTGTGTCAGCCGTCTGCCGTCTATGTTTATTCCGGCATTCCTCCGCTCATCCCATCGCAGCTCCCGGAAGATCATCTACAGCGCCGCCGTAAAGAGCTTCGGGCTGATTGTGTCTCCTTGGCGGACTCCGCGGCGGATAGGGATTTTTATCGGCTTCTCGAAGAGCGTTATCCGGGTGTCGCATTCCTCGTAGATGTCTTCGAGGGTGTCGATGTACCGCCTGTGGACTCCTTGGGCCTCCAGCGCGTTCAGGACTGCGTTTGTCTCTACCGTATCGAATGCCTTCTCGTAGTCGACAAAGATCAGGTATTGTCGTAGTCCTTTCTCGCGAGCCTTCTCCTGGATCTGGTTCACGGTTTGTAGGTGGTCGAGTGTGCAGTAACTCCGGCGGAATCCTGCTTGCTCCACCGGCTGCTCGCGGTCCAGTTCTTTGGTTATTCGTCGTGTCAGTACCTTTGTGGAGAGCTTGTAGATCATTGGCAGGAGGCATATCGGCCCGTAGTTTTTCAGGTTTTTCGCGTCGCCTTTCTTGTATAGGAGTACCGTCGTGGACTCCTTCCACTGAGGCGGAATCTTCTTGCTCAAAGGGCACTGAGTGAACAGCCGCGCGAGGTGCTTCCACAGCGTAGGACCACCTGCTTTGAGCGTTTCTGCCTTCACTCCGTCTGGTCTTGGTGCTTAGCCGCTCTTCATCGTACTGAGCGCCGCTTCGACTTCATCCGCCGTTACTATGGGCACTTCCAGTTCCTGGCGAGCATCGGCTCTTGATTGTCTCGGCACATCTACCTTGCTTTCGAAGAGCGGTGTGTAGAACGTTCGGCAGATTTCTTCGACGGCGTCACTGTCGGTCTGGAATTCGCCGTTTTCGTCGACGAGGGCGCCAGTGACGAGTTGGGATCGCGTCATATCACGTCTGCACTTCTTCAGGCTCTTCCTCTTCTCGGCCGTTTGAAGCAAGCGGTTGTTCCGGTAGTTCTCGTAGTCCTCTGCTACTTCTCGAACAGCGTGTTTGCGACGAACATCTTCCGGGCTTCTGCGACGGCGGCAAGGCGGATGCCAGCATCGTTTCGCTGTTCTGCACTGTGTCGTCCGATGTACAGTTCATCTGGTTCGTTCGGTCCGACTCTTGCGTTGAAGTCTCCAGTATGACTGCTGGTCCTCGCTGGGCTGCTAGGTGTTGTTCGACCTCGGCATAGAAGGCCTCTACTTCGTTGTCGTCGTAGCCGCTGTGCGGTGCATAGCATTGGATGACCGTCAGTAGATGGCGCCTTCCAAAACTTTATCTTCAGCACCCCGACCCGTGATGAGCTGACGTCAACCGAGTGGATTCTTGCTGCGAGCTTGGCGTTAACGATGAAGCCTATGCCGCCTACCTACTAAGGTGATCGAGTGATACCGAACTCGGAAAAAACCATTTATCCAATGCTTTGCCATTTAACCCCAAATGCTTTTGCTTGTTTCAAAGATCGCGTATTTGGTAGTTAATTCTTCGACCACAAGACCACAGATAATTCTCGGAGCCGACTATTACTGGCAACTGCGCATTCGAGAAGAAGCCTACCTGCCAGGAGGGATGCTAATACTCCAGTCGGAGCTGGAGTACCTAGCTGCAGACAAGACCATTAATGCCGACAAGCTGATAGGACATGTAGTGAAGGGCCAGCCAGCAGGACCAGCCCCTACGGGGCAGCTAAACGCGGGATGCCAAACGGAACAGGCGCGTAATGCGATGAAAGCGGAAACGACGCCAAGACAGCCATCAGTTGCAGTTACGATTGGATTAGCGATGCTACTACTAGCAGTTACTGTACCGATGGTCAGAGGAGACGACTACAATGAAAGCGGTACACATATCTGGAGTTACCGGCATGCGTGCTTATGCTCGGCATAGGGCACTGCATTCCATATCAACGGCATGAAGAGAAACACTGCTTACGCAGTGGGCCTACCGTCTCATACGATAACATTCGTCGCACTATGTCCCCACCTAGCATACGGGACGGGCTCCCGCGTCACGCTTGTGACGCCGTTTGTGGCCCAAAGAATTGACCGGAAGTCGGAGAAGGTCATGCGCGAGAAGCGGGCCTGAACTGCAACCTGGCGTGCGAATCTTTCTGGCCCAGAGTGTCGCGAAAGGCGATCGAGTGATACCGAAGTCGGAAAATCATTTATCCTGTTGTAGCACAACCAAAGCTTGAGATCGTACGAGTAGACACTCATTTATTACGTGTAAACGACAGCTATATATAGGGACAGACACTGCTAGATTTGCATAGGACTTTCGCACCCGACAGCTCCTCTTCTCTTAGGCGATGGTGTCCTCGTCGCTGTAGATGGGGTCGCCGTTGTCGTCGAGGTTGGGGCCGTTGTCGTCCGTGTCGTCCAGCTTGTCGTTGTTCGGCGTCGGCTTGCTGCGCTTCTGTTCCGGCATCTCCTGGGCGTCGTCCTGCTTGCGCTTCTCGGCGGGCTTCTTGTTCTCGAGCTTCACGCCGCCGTTGCCGACGTGAAAACTGAGCTCGGTGCGGATGGCGTCGCGCACCACCACTAAAGTTGCCACCGAGTTAGTGTCATCCAAAGCCTTATGCGATGACTTACTTTTGATGGCGTTCACGTGCTCCTTCGAGAGCAACTCGTGTGCCTTCTTGCCGGGGCCACCGTTGTGTCCACCACGGCCTGCGCCAGAGTATCCGCCACGAGCGCCACCACGACCGCGGCCGTAGGTGTTGCTGGGGCCCACCGGCGAGTCGTCGCACAGCTTCAGGAGTACACGGGCAAGAGCCGCCTTGTCGCTGGAGCCGCTCATCGTCGGAGAAGTTGCCGCTGCTGGGAACACGGTCGAGAGCTGAAATTGACACTGATGCAGTGCCCCAAACTCACGCTCTTTTATGCATTCTGACCGTCACGAATTTGCATAGCGCGCAAACGCCAACTTCCGAATCATCCCATCAACAGTGAAAAAACCTCCTTTACAGGTAGGAAAAAGTCTGTTGAGGAAGCTATCATGCAAGTCAAGCTTAAAGTGCTCAGAGAAAAAACCTCCAGCTGTGGGAGGAAAAACTCCTGAGTTTAAGCTGACACTATTCACATGGCGATTCTGATTATCCTGATCCGGCATATGGTGATTACGACGCATGCTATTCTGTGGTCGCGGTAATGGACCAACTTGGTTCCAAGGAATAAAATCACCACGATTCACAGGTGCATGTTGTCGGGGCTGACGTCTAAGAGCTATAGGAGGGGTTCCTGCGGGAACGTCTTCCTCGGGAATGAAATGATTCGGTGGAGGGGTCTCGGCCCTCTCACCCTCGTCATCGAACCATTCGTCTAGCTCTTCGTCTAGCTCTTCACCTTCTTCCTCCCTATCCGGTTCCTCCTGTCGCGGAACTTTGTAGAATATGAGGCCTTCGTCACCCTGCCCCTGTTCCTCCTCTTCTCTTAAGTCGTCCGGTGTCGACTTCTTACGAAGGGGACTCTTAGGCTGGCGGTTCTCCTCATCAGCTCTCGATTTTAGCTGATTCGCGGAGCGTTTCCAAGTACCCTTGTCGGTCTGAACCTCATATGTTCCTCGACCCAGTACCTTCCGAACAAAGCCAGGGATCCATTTTACCGGTCCGTTAGGTATATAGTCTCTAGCATAGACTAAATCGCCAGACTGAAAACATTTAGGTTTCGTCTTCTTGTCAAACTGACGCTTTGTAGCTTCAGTATATCTCTTGACATTCGCGTCCGCAGCCTGTTGCTGTTTAGGTCTCTCGTTACCAGCAGCTTCTGTCGCTAATGAGAATCTAGTCCGGAATTTCCGTCCGGTCATAACCTCGCAAGGAGCCATTCCCGTTGCTTTATGCGGAGTCGTCCGATAACAGAATAGGAATTCCAACACGGCTCTGTCAACCGCGAATCCGCTATTCACTATCTTTTGCACAGATCCCTTAAAAGTTTGCACAAAGCGTTCAGCGAGTCCATTAGACTGCGGATGATATGGCGGTGTAAGAACATGTTCGATTCCACGTTCCTTACAGAATTTCTCGAACTCTGCTGAGGTTAGACTAGGACCGTTGTCTGATACCAGAACTTCTGGTAAACCATGTCTAGAAAATATCTCTAGCAGTTTCTCAGTGGTCTTTTGTGTGGTGATCGAGGACATACGGCAGACCTCGGGCCATTTGCTCTTCGCATCTACCACTACAAGCCACATTGAGCCAAATTTTGGTCCGCAGAAGTCAATATGGACTCGTTGCCATACGCGGTCAGGAATCTCCCAAGGATGTAATGGAATCTTTGCTGTTTCTGGACCAACCTCAGCACAGATTTTGCACTTCTTGGTTGTCTGCCTGAGCTGTTCCTCTATTCCTGGGAACCATACGTACTGTCTAGCAATGGCACGCATGCGGTTCACCCCGACATGTGCCTCATGTAGCATTTTCAGTACAGTATTTTGTAGCGAAGCCGGTACTACGACTTGCTGATCCTTCCAAAGACATCCGTGCTTATACGTCAACGCTTGCTTACGTCGGCAGTAAGCAGCAAGTTTATCATCTGGGCAAGATTCAGGCCATCCATTGATAACCAACTGAGTAACCTTGCGCAAGACAGCGTCGCTTTTAGTGCTTTCCGCAATAGTTTCGACGGTTATTGGCAGGTTTTCGGCCTGTTCAATTTCCAATGCATGAACAGCCAATTCAGTCTTTACCAGTGACCTACTAGTCTTTTCTTCCGGATTTGGAAGACGCGACAATCCGTCAGCATGCCCGAACTTATCAGTCGGCACATATTCAATATTGAACGAATACATCATGAGCCTTAGGCCCCATCGGTGTAGCCTTTTAGCCGCCACTACCGGAAGGTCACCCTTCGGCCCGTATATCTTTACGAGAGGCTGGTGATCCGTCTGAAGAGTAAATTTGCGACCATATAGGTACTCGCTAAATTTCTCGACTCCATACACGATACCCAGCGCCTCTTTCTCGATCTGCCCATAGTTCCGTTCGGCTGCATTAAGCGTTCGCGACGCGCATGCTATAACTCGTTCCGACTTGTCTTTGTACCTGTGAAAGACAATAGCACCTAATCCGTAGTCTGAGGCGTCCGTTGCCAGGACTACTTCCTCCTTAGGGTCATAGTGTGCTAAAACTTCCGCTGCAACGAGGGCCTTTTTTATCCCTTCTACTGCGTCTGTGTGGATTTTGGTCCAGATCCACTTCTTGTCTTTCCGACGCAGTGCGTTTAGCGGGGCCGTCATCGTTGCTAGATGCGGCATGAACTTTGCATGGTAATTTACCATGCCCAGAAAGCTTTCCAGCTCCTTCACGTTCTGTGGGGCTGGCATGTTCACAATAGCTTTCACTTTATCCGGATCGGCTTTTACGCCCTCAGCACTGAACACGCGACCGAGAAGTTTTAGTTCTTTCTTCAGGAACTCACATTTCTCTTTTTTAAGTCGCAGGCCCGCAGCCTTAAGCCGCTTCAGGACCTCCTCAAGCCTCTGAAGGTGTTCAGCGTCTGTTGCTCCTGTGACCGTCAGATCATCAAAATACACTGCAACTCCCTCTATCCCGGTCAGTATCTGATCCATAAACTTTTGGAAGATAGCCGGCGCAGGCGACGTGCCCTGCGGTAGCCTGTTTACTTGGAACAAGCCCTTGTGTGTAATCAGAGTGCAGAGTTTACGCGACTCTTCATCGAGTGGCGCTTGGAGGTACGCATTCCTCAAGTCCAGCTTGGTGAACTTCTTGCCACCGTTCAGCGTATGAAAGATTTCCTCCGGCGTCGGCATGGCATAGTGAGGTACTTCCAGGTACGGGTTTAATGTCACCTTGTAGTCCCCACATATTCGAACCTTGCCTCCGGCTTTTGGGACCACCACTATCGGGGTCGCCCATTCTGAGACCTCAACTGGTTGCAAGATACCCTTGGCCACTTCCTGTTCGAGCTCCTGCTCCACAGCTGGCTTCAAGGCATATGGGATTTTACGACACTTCATGAACCGAGGCGTTGCCCCAGACTTCAGTTTCAGCGAAACAGTCCGTTTACACTGACCTCCGTCATCTGCAAACACCTCCTCGTTTTCCTCCAACACCTGTTCAAGGGTCTTCTCCTGCTTAGCCACACTATTGGTAGCATAGCGGAAGAACGGTCCCATGTCCATCTTCAGGTCACGTACCGTATTCTTGCCCAAGAGTGGTTTGAAGGCCTTCTTAGTGACATACATTGTCGTATCTCCATCTAAGTCCTCCAGTTTCGCATGCACGGTGCACTTCCCAAGCAGGTCAATGGGATTTCCTCCCCACCCGGTCACCCGGCAGTTGCTAGCTGCCTCTAGTTTGGGCCTTCCGATCCTGGACCATGTGTCCTGGTCTATCAAGGATATGTCCGCCCCGGTATCCAGGTCAAAATACACGATTCCACCGTTTAGCTCAACCTTGAGCTTTTCAATCTCCGGTGGATCACTCGATGCGCGGACTGCCAGTGCTCCATACACCGACTCCTGAGAGCTTTCGTACTCCACGGCTTGGGCCCTGTATTGCCTACTTTTGCCCTTCTGGTAGCCGGAGTTACCGCTCTCCCCACCATCGGCTTTTCCTGCCTGACGGTTACGACACACTTTCTTAATGTGTCCCTTCTTATTGCAGTAATGGCACGTCTCATTGCGGAAACGGCAGTTTTCCGAGCCATGACCGGTGTCGCCGCAGTGTCTACAAGACCCGCTCTTGCCCCTTGCACCATTCTTCTTGAATGTGCCTTGGGGTTTAGACACCCTATTCACGCCCAACTGTCCATGTCCCGACGCCCCGGCCATACCGTGCGCCTCGCTTTCCGCCATTTCATGGACCTGTGCCAACTCTAAGGCTTCCTGTGGATTCAGCTTTTCCTTCTGAAGCAACGTGGCTCGACTTCCCTCACTGCGAATGCCCTTGACAAAGACCTGCAGCACCATCATCTCACGCACTTCCGTTGTACGGAAGTCACAAGAATCGGCTGCCTCCTGAATACGCGAGTAAAACTCCGCCAGGCTCTGACCTGCCTCTTGTCCGAGAAGCAGCATCTTATGTCGTTCAGCAATCAGCAGTTTCTTGGGGCTGTAACGCTTTTGCAACAGCGTTAGCAGCTCGTCCGCAGACGCCACGTCCTTCAGCGCCTTGCCTGCCAGAGCATTCTTTAGCTCCATGTACGCCTTAGGTCCTATCTCCGTAATCACGACCAGCTTCTTCGCCTTCTCGTCCGTTATGCCCCGGACTTCGAGTTGATAGCGCAGAAGCTCCTCGTACACCTCCCACGGCATCGCCTTAGGGTCAAATGCACCGACAGACTTCCCGGCAATCACTTGCCCAGTGGCCAGCTGAGCATCCCTCTGTTGCTCCTCCGCCATTAGCACTCGGTGCTCCTTCACATTGTCGGTACGAGACGACGACGCGTCCGAAAAATCCACAGTTTCATATCCGTAGTTGTCACCGCTCATGGTGTTAAAGCTCCTCAGAGTCTTTCCAACGACAAAGGCTAGGCTTTAAGGTTACACAACCCACTCGCTTCCGCCAACCAAGTACTCGGTGCAGGTACGCCTAGGTACGTGCACGGTGGTAAGGTACGGTTAAGTAGCGCCTTCCTGGCACTGACTTGTCGTTAGAAGTGAACTTCGCAAAGCTTCAACTTCTCTCAAGCAATAGCGTTCGACTGATCGCCAACTGTTGTAGCACAACCAAAGCTTGAGATCGTACGAGTAGACACTCATTTATTACGTGTAAACGACAGCTATATATAGGGACAGACACTGCTAGATTTGCATAGGACTTTCGCACCCGACATATCCAATGGCACTGTTCTCTCATTATTCCTTATTATACCTTATCCATGAGGTACCTTCCCTTCGGTCGCCTTAGGATCCCCCCTTTGGTTTTTTCCAAAGATGATGCAAACGTTTTAAAAAAGTTAACTTTTTTGATTTTTTTGACGTAAAACCCTTAGAAGGACTTACAGACATATAAAAGAGTGAAAAACTAGCCCTGGTAACCAGTGGAACGGTTTGCTTGTGCGTAAAAAATAGACCCCCATGGGAGGAACTTTTTTGGGGGGAGGGTTTATTTACGATAGGGGCACGGGACCCTGAGGGTTCATTTTCAGAGGAGGGTATTTCAGGAAACACGGTAGATAGCATATATAACTTTTTGCACGCTGTGTTGTCACACGGCGCAACGTTCGGTGCAATGGGTCTTTAGGGAACGTCCAGAAAATGTGTAACGGTTATTTTGCCCTTTTCCCCCTCGCCCTCACAACGCCTGCGTAATGGTGGGTTTGAGCTCCCCCCCCACGCGCCCTAACGTTTACGCTTTCAAATAGCGATTATACGCAGTGTAAAATTCGCTTGCGCTAGAGTCTTTCTCGCTTTTTTCTTGGACAATTTAAACTCTAAGAAGGTAATATTCACGAAAATTGGTCTCTGAGATTTATCCTCTTACGATTCCGTTCAGTTCTAGACAGCTTTTTCTGTTGGTTAAAAATTGGTGCATGAGTCGGCTTGCCAGCGAAACAATGCTGATTATGGCTGGCTCACGATGAGTAGGTTAAGTGCTTATAGGGCAGCTGGGAACGTTAGACGGCGGCCTCGTTAAATGCGCTGCGGGATGCTTTCAACTGCGAGGTGGCCACGAAGGTAGGAAAGGAACGATTGTAGGTAGAAATAAGTTTGCAGCGATTTAATTCACATTCTCTCCACGGTTTCGACGGTCGTGCAATCTGAGCCCAAGATGGCCGTGCAGAGCTCGAGCTCCAGGTTTTATGATAGCGGGCATAGTGATGTTTGCCAGGAGAGCGGTCATTGAAGTTTTCCTTACCTAAATTTGGTTCATTCATGATATTTGTTTTCCTCACAAAACGAGTTTTCATTAGCAGCAGGGATCTCAAAACCCCCCGGAATTCCGGGGGTACCCCCGGATTTTGACCGTTTGCCCCGGAATTTTATAGGTAAAATCCGGGGGTTAAATTCACCTTTTTTGCCTCTGACTTAAATTGTCACGGACTTGTTAAAAGTTATAGGTGTTAACTTTGCTTCCCGCTTACCTATATAACCTGCAATCATAAGGGTACGCCCTCTGCTAATTTTACCCCCGGGCGCTGCTCGCGATAAATGCAATTCCAGAACGTGGAGTGCGCCGATATGCACAATATTTTCGGCGCAGACTGCGAGTTGTTGAAAAACGCACGTACTGTGGCTAAATACAGCGCCTAGTTGTTAATCGGCATTGTTATGAAACGTCAATAATGCTTAAAGCGTTTAGGAAGCAACTAGATAGATACCCACGGATTTACCCCCGGAATTTTACCATGACCCCCGGATTTACCCCCGGAATTTCACCTGCCGGGCCCGGAATCGCTGCTTTGGAGTTGAGAGCCCTGATTAGCTGTATTGTTCCTGCCATCCTACCAATTTCTAGGCAGTAGTAACGGTAGCATGCCAGAAAAACTCCGTCTTTGCTGTGCTTATCAGACGTTAACTGTTCGAAAGCGCATTGTACAGACATTTTGCATGCGTGATGATAGCAAATGAAGCCGAGTAGCTTTTCCTGAACTAGTTATTTACTCCATTTCCTTAGCGTCTAGTTTTCCGTCGTGATCTTTTTGCCGTCCTTTTCGTTGAAGGTACCCATACGGTTTCGCCTTGTATCGAAGTGTCGGTAGACATATGCTGGACAAATGCTATCGAAAGAACGTGCAACAACATAAGACAGTTCCAGGAAGAAATTCAATCCAGTTCGCCTGGCTGGTCTTGCGGGAAAGTCTACCAGTTAATACCGTTTTCTAAGAAACGCAATGCAAACACGCCTGAGGTTCATTGCTGACTATGTTGCGTAGCTTGCTAAGTTCTCATTCGTTCGTTTTAGTGTGGTATTCCAGCGGAAAAGGCGGGTCAGACATTTTTGAGGCATGTCCTTCGAGCTATTTGCCAGCACTAAAATAAAATTTTGCTAATCGGTGCTTTTCCCAAGCTGAATGAATGGATAAATGCTCGTCAGCTGCCCCAAAGAAGATTGCTTGCGCTGCTGCCTCATTGTGTTCATAATTTAATACGACGCCAGCTCAAACACTTTCCACTGCATGTAGAGAATGCGCCGAATCGCGCACTTCTTGCGTTTTATATGCCTAGTCCGCTTGTTCATTTGTTACGCGAAATTGGTTAGGACGACTAGGTTTAAGAGGCCTAAACGCGAGTTTTCATTATTTTCCATAGCACGAACGTCGGAACACGCTTGCGTGTTTTTGTTTACTGAGACATTCGCATGGACAAGTTTTTCTTCGAAGCTAAATTCAAACCTAAACGCGTGTGCACTGAAATAATAGTGGACAATTCGCGCTGCGCGTATCACACATAAGGGAATGTGCCATTGTGACGGCGCTACTGCGAAATCCCCACAAATTTCATGCGAAATACCCACAGATTTTTTGTACCCACACATTTGCAGCGTTATACCCACATTTTTTTGTACCCACAGATTTGCAGCGTTTTCCCCACAGATTTTTTCTACCCACTGATTTGCAGCGTTGTACCCACAGATTTCAAAAACCCACTAATTTGCAGCGGTTTCCCCGCAGATTTCAAAAACCCACAGATTTGCAGCGATTTACCCACTATTTTGCAGCGATTTACCCACAAATCTGGACAGCCCACAATTGTGCAGTGGTGGGTGAATAATTCGTTTGCTTTACGCGCGGTCCTCAAGCGAATGCATGCGTACGGTGGCGTCAACCTTGTCATAGTTAAGTGGGTGCGAAAGTTCGCACGTACTTCGCAGCTTTGGGACTAGGGCAGACGACGATTTTTTCGAGGTTCCTAATTTGGTAGTCGACGATGAATGCAGTCCAGCGATTTGGGTTTAAACAAACGCAGCCTAGCTCCACAATTTGCCGCTTAGGTTCTGCAAGAAGAATGAGCGGTACGCCGGTAAGATGGGCTACAAGTGCCTCGCTCGGTTGCGCGAATCGTGATCGTGAAACGTTGCGAGAAACCGCATGACCGTATTGTTTCGGAGAATGTTCCTGGCCTAACTGAGGAGCAGAAGACCCGCCTCAAAGAGCTTTCTAAGCAAGGGCTGATGCCAAAGCAGATACTCGTCCGACTCGTGTAGGGCGTGCCTATTTGTTGCTCGGGTCGCGAAAGTGGCTTACTCGAGTGCATAAATGCATTTAGCATTCTCCCCTTGGGTAATATGGAATTTTTGAAACCTGTGGGGAAAACGCTGCAAATCTGTGGGTACAAAAAATTTGTGGGTACAACGCTGCAAATTAGTGGGTACAAAAAATCTGTGGGTACAACGCTGTAAATCTGTGGGTACAATAAATCTGTGGGTACATCGCTGCAAATTAGTGGGAGTAAACGCTATTTCGCCCATTGTGACAGGTTTTTGTTCGAATTAGTAAACAATATGTTTGGGACGAAAAATAAGTACCATACAACGTGTTAGCAAGCTTTCTTGGGACGTCAACGACTATAGTTCAAAACGGAAAAAAGGTGTTAACTAAGGGCTGTCCAGAAAAGATGTAATCTCACAAAGCGATTTTTGGACGCCCCTCCCCCTATGTGAACAATTCTGAACATAGGTTCGACCACCCCCCTTCCGTCCAATGTATGCACACGGAAATTTTGTGCCACAGGGTCCAGTATTAATTCCGGACCGTTGAGCGTTTACTTTTAACATCATTATTTGCGTATGCTGAAAAAACCCCATCGGGTTGTCCGACGATAAGAACGCTAACACAGCAATGGAACCTCATATGTACCGAAAATAACTGCTGTCGGCGCCTGCGGCTGGCGTTTTTTATGCCTCCTCGAGTCGCGTGAACACACCGCTAAACCCCTCTCCCTCTTCTGTGAACATCTGTGAACAATTCATTGACTCCCCCCCCGCGCCATCCATGTGAGGTTCACATTCTTTCTGGACGCCCGTTAAGATGATTTACGTGCTGATTATAGGGTTCCCGCATCTTCGGAGGTACTTGCAAAGGCCCCTTCAATCATCGTAAAAATACCTAGCTTGCTTTACACACTTTCTAGTGTATCACGTGCTTTATTCCTCAGAAGTATTGCCATTTTTCACAAAAGGCGCTAAGTCGCGTTCACTCAGCTACCATCAACCGGCGATGATCGCGGGAATGAGGGTCAACGTCGGATAGCGGAACGCCGTTTGCTCAGTCGCCTTCCGGCGACGGCGTTCACATCGTCGTGTCCGGCAGTGTATTCATCCCTAGTAAACGAGTTAACGTATGGTCTAACATTGGCCGCATTTTACCCCGACACTCTTCCGTAAAGGACATTTCCGCGTTCGCGCAGCAGCATGTTTCGTCGCGGCTTCGCTGTTAAGAATTCGGCACTTTGTTCATCATTGTTTGTTTAGTTCCCTTCCGATTAGCCAATCCTCGCGACTAAGTTACCAGAGAAGCAGGCTGCTCAGATGAAATTCGGCCTCGGGGGGGGGGGGGGGGTGCGAAAGACCCCTCTCGGGGAGGGGGGACCAGTGCAAAGTTTCGGGCGTGCGGGGGGGGGAGGCGGGGGGGGGCGACCAGTGCAAATTTTTCCCGCGGTCCTCAAATTTGCAGGAGAATGTCGGTCGACCATAATCTTGGGGTTCCCAAAATGGACGACGGCTTTTTTCTACGCTATGTTGGTTTCAGGTGAAGTGACGCGGCGATCTGTTGTGCGTGATACTATCAAGCTACCCACCGGCAGCGAGGTCTTCACCCCCTGTTCCTATGAGGCTTCGACCTTTGTGAACCCGTCTCGGTTCCCGTTTGTCTTCGCCCTTACCTCATTCGCATAGGTACCAGGCTACTAAAACGTGTAATTGCTTAGAGCCCATTCATTCATGCCAGCGTATGTCTATTTATTTGTCAATAAAATGCAGCTAAAAAGGTCTTTTTAGCGTACGGAACCGCAGCTAATTCATTCATTCATTCATTTATTTACTGCACAGGGCAGTGAAACAAGAATTGAACATTGGCAAGGCGGGACAATAAAAGGACTAGAAGCACAGATCACAAACATCGGAGAGATTTAAGTCTTTGACGAACTCTTTGAACACACCGAGGGACGAGTCGAGTACGAAGTTGCCGTTGAGTTTCGAGAGCGTCGAGGCCGTGCGGACGAAGTAGGTCGATTCTCGCATTTTGGTGCGGCAGAGAGGCGGGAAGAACTTGGTAGCCCCTCCGCGAGTACGTGATTTCTGCAGGCGGAAGACGTTCTTCGTTGCGCATTTGCCGAGTAGAATCTTCTTGGCCAGGATGAGGTCGCTTCGAATGCGTCGACATTCGAGCGTCTCGAGCTCGAGCCTGTGGCATCGTTCTCGGTAGTCCGTGAGGTCTTCTCCAGGGAATGCCCTTGCGAATGCCGCCTTCGTGAACCGTCGCTGCACGGATTCCAGTTGCTCAACTTCCTTCTTCGTCGTAATAACGAAGGTCGAGCTGCAGGTCTCGACGATCGGGCGAACATATACCTTAAAGATTCGGCAAAGAAGCGCTGGATCGTTCGACTTGATAAGGCGCATGAATAGGAAAAGCTTTGAATTGGCTTTGGATACCATTTTCGAAACGTGCGTTTTTGAGCGCAAGTCGCTAGTTATGGTAATGCCAAGGTCACGTACGCTTACCTCTTCTGCGATCGGCTTACCGTCCAAGGTGTACTTGTGCTTGCTGTTATTCGACCCAAGGTGCAACACGTAGCATTTGGGACCGGAGAGAGGTAGGTCATTCCGGGTAGACCACGCGTCGAGGTTGTTCACGGAGGCTTGAAGCGCATCTCGGTCGCTGTCGTCTCGGATTTCTGCAGCAATGTTGACATCATCTGCATAGCACCGCAGTGTGCAAGGTGGAACTAGGATGTCGGCAATGTCTGCAACATAGACTAGAAAGAGCAGCGGTCCCAAAACTGATCCTTGCGGAACTGATGAGCTGGGCTCAAACGCGTTAGAGAACGTTTTACCTATGCGCACCTTGGACTCTCGAGCGACAAGGAAAAATCTCACCCACTCCAGAAGGTACCCGTCGATGCCGCGGGACGCTAGCTTGTGCAGTAGTCGGCTATGTTGAACCTTATCGAAAGCGGCAGTGAAGTCGAAGTAGATCACATCAACCGGCACGTTTGAGTCAATCGCTTTCGACCACGAATCGATGGATCCGACTAGCGCATCGCGGACTGATCGCTTTGGGCGAAAGCCGTATTGCGATTCTGGCAGGATTTTGTGCTCGTCAAGAAAGTCTAGGAGTCGTCGCCTGACAAGCCGCTCCATTGTGCGAGCGACGATGGACGTAATGGATATTGGCCTGAAATTCTTGACAACCGCTGGCGGCCGCTTAGGAATCGGTGTTATAAACGACTGTTTAAACTGGAACGGCACTATTCCTGTGACCATCGAACAGTTGAAGACGATAGCCAACGGTAAGGAAAGCGACTTACTGCATCCTCGAAGCAGAATCGGCGGGATGGCGTCTGGAGTGATCGTATAGGACATTGGACACTTTCTCGCCGCCTTGTAGACATCATCTTCGGAGAAGTTGAGGAACGCCAGTTTTGCTTTGCAGCATTGGTGCAGTTCGGTTTTCTCGATTGGTCCTTCGGTCTGCGGAGAGTAGACGCTTCGGAAGTGTTCGGCAAGCAGTTCGGCTTTTTGATCGTCGGCTCTGACTTGCTCGCCTGAGTCAGTAACGAGCGTTGTGGTTGCCGATTTGGTCTTCACGTTCCTAGAGATGTGCTTGAATAGATCCCGGGAGCCTTTCGATCGCAGCATTTTTTGCTCTTTGTTCCTAGTGAATTTCAAAATTAAGCGACGCAACTTGCGCGTGCTCTCGTGAAACTTATCGAGAACTTCGGGCTTGCCGCATTCAGGCCACAGCGCTATCCTGTAGTTGTTAACCTTACGGATATACGCCGGAAATTCCTCGTAGGAGCCCTTCGGCGGCTTCATGCACACGGATTCTTCTACTGCACGGCTGACTCTGGCAAGGAAAGCGTCGTACATCTCTTGTACTGTCGGCTTGTTGAGAACTTCGAACCAGTTCAGTGAGAGAAAGTGTGTATTTAGCTTCTCGAAGCAGCACGACTTATAGCATCGCCATGGCTCTGAAGTAGTGGCAGGGGCCGCAAGGTGCAGCTTAAACTGTACAAGTGAGTGATCCGACGCACCAAGTGCTGGCGCAGAAGATAACGCCGAAACAAGCTCGTCGTTGTTGCAGAAAACAAGGTCAAGCATGGACTCACCTCTTGTCGGGAATGAAACGTACTGTTTAAGCTTGGCGTCACTAGCGAATCGGCTCCAGGATGCGTTCACGTTCCTCAAGTTGTCGCATGGTTTTTCGTTCCATTTGGCGTTCGGTAGGTTCAAGTCTCCGCAGAGGATGAGATGGCATTCAGTAGCTAGTAAGGCAGCAATTTCGTCCCGCAATTTCTCGTCGTTTTCGGCGTTGATATTAGGAGGTCGGTATATGCAAGCGACTCGGATGGCTTCATTCGAGAAGGGAGATGCGACGTCGACGCAGGCCATTTCGAACGCAGACTTTTGTTTCATGCTTACCGGGAGGCACGTGAATCGTTGGTGTACAAAGATAGCGCATCCTCCACCGCGGCTTTTGCGGTCGCAGCGGAAGACGTTGTATGGGGCACCGCCAGTAAGCGCACTGTCGGGGCGTTCCTCCGAGAGCCAGGTTTCGGTCACGCAAACGATGCCTGGTTTCGAAGTAGAAAGTAGCAGCTGGAATTCCCTAAGCTTGTTCCACAGCGAGCGGGAATTTAAGAGAGTCACCGACACAGAATCTGTTGGTTTATATGCGCAAGTATCCTCCGACTTACCGCGCCTACCTTTCAACTTCCTCTTTTTCTTCGGCTTCACAGACAGCTGTTCTTTTTCCAGTGCCAGTTCCTGCTGCGTCTTGGATCGCATGAGCTTCACCTTCGCATAGGATTGGAACCGAACGTTGTTCCACTTCAATCGCTGTCGTCTTCGCAGAACCTCCTTGGCGTCTGAATCAGATGGAAATTCTATGGCTAAGAGTCTAGGTCTGCTGTTTCCTTCGTCATGCCCTTTGCTTATGCGACGCACATCAACCGGTCTTATCAGGTAGTCCAGACTTACCAGCATCTCTCTTACCTTCCTTTCGTCTTCGTGCAAATTCAGCCACATTTCGGTGCAGTCGCTCTCAGCTACGTTGGCCGCAATGACGCACCTCTTACGGCGGTCGTCGACTGGGTAGATCTTGTCGAAAGTCTTTTGGTGCTTGCGAAGGGTGACGGTGAAGCTTTGGTCGTCACTAGGGTAGACCTTGTCGAAATTTCTCTGATGCTTGCGGAAGGCAACAGTGAAACACTGAGCCATTTGGGACACAAGTAAGAACGTTGGGCTTAATGCCTCTTTTGCAAATGATAAAGGAATGCCCTTCGGACGATACTGCTAGGACGACGGAACGCGCCTCCTAGCCGGTACCCGGCGGCAATTCAGCGCCCAACTAACAAAGTGCCCTCCGTTTGGACGGTTCACGCCTGGCAGGAAAGTGCAGGCCGAGCGCAACGAACCGACCTCACGGGATGACGATGCTAGCGAACACTGACGATGCTAGCGAACACTGACGATGCTAGCGAACACTGACGATGCTAGCGAACACTGACGATGCTAGCGAACACTGACGATGCTAGCGAACACTGACGATGCTAGCGAACACTGACGATGCTAGCGAACACTGACGATGCTAGCGAACACTGACGATGCTAGCGAACACTGACGATGCTAGCGAACACTGACGATGCTAGCGAACACTGACGATGCTAGCGAACACTGACGATGCTAGCGAACACTGACGATGCTAGCGAACACTGACGATGCTAGCGAACACTGACGATGCTAGCGAACACTGACGATGCTAGCGAACACTGACGATGCTAGCGAACACTGACGATGCTAGCGAACACTGACGATGCTAGCGAACACTGACGATGCTAGCGAACACTGACGATGCTAGCGAACACTGACGATGCTAGCGAACACTGACGATGCTAGCGAACACTGACGATGCTAGCGAACACTGACGATGCTAGCGAACACTGACGATGCTAGCGAACACTGACGATGCTAGCGAACACTGACGATGCTAGCGAACACTGACGATGCTAGCGAACACTGACGATGCTAGCGAACACTAAAATGATGTTTATAGCGGAATTTGCATGGCAAATAAGATATGTGTAACTTTCTACGTCGAAAGTTCATTGCGGTCTCAACTATGTTTCCCACCCACCCTGCCCGTTTTACGCATATCTCAAATCGGTTCATTCATCAGAGAGGCGGGAGATGCACTGCCGTTTACGTCTCAAGAGTTCTACGACCTGATGATGCGTTCTCTTTCCCCATCTACACGTGCCGCTTACGCCAAGCCCATTAACGACTTTCGAGTCTGGACAAAGCGAGTGCCGTCCCACCTTCAGCATCGCCTGTCGCTACTCGTTCCATCCTACCTGGCCACCACGCACTTCCAAGGGAAACGCAAAGACTACATTGATAATGCTTGTTCCGATCTGTACTGGTTTTACTCGGTAGGAGGGATTCAACATTCCTCTTTCGTTAACCCTCTCACCAGTCTACTGTGCAAGAGAATCCATCGCTCTGGCCCTCGTGTGGGGCATCGTTTGAAAATGTCGTTAGACGAAGTCAAGTCTATTATCTCGGTAATGTGCCGGCCCGAATCTCCTCTTAAGCACCAGCGCATTGGCACAGTTATTTGTGTTCTCTTCTTTGGTTTTTTATGTCCGTCTGAAGCTATAACCCGCCGTCGTTCACATGTCTCGTTCCCAGATGGGAACGCTTCCATCGTCATCGAGCATTCCAAAACTCAACAGGCCGGGGAAGGCTCTTCCTGCACTATCCCCATTGTTGCCTCCACATCCGATTGGTTTCCTGTAACAGCGTTACGCGCATGGCTATCCGCAACTTCGTGTATGCCCTCTGATTGGCTCTTCCCTTCCTTCAGGGGCTCTACGAAATGTCTCTCCTATGACAGTCTCCGGTCAGAGTTCAAGCGTGCTTTGGAAGTGTCACATGCCGGACGCTGGAAGAGTTTCTCCAGTTTCTCCTTCTACGTGGAAGATAATGTCAATACTCGGCTGGGAGCAGCAAATCTGTTAATGGATGACCAATAAAGTCGTTTTATACGTTACGCATTTGGCATTTAGCTCATACACCGGCCCAGCCTAGTCCTATATCGTCGACAGACCAGCATTCCCTTCAGAGCCCATTCATCCGGCGACCAGTGCAAATTTTTTTCGGCGACCGGAACCCGTTGGGACGGCATTGTCCCCCCCCCCCCCATGGCGATCTGAGCACCCTGCAGAGAAGGTCCATGTCGATTCAAAAAAATTGCTTGCAAGAGCATTGCTTGAAGTATGATATTTTCTGCGATAAAACTATTTGATAATTTCCGACACTTAGCAAACGAAAAAATTGGGCGGTTTTTCCTGTAATCATATCTGCGTTATTTTTTGTTTATGCGTCACGCTTTAAAGGCGATTAGGTAAAGACAATTATAAACTGCGTTCCAACATCATTATTGCAAAAAGGAAAATATTGCCCAGGCGGGGTGTCCTCGGCCAGAGCGACGCTCGTTAACAGTCATGTGCGAATCCTGCTATGCCCCCCCCCCCTACAAGGAAACTGGTTGTATGAAGGTGGCGTGACATAGGCCACCGGTCAATCAGTATTTCGGGAAACGGGTTCCTGATCGAGGCTTGCCTTTTGTTTCAACATTCACGTCCTGTGCTCTTAATTATCGCTGCACTTCCAACCATTATTACTATCGTACCAGTACGGTACGATGCGGCAACCCGTACTGGCCCATACCCGTACCGTACTCCGTACCGTAGAATACGATACGCAGTACGGTACGGTACGGAATGCGGTACGGTCGTCCAAGACTAAACTAGAGTACGAGCGCGATATAAAATACTGTATTGAAATCATGACAAGACCTTAAGAGACTTTTATTACTAATATTACAGTCGATTCAACTGATACTAAAACTAACAAAAAAAACTTTTTCTATGGGCGCACGGTCAACCCGTTGACCCCGTCCCCACACCATACGGAGGTTTGTCCCAGTTGCCTCCACAAATAGCTGACCTCCACACTCAAGCCGTATCTCGAAACAGGTTTTCCGAAGCAATACTGCTTCAACGCTCATTTAGTGGAGGCAGGCATGCATTCAGTTCATACGTTTTTTGCTGCGGAGCAGAGGGAATTTTCGGGTTGAATTACCAAGCGCTTGTATTGTTACATACACTAGTCCGAAGGCAAGCTTTTGGAGGAATCTTTTGCACAGAGCCCAAAATTTGCTCTGGCGGGTCGGACTATTTGGTGTAAATTAATCGAAAGGGCAGTTTGGACAGATCAAAAGTGCATTTGTTTATTAATTGAACAAATAAGTGATTCTAGATTTTTTAAGTGTTGCCTAAGAACAAGTTTCAATACGGCAAAAACTTAACGGCTTATACAGAATTGCTGTACCTACAACAAACTGAAGTATCGAACGGCATCCGACAGCAATCGACCACAGACACCCACCGGGATTTTTTTTTGCGTTTGTGACGTTTTTAAAATTTTTTTCTGTCATATCACAAGTTTAACTTTATTCTGCCAGGTTTTTTATTTGTTTTTCGCTTTGACCGGTCGAAACGGTTATTTTAAAAAATTCCCTCTAAGAACTCATATACCTTGTTAGCGGCTAAATGCGCATGCCACTTTTGTTTTCTTTAAATTGCTTCTGATGTTGTTGCGTGAACAGCCTGACAGACACACGGTTAGGCTATTTGCCACAGGCCTGGGCTCGGACGGCCCGCTACGACAGTTGTTCATCGAAGAATGAATTTCGGTTATTATTCTTACACGCTTTGCTCTGTGTAAAACTCGTTAACATATTGATTTAACATAAATGAGGCAGGGACGCTAGGAAAAACAGGCCGGAAAACTGCAGAAAATAACCTGAAAGTGATCCTCAAGTTTTATCGATGAATAGATATTAAATGCCCCAAAGTTATAGTCCGAGCCCGCCAGTTATCCGCTTGTCGCAACGACTAAGAAATTGTGGCTAGGAAGCATGGTCCAGACAACGATGCGTCCCGAAACCTGCTTGAAGTAAGCCGCTCCTTCGACGGTAGAAGGAACGGCTTGCCTCAAGCTGACGCGTGTACTTTTTCTGCCGAAATGGACCGTCATTGTCTGGGCCAAACCTGTTAGAAAACCGCATCCATCCCAAGTATTAAGAGTATAAATACCTGGGATGGAGCCCTTTCGAGGTCAGTTGGTTTACATTGGAGTGGACTGTTGTTGGAGGTAAGCAGGGCCAGAGCGGTCCTGTCCAGACCGCCTAGCCTGGTCCTGCTTACCCGCTTTGTTCGTACTAGTATGTGCACTAATGTGTCTTAGACGTGCAATAAAAGGGTTTAACGGAAGCCCGTGTCTGTCTGCCTAAGTTTGACTAGTAAGCTTCGGATTAAACAAAGACTTCTACTGTTAGGGCTTTATGGGGCGAAAACAGTACTTACGGGGAGATCGTCCTGACAGTGGGTGGGGGCTCAGGCCGTAGTGTCTTAACCAGGAAAAATTCGACTTTTTCGGGGGGAGGGTACCCATAAATGAAATTTTTTGGCAAATGCATGAACAAAAAGGGGTTCATTTTCGGCGGTTCCTACCTTTCCCTCGGAATTAGCTTTATCGCCCATACTGAGTAAAGTGTTTTGTTTTGTTTTCTCCGAAGTCGAACGCCAAGGGCAGTGTTTTGCGCAACCGCTGCGTTCTTTTGTGTGCACTATCAGCGGCGTGATGACGTCGTTCGCGGCAGCTGCGATCGGTTTCTCCCGAAGGTCATTTCCATTGTGCGCAGCGCGTTGATGAACGGAAAGTGACTGACCCGTGCATCGATCGAAAGTTCGGGAACTTTCTTAATTCTGCGAAGCCCAATGTGAACGTTTAAAGCATACCGAGCTCTCTGCACTATCTAATCCAAACCCAAAGGAGGTAGACTTAAAGTTTAGTTTTCTCTCTGTAGCGAAGTGAACCACAACCATGTTAGGCTCATTCAAAGGGAAGCTTTTTGGCTTAAAAACGGGTGATTCTCTGAAACCAGAGGTAGCTAAAAAGGGGTCTTGCTCTATTCCTATGGTTCAAATTCTCGATGCTTGAAAAGGGAAAAAGCTGCGAAAGCTTAGAAACAAAGCAAAAGGGTTTCTTCTCGTTCTCATGATAGGTCCAGCGGTTCAAATTTTATCTCAGTAAGGGGAATAAAATTACAGCTAAAAAGCGCAAATTTCGAGAACCGAAAGGGTTGGACTTTGCCAATATGAGAGTGCTAAAACGACTTCTCGCGAAACAGTTGGCAGTCAAGTCTCACGGGTTTAGGTCGCAGAACAAGACCCGCCATCTGTAGAGGTTGTACCGTAAATTACGGTCCCAAACCCATGAACGGCGCACAGAATAAAGAATTTTCGTGCCATAAAAAGAAGGGAAAATTGAAAGTTTAGGTTGTGAATCCACAAAAAGCCTCTGTGGTGGGTCCTAAACTATCCTTCGAACACTTCCTAAGTGCTACAGGCGTCTGGAAAGGAAAAACGCTAAACCAAAATCTGACTCTGAATAGGTTGAAGCTTGGGCATTCTAGAGCTTCGTAAGGCTAAAGAGTCCAATAGTTAGTAGTGCTAAGCTTGAATTGTGAAACATGCTTGTTCCCAAATCTGGAATGGCTTACGCACGTCAAGTCCGCGTTGCAAATGACGCACAATGCGGCAGCTGAACGGAGTAGCGATCTCCAAAGCTGGTTTATCGGTCAACCGTCTGCACGCCCGAACGCCGTTCGGAAAAAGGTGATTCTTCCGAGCCTCTTCTGCGACGCGTCGCGCGTATCAATGACAGCCGCGTCTGTTTGATCACAGCGACTATGACGTCTGCTGTAACAGCCAAAGCGGAGAAGTGATCTCCTCAACAAATCTGGTTGTCGCCGATGCGAACGCCCGTGGGGCGTCCGCGAGAACGCAGATTCGTCACGTCTTGTCTGGGTCAGCGGCGTTCGGTATCAGCCGCTTAATTGAAAACGCATCCTTGATATCTCGCGCAAACAGTGTCATGCGCGGTATCATCGAACTGAAACGCCTAAGACGCAACAGATCTGCAGCGCGCAATGTCGCGAGACCTAGTTTTTGTGAGGGAATCCTGTCACGAAGGACGAATCGGGCCCTAGGGGTGTCTGGAACGGGGGATAGGGCGTGCGTTGCGCGTTGACGGAGCAGGAAGTGACCACCACGGGAATGGGTATATAAACGGCAAGCGGGCAGAGAGCAGTACCGTCATTCGGCCGAACGTCTTGCAGCCCACTGCAACGGTTCACTGCTCTGCTCCTGCTCGCCTGCCACCTTAGTGCCACCCTCCAACTCCGCCAACCGAGTAAGATTGAGACTCTAGTTTGTAAGTAAGTACAAATTCTAGAACCTCTTCGCCCTCTCGTTCCTCAGCGGATTCCACGGCATCGGTGCCTTCTCGCTGCACTTCTGGTAGGATTAGCACTGCTAGTAGAAACTTCGGCTATCCCCTCAGGGCATTGAGGGATTCTGAACAAAATTCACCCAGTGGGAATGAACGGAATACAACCAAAATTCTTAGGGATTTCGGTTATTTCCTTTGATTAAATTAATTCGGCAAAGTAAAACAGTTCTCTCTTTCCTCATTTCGTAATTTCGAGATAAAAAGTTCCGGGCATCGTTTCAAGAAAAATAGGTATGCCGAAAAATCCCCCCCCCACCCTTTCCGGCAAAGCACCGGGACTTGTAACAAAAAGGAAGGCCAAGTTATGGGTAAAAAGGGGGAATATGCAAATGCCGAAGTCTAAGCAAACTAGCAGTGCTTAATTTATAGAAGTGCACATCGCCCGCTCGTCTCTTCTGAAGCAGTTACCCAACGGTACTGCTTGTTTCCACCGCGACCTAGCGAATATTTAAATACTCTATGGAAACATAAGTTTGTTTCCAGGCTCGCTGTTCCGGCTCATTCTAAGCAGTCCCCCAAGCGGTACTGCTGTCGTCCTAGCGACCGAGTGAGTAGAATGCCTACTCTGAGAAAATTTAAGCTGATTTCCAGGTCTCGCTGAAGCTCACCTCCGCGCTCCTCCTCTCGTCCTCCTCACCACCGCACTCGAAGCCATGTAAGCGAAGCACATGTAGCTTGGTTGCATACTCTTAAGTAACCAAGCCAAGAGTATGCAATGGAAGCAAAAGGGCAAAATTTGTAGAGGATTCTGAGCAGATGCAGCCAAACAAAGGAGGAGCCCTTTCCATGTTTAAGGGCACCTATTGAAAACATTCATGTTTACTGAAGGGGGACGCTTCGCAGGTTTTCGCAAAATCTTGCAAGCTTTCACTGAAGGGGGGACCCTTTTCATATCCGCGTCAAGCAAAGAAGCCTTGCAAAAAAACTAGGACCTTTTTGGAGATTTGTTCATAATTATTTAACTAAGAAAACAAAAAGCTCTTCTGTAAAGTGACAATAAACCCCCCCCCCCCNGGGTGAGGACCGGACCCTGTCCGGACAGTCAGTAGGTAGACGCGTCAAAAGGATGTTTGAGGAGTGACGCGAGTGCTGTTAAGGGAAGTCTCAGTTCGCCTTCTCGTTGCTCCAGACATTGACGTAGGCTGTGGCGAATCCGAGTACATAAGCGCGTTCGTAAGCGGAGTAGTTCAAGCGGCAAAGGTAGCTGAGGGCTTTCCGTTGAAGTTGCGCGTTGACGGGCCGAACCCATTGTTTGTGTTATGCCTCACACGTCTGCCGGAAGACCGACGCATCAAATCATTCGTCGAGTTCTACGCCCGCGACGAGCCGATCGCCTTTACACCATACTATCATAGCTCGAACCTACGGCGTGTGTTCGAATGGTCACCGGACCTATTTACAGAAGCATGGGAACATGTGTTTACCCAGAGTAAGCATGTGTTGTTAGACTAGGGTCTAAGCGTGCGGTGCTTCACAGTAAAGGCAATTTGTATGAGTGCCATAGTGCTACAACAAAAACTTGGGTTTTGTCGCCATGCGTATGCAGCTTTTCTGAAAGGGGAATAAAACATAAAAAGAAACCACGGTTTAAGTTTCTTTCAAAATTTCGGGGGAGGGTCTCTTGCGAGAAACCGGTATGAAAACTTCGCGAAGACTTCTGAATGCTCAAATTTCTCAGGCCTCCTTGAAAGCGCGAAATTGGTCATGTTTTGAGTTCGCCGAAGGCGAGTAGGCACTCGGACCGCAACGGTAGCCAGTAGAAGTAAGCTGGCATTTTTTCCCGAAAAGCTGCATATGCATAACGAAATTCCTGCGTCTAAATGCATGTGTAAGCATGAGCAGGTGGTGAAGTCCGCTTTTTCGGTAACGTTCCGAAGCTAGGTGTAAGTTAGATTGTCCTAACGGCATAACGAGACCATGCTCAGTAGGCAGTCGCTTGGAATCAGGTTTAGATTAAGCCCTGCCTAGCTTCCCGTCCCTACGGTCATAGGGAAATTCCGCGGTCCGGAGTTTAGGAAGGAACATGAAAAAAAGTACCAAGCTAAGATACTTTGCACTGGTTCCAAGTAAGTAGTGGCCTACAGGGACTCACGGTTTCGCTTTACCTTTCGACAAAAACAACGTCGATAAAAGTAGCTGGTAATTAGTAGGCCCAAGCCGGAGGTCGGATTCAGCACCAAGGGTAAGCTGATCCGTAGTTAAGAACTAAAATCAGGTCATGTTTCTTTGCTATAAATCCCCTAGTGCACCGGGAGATTTAGACGAAAATTGGGTTGTCCTAGGCGTATGGACGCATATGCCGTTAGGTAAGGGGTGGACGCACCCTGAAAACTTTATTTTCTGTCAAAAAACCATCAAAGCAAAAAAACATGTGCACGCTAGCATCGCTATTAGAGTCCATACGTTAAGCTAGTTGTAGTGCAAATTCACGGCCGTGTGTGGATGTGGCTTGTCCGCGTAAAATCTGAATGTGTTACTGCTGTAATAAGTAAAGCGAGCGCAGTAAATTAGCCAATAACTAGGCTAGCCAACCTCAAATCCTCTGACTCCTTTAAATGCTTCCGTAGGTTAAGCATAGCCTTTAAGGCCCATCCAAGTCGAAGTGTTCCACGACAATCAGGCCGACCTACCGTGGGCTGATGCCCAAACGTTCTCAGTGTGTATCGCACTGACGGGATACGGGGGCGTTTCGTACCTCTCTCCACCCGTGCCGCCACTGCAACTGGACGTAGTGATGGCTCCCACGGACAAAGCGTGCGTAGTCACGCTGATTTTTACTGACGCGGTGGACGAAGAGCGTCGACAGGTCTTGATGCCCCGCATCAAAGGAAGTATAGGGATCTTCCTTAACGATGTTATACCCGTTCCGATGCTGAAATCTGTATCCTACTGGGGTCTTGCTGTGTGGCAGACCACTTGGTACAACATTTATCAAGTTCTGCGTGACTGTCCGCATATTGTGATCTAAATTAACGAGGTACAATAAATTCTGTTGAAAACAGTCACGCAGAATTTGGGTCGCCTCCCTCAGGTTGCAGCAGCATCGCCCCCCCCCTTTTTCCCCTTCTGTTCATAGCTCTAAGTGAGTTAGGTCAGCTAGGACAAACTTACACACTAAATTACCTTTTCGTCCGTTGAAGCTTGCCTAAAGAGCAATAGGGGACGTGAAAAGGGTAACCTTTAATCAGTCGTTAGTATTGTAAGCTATGCATCAGAAATTCCTTGAAGACAACAACTCAGTAGTATCCTGCCAGGGTTACACAGCATTGAGTGGTTGATTGTCTTCTGAGCGCCGAGGGCGCCTAAACACTAGCATCATAAACAAGGCTTAGCGTTAAGCTTAGGCATACGCTTGTGAAGCCATAGATGCTGAAATTCGTGCGATGCGAGGGTAATTGTAGTAAGTCGCAGCTAGACTAACGAATCAACGTAAGCGAGCACTTATTAAACGTACTGAGTATTCTAGCATGCCTGTCCAGTCCGGGCGTCCGGTTGTGCGTGGGCAACTCATCATGGACCCGGAAGAGTCAAGAATTCCTTGGACGCGAGTGACAGCATTTCTTAGGCTCTGGATTGAGATTGCTTCGTTCGGGATGGAGCTGTGTAACATACCTCCTGTAGAATTGAAGTTCTATCCAGCAATATGTGACTCCTCCGTCGCTCCTCACGAATTTACTGTGATCTTAACTTACTCGACCGATAAGGAGAGGCGAAAAAAAGCTATCAGAGCTTGCCTCGAATCGAGTGGTCCCCTTCTTCGCAGACCTGGTCTCTGTAAAGTGCACTATATCGGAAGTGCACACAGACCGGCCGTGGTGCTGTCTCTCACCCTGGAGCATATGGCATCAAGTGTACGATGCCATGGCATATGCCCATTCTGTGGAGAAATTGTCTAACGCTCTTCCTCCTCCAGCAGATCTATCTGTTCTTCGTAGTAGCGATACATCTGAAACCGACAACATGCTTTCGGACGGATATTTTTACTAAGAATAAAAGGAGGTAACTTACGTAAAAAACTCGCATCGCACTCCCTTTGTAGGATTGTGCCGTGCTCGATCCGTATTGTCGGAACCGACGGATTTGTTCACGATGAGGCAAGGAACGCTCTCGTTCAACGCCTCACGCCGGTTGCACTAGCGGGAGCTGACTACCGGCCGACTGCAGAAATTGTCGTTCCTCCTGTACAGCTTAACTTCGTTGAAGAAGGACCGCAAGACATCCTTTTGGTAATTGACAACGTCCCACGAGCATTGAGTGTCTCATTCGAGGAAGGTCTTGCAGCGAGAGAACCGTACTGGCAGCAGTACGGGGCTTCATCAACCCATGTTGTCTTCCTGACGGACATTGTTCCATATTCTCTTCACTGTCCCAACGACATCGCAAATTGGCTTCCATGCATGGTAAAGGAACTTTGGTTCACCATATGGGCCCAAGCCGATCTTCTCGCCTTAGATTGGGACGGCGAATTTGGCACATTCCAGCCAGCAGCAGCTCCTCAGTAGGCACATGTCGCCGAGCTCTAAGCATTGTTGACCGCTTAGCAGCTAAATAAATTTTGTGAATCATGCCTACCCATGCCTATATTGATCATTAGGTAGAAGCAGCCATGCATTTAGTTCTAGTCGTTACCATTAAGATGTAACATAGAATTAAGCGGAGTTCACTAGTAGTCTGTCACTCATGAAGATCCGGGCTAATGATTGACGCCGATTATCTCACCGCCTGTAATAACTTGAGGTTCGAAGACGGGCTGGTTTCTCTGAGGAATATCTACAGCACTCGTGGAGAACTCACGTAACTTGGCGGCGGAGTCTGCTCCAAGCAATTCAACATACACCAGCTGAAAAAATCATTTTTTTCGGTAGTGTTATTGCGATTACCTCAAGTTTAGGGTAGCTTTCCTCATTCTTGTACGAATTTGCATTGCGTTCCACGGAAGTTTGGGACTGTCCACACGAACCAAACGACGCATATGCCGAGCCATCAATTTAGCAGCAGCGCTAGGATCACTTCATCGTAGTGATGAGGTCGTCATCCCGGTTGAAGTGCGGTTCTGCGCCGAAAGAACACTATCCGACTTTGTTCTCTGGCTCCGTCCTTGTAGGCACATTCGCTTAAGGCCTAAACAAGCGAACCTAATTCGTGCCTATCGGAAAGCTTGCTCAGGATGCTTTCTCAGATTCCATCGTAAAGCAATAACTTGCTTCCCCTCTTGCAAGAAAGAGATGTGCCCTTTCCCTATCTATACATAGCTCAGGCTATGTGGACCAAGTGCTACTATTCCTTTGGAGTACATAATAAGCTTAACCGGCAGTTGAGTACTGCCGAATAAAGCACGTACATGCCATCCAGTCGTCTTGATTTAGGACAACTCCATCCGTGATCGTTAAGGCACGTTTCTCCTTCTGTCCACGAGTGACATGTCCTAACGCGGAGTTGTTCGTCGTAGCCTTTGTTAAGCACGTTGCGGAGGGAGTCATGTATGACACCTGTTCTCCAGTAGCGTCTAGCTCGTCCAGCTTATACGTCGTTCCTCCTGTTAAGCTTCTTATCTTGTTTGAAGGAGAACCTGATGTAACGATCCGTGTTGCTCCATGCATGACACATCGACAGCGCTCCTCACCACGTAGTGACGACTGTGTTGGTTGTTGTTTCAATTACGTAGACTTGTACAAGGATTTTAACTATCCTCCTCCAGACGATAAGGTTGATCCGCTAGGATGCTTGTTTCATCATCACGTTTGGACGAAGCTCTATTACCTAAATGGCCAGTTACGTAACGCACAACGTTATGAGTAGTCTTAAAGACAATAAAACGGTTTGCAGAAACTCGCGCGACATGAAGGCAATGGACTTCAGCCATCTTCCTCCTATCTTCGTCAAAACGCGATTCTCGTTCCGACGAGCTGTTCCAGTTCGCAACCAAGCAATGTTTATTGACGCATTCCGGACACGTGTAGGGAGGGGAGTCACAGAATATGGGCTCACCATCCGCCCCATCGTGATAGTCACTGCGTTCCGAGGGCAACCGGACATAACTATCATTATCAAACCCTGCGATCGACACAGTCACCTAAATCACCATAATGATCGTTTTCGGTGCCTCTTTCATTACGCGGACATGCTCTGGAATTTTCGCCGTCCACCTCCTATATGGAAGGAATACCCTCTAACAAGCTCTTTTCTGAAATACGTCTGGATTAAGCTTCTTGAACGGAGCCAGGAATTGCGTGATTGTATAGACCGACAAGCTTCCCGCAGGGTCAGTAAACACAATCAATAAATCTGTTGAACAAACCTTGTCTAGCAAACGTACAACTATAAGTTGTATTGCACAGACATTGCAGGGTTCGACTCCTACCCGAAAAAACGGGCCAACTTATTTTGACGTCGGACTGTGGTATTTCATGGAGAGCGGCAGTCGCCGCTCTGAAGTTCGCTGGAAAACGAGGCATTCTAAACAAATCAGGCTCCTCGTTTTTAATCGAACCTACTCAGTTGTATGTCGAAGTTTCTTGTAGCAAGCCGCAGTTCATGTTCACACTAGGTCCGTGTGCGCATACACAAGACAACCCGATTCTTGATTGTCTGACGTGTATTCTGCGTATGTTATCTCACCAGGACGATCCTGAGGGGGTTTACGATAGGAAGTTGAAATTCATTCCTATTCCGTACCTACAAGCAGCGACCTTGTTGTGGTTTTGCGTGTACAGTCATTCATATGGCATACCTGAAGGTTGCAGTTAATCGATTGTTGCTGGATAAGACGCGAACGAACTTTGTTGCATAAATCGTGCTCGTTTAACCTGGGTTTAGGTTAAGAACTAGGTACATAGGCATGTTAAACAAGAAATGGCAACCGATCGAATGAGAAACACCGAAACTTCAAAGTTGACACACGTTGTAATTTCCTTGTGCTACTCGACGCGAAAGGAATGCGTCTCTTCTAAATTTAATTCGCTAAAAAGAGCGAATAATCTGAATATGTAGAACTCACAAGGAAATTAAGCATCATCTTGACTAGATAAGGATATCTAGTCAAGAAAAGTCTAAATTCATGGACACGTTAACGGTACCATTGATTATGTATGTAATGCCTGTATACTTGTATAGGTCTCCACCTCGCGAAAACACCAAGAAACCCAACGAGCCCAGCTTCAAAATTCCACGCCGCGCCAGCATCACAGCCTTGACGACTTCCTGCGAGAGATCTTCGGCGAAACCGGCCGCAATCAAAGCGCCGAGCGTGCTGAGGTACAGGCCCGTACCCCACCAGTCTCTACTGTGCAGTCGGCTCAAGCTGACCTGAAAATGGTACGGGCATACCACAAGCACACTGCACGAATCAACGGCGCCTTCGAGGAGAGCACGCGCGCAGCGTATGAAGCTTACCTCGATTACTACGAGGCCGAAGCTGAGACGCGCGACAAGCTCCGTCGCAAAATCGCCAAAAAAGTATTCGGCGGACTCCTCACGGAAAGCGAAGATCCAGCAGAAGTAGCCTGCAAACCGAGTAAGCTTCGGATTAAACAAAGACTTCTACTGTTAGGGCTTTATGGGGCGAAAACAGTACTTACGGGGAGATCGTCCTGACACCGCTCCAGACAACATTGTTCAATTTTTAAAAGAACCAGAGAAGGCCATGAAAGACTGTATACTTTCAAACACTCTTAAAAAACCGTTGTGATCCCGTAAATCCTCTAAAAGGATTTACAGAATCGACCCTTGTCCGCTAGCGCGGTTAGACTTGCAATCAGTCCGGTCCACATTGTTGGTGGTTTGCGGCCTCCAGCAAACAAATTTTTCAGCGAAACATTGTTCGCAAAAAAGGTACGATGTTGCTCCTCAAATGCAAAAACATTTCACGCAATATGTTCCCGAAAAATTCGCTGTATAAATAAGAAACGCACAGCGTCCTCCATTTCGCTGAATGTCATGCACGCAGCCAAACTGCTTGCATGACGTAATGTGACACGGGATATGACCGTATCACAGATTTTGTGCTTGAAACATTCTTATGTCGTTTCGTCGAAAATGCCACAGTTTACGATTGATTTTTAATTAAGGCTTTATTCACAAACACCGTAATGAAGTGTAATTATTATTTGACCACACGGTGCGAACACCACACGGTGACTACACGGCCCGATAGCGGCATTTGCATGGGGAGTAAATCGGACGACTAATAGTCATAAAGTTTTACCAAGGAAAATAAATGCAAAGCTGCGTAGAGGACGAAATGAAGGTAAGTCGCATCAAAAAGAATACGCCGATTTTGCTTTTTTTGATTTGTGCCAGCTGGTTTATGGCATTTCGTCGATTTATTTCAAAAATTGTCACGACGTTGTTTTGCCTTTGACTGAAAACGTTGCTTTTTCCGCTTTTGGCTGCTTTGCCTTTGACCACCGTTGCTTTATACTGAAGTGCATATACTGGAATAGTTATACTGAAATTGCATATACTGAAAGTCCATATGGTGAAATGCCCAGCAGCCGTTTCTTACGCAAATATTTTTATGGTTGATGCAGTCTCCTGCCTGCCGCCGAGGCAGTGAGGAGGGACTTGGAAGCTCGTGGGTGATGAACAGGTATTGGATTTAGAGCAGAGAATGAATCAGAAGCGGTCGACGTCTCCACACTGGTCAGCGAAGACATAAAAACTTTGTTTATAATTTTTGGATAACAGCTGTTCGATATGTTTTGCCTCAGTCGTCGAGCATATTAGTCGTTGTGCCGAGGAATGGGGAAAGACAGGTTTTCTGTTAGTATGAAGGAATTAAAATGTGCCTTTACCACTTATATTGCCACTGTCCAGCGGAGGTAACGGCTCGATTCCACCAGAAACTTGTCGCCTGACAGTCGAGGTACCACACGCATCTATCGCAATGAACTTTTAAGACATAGCAATACTCTTAAGGGACAAGCGCTAAGGGTTCGGATAAAAATAAAATGTACGTGGCAAGTGATATATTCTTCATTCACGAGCATACACGACAGGCATCTAAAACCAGCAGGTTCACAAGGAGAACGGCGGAAATGGAGCTACAGAAGATACCAGTTTAGTCCAAAGAGGAGCCACACCCTTAAGAGTTTCAAATGACGTTTGCATTGTGTTTTGGCGCCTCTCTATATCGCGGTCTACCGATGCTCTTAGACGAAGAGTGCTTTTTATTTCATGGAAATAACTGTACGGCACATTAATTACTACTCACGGAGCGAACTACACGAATTTTGTGCGGCTTAGCACGAACAAACGAAATAAGTTAAAATTTATTTATTTCTCTTGTTTCTTATATGATTTTGTGGCGACAGAGACAAACGCAAAAATTCACAGCTGTGTCTCGGTAGTTTAAACTTAAATGACTTTATGCACAATGATATCTATGATAGATAAATTCCGGAGCAGCTCACTTCGGCGCCAAACTGACTTCCGCCAGCAGTACCAAGCTACGAAGGCCTAAGCTGGCGCCGAAATGAGCTGGCGCCAGAAGTGAGCTGGCGCCGAAGTGAGGTGAACCGGATAGACTCCATGCAGGCTGCGCCATCTAGCCCTTGCGTGCAGTTATAGCTTTATTTGAATTTCTTTCGCAGTTCGCTTTAGCGAAAAAACAGGCAAGGTTAATGCAAAGTGGAAGAATTATACTGTACTCGCTGATAATCGTAGAGCAGTAAACATAAGCAAGTGATAGACTTGCATCTTGTCATTGCCATGCTCTACCAACAAATTACCGTGTAAATTAGGTAGTGACTGGTACGACAGTCCCGAGACAGCTCGACCCGACACGACCGCCCACCCTCTTTTTCGGACCAAACTGATTCGGAACAATTTGGATCGCAGGGATCGTCCACGGTCGTATTGGGGCATGGGCAGGAGCGCAGGACTCGGAGATAGCACGATTCGCCTGGACGGCCAGTGCCGCCCCAGGTGACGTCCTTCGTTGACTTGTGGTTGTCCATGAACGACATAAGACTACAATAAAGGGTAGACCATTTCTCGTTTTATGTGCAGGGAATGGAAAACTTGGCAGCTGCTCTGGGCTTCACTCATATTGCCGTGCCATCGCGTTCGGCTATCCTCGTTCGCTAAGGCGAGCCTTAAGGCCCAGCTCGGCTAGGACCGGGCCTCGACTTAAGAATCACGAAGCTTCTTAAAGGAGTGATCTGCAGGTTTTTCGGCTCCTCCCAAATTGGAGTGGGCCATAGGTAGGCAATTTTGTCGACTTGTGAATGTGACCCTGATCGTTGAATGTAGTCCTTACCTACTTAGCAGATTTGCGTGACGGTACCATTTATAGATGTCTGGCGGGGATGGCTCGGCACATTACGAAAGTACTCCGCGAAAACTTCTTTTTTTGCTGTTACAACCAACAATTCGGACGGACTGCACGCATTTGCAGGAATATGGCGCCGAATCCGGCCCTATGATCTCAGTATGGTGGATTGACAGTCAATAATCTTTGATCTGTTGTCAAAACGCGGATTAGGCCATTAGAAAAATCCGTGCCCCGCCTTATTACAGAGATTTTTTGACGAAAATTACTCTTTTTTGTCAGATGGCTAAATTCGTATGAGCTGTGTTGCTCGAATGTCCATGGCACCGATTGTCGATTTCAGAGCCCGGCGTTGCATGGTGACGCTCCAGCGACTCCAGAACGATCCGGACTTCGAGATGAAGCAATGCGTTCACGAGCTGGGACACGTTTTTCAATCTCGGACACCGCTCTCTGCCCTGCCTGATGACGTTTTCGACTAGCGTTTGGGAAGAGAACCAAAAGAACATTTATTTCTGTTTGAGTGGCAAAGCCGATATTGTGTCAAAAGAGTCAATTGATAAGTAAGCCTAATTAGAACGTTGGGGAATCCTCTTAATTTTGTGAACAAAGTATATCCAAGTGGAGAATGGCCAAGTTGTTGCTCGAGGCTTGAAAGGAAATGAATGCTAAATAGGTGGGAGGTGGAAAACTTTGCTTTTTTTTGGCAGTTGAGCTGAAAGGGTGTGGGGCGATCCTGGATTCCTCGTTTTTTCGTTAGGTGTTCGTAACATCTTCATTCGTAATATTTAGGTGTGCGTCTGCACGCCTTAGGGGGACTTCGCGCCGCCTATCTAAATGATGAAAAGGAACAGCCGTCCATAAAAAATAGTAGAGGAGCCACGTTAGTGCTTATGACCGACGGAAAACCGTTGGTAACGGCATTACTTTTTGCCGGGGTATTTTCTTTAGCTTTGGTAGAATTCTTGTGAAATCGACTACGTTATACGTTACTTAAAAGAACTCGGACCGCCTTTTGGTTCTATGAGTTATCCAGGCACTGCATTCCTAGTAAATGAATTCTGACGTTTAGCTTGGGTCACTTTGCGCAAGCAGTGAATTTCGAACTACTTCGCGACCGCTTCTTAGTAGCGACAACAAGCTGGCGAGGACCTAACAGGTTTTCCAAAAAAAAATACTCTTTGACCTGGTCTTTACGCCAGAGTTGGACGTAAACTTTTGAGCGTTTTTGAATTCCTTCTTTGTGGTAGAGGCCTAATAGAATTGGCTGCTGGATGCGACCCCCCCCCCCCCCCCGCCTTTCCAACTGCGTTTTCATTGATGGCGCAGTGCGAACTTTTTCCCCCGTTGACTCAAAAATACTTTGTGTAGTTTCTATAAAATTCAGCAAGGGATTTTGACCCAAGAGTGACTTGCGCCTCGGAATCGCATCGATAGATTCCGAAAAACCGACGAATTGGCTAAGCAGGCCCGTCGCAAGAAACAACCATACAATTTTCACAACTTCTATTAAATTTTTCGACTAAAATTTTGCATAGCCCCCGCGGGCATCAGCATATTTCTATGAACCTTTTATGAAGAACAGCTGACGTGTTTAGTGAAAAAAGGCTTGCTAAATAAACGAGTGAACGAATGTGTATCCGTTTAGAAAATTCTAATCGGGCGCTCAGTTAAATGTGGTTACCTATTCAGGCACATACCTCATCATGCTTCCCCTTTTGCCGTGTCGGACTGGCACCACGAGGTACCACGGATACGCAAGGTGTGGTGCGTCAAGTATGCGAAGCGCACGTTCTGCCATGCAAGTATTTCTTGTTACATGCAAATGTACCAAGCGAAATACCGCCAAATTTCTTATAAGTTCGCGATTTACCTTTCTTGTAAGTTGGTTTACAGATTTTTCACCAATTTACTCTGCTTGATGGCCACCAAACACTGTTTTAACGGAAGTAATGCAAGTTCATAGGATTTTTTGAAAAAAATATCGGAAAATAAGCATTTTTGACCGTAAATTGGATGCCATGATAACGGCGCCGTGACGTGACACGTCCTGGCTCACTCAGGGGGAGTACCATCAGGGAACGTCCAGAAATTATGTTAGCCAACAAAGCACTTTTTGACCCCCTCCCCCTTGTTAACAGTTGTGAATAGCCGCTTGACCTTGTTAGCTAACAAAAATTTTTTAGGTCATTTTACCTAGTGTGAATTCCGGAATTCAGTGGATTGCGTTCCCCGTTGACCCCCCTTGTTAACAATGGTTAACAAATCGCTAACTCCCCCCCCTTGTTAGGCTAACATAATTTCTTGACGCTTCTCGCGGCACGGCTAACGTCACGGGGGGTGTCCCGTACTATCTCTAGAAACTAATATGGCCAGAATATCGCGCGCACTGTTCAATTTTTTGTTCGTGTACGCGAAATCTTGTCTCCAATTAAATTTTTCATATGTGTCTGAATAGGTTTAGTTAGCACATATTAGTTTTTTTGCCGTTTACCGCGTTCCTCTTGTCTTGGCAGTTGTCTCAAGTCTCAACGGCGCGCAACTGCATGAGGAACAGACAGGCACTGTTCGTACGAAACAAGAAGATTAAGATAAAAGTCCCTCGCTACCGCGCCAGGCAGCCCGGCCAACGTCAATGGTTTAGTTTCCTCATCATTCATTCATTCATTCATTCAGAACGTGCTGAGCAAGGTCACGTGACAACTAGCAGGCATGAAAAACGCCCGCCGTAGGCCCCGACAGGCACTATTTTTTATTACACTTGCGATTCTGACAAAAACATTCATTGCTACGCTGGGTTCATATCGACGAACAACCTGGTGCGGTTACGTTCAGCATACGAGAATAATTTTGTTCCAAGCACACACGCAATATTTCGGAACTTGCGCTGCATACAATAATACGAAATTTTTTTGGACATACAGGGCACCCATGCGCAACGGGCCTTCAAGTCGAGGCCCGGCCCGGCCCGCGGGCCTTCACATAGAGGCCCGGGCCCGGCCCCGGGCCGGGCCTTAAAGCCCGGCGGGCCTTAAGATTTTTGACCGGTCCGAAAATTCCTCTCGGTCCCCCCTTTGGTACTTTTCTGAGGGTCGAATTTTTATCTTTTGTGTGTGGTGTATGTGCTTTATGTGTAATATATGACTCTCGGATGTTGTCATCTAAAACAGCCATCTGCCGGAGATGCCATAGCGATTTTTCGGTGAAAGCCCCAAAGAATAGTTAAAAATTTGACCAAAATGTGGCAGTTCTTGAGCCTTGAACCGGGCCTAAACGGGCCGGGCCGGGCCTACCCCAGGCCAGGCCCGGCCCGGCCCGGGGCCCGGCGCGGCCCGGCGGGCCTAGGGCCCGTGCGCGCATGGTTGATACAGGGGAGGGGAGTGGGTCGAGTAGCTGTTCACCATTGTTCACATAGGAGGCAGACGTGTCAAAAAATCGCTTTGTGTGTTCACATACTTTCTGGACAGTCGCTAATCCAGGAATGAGGCGAAGCAGCTTTTGTGCCAGCCTCTTGTTCAGTGTTTTCCCGATTCCGGAACCGGAACCCCTTAAAGCGGGTGTTCCCTTAAGGTGGAACCGGAACCCATCATTTTGGGCTTCAAGAGGACCGCAACCGGAACCCGTCAAAAAGTGGATTTTTTTTTTGCTGGAACCGGAACCGGAAGCCAAATGCACATTTAAAATTTTGCAGGGTACCCTTGAAGTATGGAACCGGAACCCGTCATCTTTGCTCATAAGGGAACCGGAACCGGAACTAAGCATTTAGTGTACTTGTGTATCGTTTGCCATATGGAACGGGTATATTACCATGGAACTGCGATAAAAGTGGGTAGTTTCCTAAGCCTTACCATTATGCATGTTCGAATTATGTTTCAAGAAAACTGCATGTGCAAAGTTTTCCCATTTTAAAATGCGGAATATACAATGACAATAATTTTCCTGCGGAATAAACTAGCGACCTTGTCCGCGGAACACGAACGTGGCGGCGATCCTACCTTAGGCTTTAGTCAGAAATGTTAACTGAACTAAACTCAGACAATTTTTCGCGAGGCAACTTTTAGAAGCTAGATAGCGTGGCAAGTTCTTATAAACGGGCACACTGAACAAATCCGCTTGCGCTTCTGCATCTACCTGTTTTCGCCAATACGGAGACAAGAAAACTTGGAAAATATCTGATCCTCAGTCGACTCTACTCGACTCGACTCAAGACGTCTACTTATTCTCCGGCGTCAGGGAGCGTTCAGAAATTATGTAATCCTTACAGAGCGTGCGTTTTTTGGGACCCTGTACTGTTTTCATAATCAACTGTAATCAAAGAGCAGGATCCCCTCCCCTCCCTGTAATGACTATACGAAACGCAAATTTTCTTGCAACAAGGCCGAACATCAGAGTTCGCAGAGCTCGCTCTGTAGGGCGTAAATTCCGCCGTTATGGAAATGGCGAAATCATAATGCATCTAAGGCACCATTTTCTTTCGTTTATATATTATGTAAGATACGGAAGGTATGTAAGTAAGGTATGTCACATGCATTCGTTTTCATTCATTTATATGCACTCCACTGTCTCTGCATTACTGATTTGCTGAACCGACGTGATCCGCTTGTAGCGACGAGCTTGACAAACACTAAGGGAGAGGCGCAAACCAACTGCGCCTACGTGCGTGCCGCATGCCGTTTATAGGGCAGCATGAATAGTGCTCGTCTTGCCATGTCAGGACACAAAGAGAACCTAATGAACAGTTGTCGCTTGGTCGACTAAATAAAACTATGGAAGAACTAAAGTCACAGATCAGGCGCGTTTTAAAGTCAGAACTAAACATCCTTCAACAACCTGTACTTTCCACGGCTATGTGAGGTTTGCTTTCCGCGAGAAATAGCCATAACACTTCGCACACAGATCTCTGCGTGCGTCCAGTTATTAGCAACCAGCGCTCATGAGACCAACAAAGTCTTTGCCGCCGCCTATTCCATAACCACAATATGAATGATGCACTTAGACTGGGAGATAAATAATTAAATTTGAATTTTTAACCGCTTCTTGAACCACGCGGCGAACTGAAATGCCTCTTAAAGAGTTCGTGGACCGAACGGAAAGGTCTTCTTTTTCGTTTTTTTCGGCGGTTCAGCTCCAAGTGGTGTGATTCGTATCAGGTTTCACCGGTTTGCAGTCTGTGTTTGCGGCGTCTGCGGCGCCCTTATCGCCTTCAAACCAGCTTATAAAGTAAGGGAATGCTTCAGGACAGGATACCGCATTGCGGGAATTTTGTGTAGTCGCTGAAATTTAGGCTTCATAGAGATTTTCAAAGGTTTTTATGGTTCTTTTTCCGGAATCCTTAACATCGATTGCTTTCTATTCTAGCGCTTTTCATATAATCTGCTTTGTTCCTACGCGTTGTGGCTTTTTCGCTGACTTAAGGGCAACGACGGGAAGCGAACGGCACTTGCGCTGCCGGTGTCGGGGGTCCCATTCGTGGGCCTGCGCGACACCGGCTCAAGGACATTCCGCTCCGCATCTGGTTGCAAGAAGGCGTCGAGCACTTCCTGCGCTCGATATGCTTAAGGCTTTTTTCTTCGCCGTGCCATTCAGCTACAAAATTTCCCCGGTATTTTGCCACTGCACTTAATTCTTAATGTCGGACCTTATGTTCAGCGCTTGGAAAATCCAATCGAGTTTTTTAACAGACAGGCAGAAGAAGTTTTTGTTGAACACCCGGACCATTTTTACCATTGATAGTTTGGGTATTATGGTGCATTTATTGCGTCATTATAAAATTGCTTGCTTTTCGGTCGCCTGTACTGCTAAGCTGTTCCAGATTTTTTGGCAAAGATAAATGCCATGTGAAAACGTGGATAAAATGTTCTGAAGTCTTCGAATAAGGTGGATGCCCAACAGGTCTTGTGCAACAATATTATTTTTTCGCGATCGAGCCCTCAACTCGACCGAAATGATACATTATTTTTTGGATTCCCATGTTGAAATCCATTCTTTTTGGGGACGGTAGAGGACCAAGTATCGCCTCTGCCATTGCGCCATTGCTACCGCGTGTAGCAGGCGACAAGTCCTGATTGGTCAAATTTTCCCTGGCCAATGATTCGGCTTAAATTTTGCCGCATTGCGTGAGTTTTGGAAGCATGTGATGAACGAAACAAGCTTGAACCGATAGTGACCATTGTTCAGGTGCACCAGCGCCACATCCAGGTTTTGTAAACCAGCAATAAATTTGGAATGTGAAACTGCCTCTCTCATGGAGATGAGTTCGAAATTATTTAGAAGCAATCATAGAGCTTCAGAGAGCAGGGTGTCACAAGATGCAACAAGCTGTTTAGCCAAATCTTGATTGATTTGAAATAATCTGCCAGGCTGTAGATTAACTTCTTATTAGTTGTCTTGCTGACTGCGTTGACGCACAACGGTTTTAGACCAAAACTTCTCAGTGCACCAGCGCATACGCCGAAATAACGTGATTGTTAGCAGCAATAGAGAATGCACGCTGATAGGCTGTTTTGGTACGCACTTGTAGCAAACATTACCGGCGGTTTGCGAATGCGGACTTACGCCTTCTTAATGACAGGCTTCTTGTCAAAGTTTAAAAAGTTATTCGGTTTTTAAAAATTCGGAATGGAAACTCCAGGGCGGAACAGTTTTACGAGCTTTCAGAACGATTTGATAAGTCTTGGCTTAAGCCTAGGTTTTATTTTTACATTGTTACACACCCGCTAAAAAGTGACGATTCTGCGGACAGGTCTAAGTCTTCTTTAGTCCTACGCCACCCGCACACTTTGCCGTTGGGGAGATGTGCGCTTTTCGACAGCGGCGCAGACCCTTCGAAGAAGATTCGCCTAGCCGCTATTAATAAAGCAAAGCAATATGTGTGAAGCGCATAGAACAGGAAGCATACTTGCCAGACACTGAGTCGGCAAGTCAAACGATCATGAGCTGTTTCGTCCAGGTTTTGGTGGCAGAAAAGAGTGCGCTCCGCTGTTCGCTTATTATTATTGATCCGGCTAACTTGGCGCATTTGTTACACAAACTTTTAACCAGACCGAACGAGAAAATTAGAAGTGCGCGAATCCGAAATAAACCAGATTCACGTCAGCGTTTTCAGGGATTTTTTTATCCCTGAAAACGCTGCCGACTAATTGCAGGCGACACGCTGGCTGTAAAGTAGGCCGTCCCCACATCTACCTCATGTTGCTAATGTTGTTCAAATCATTTTATTACCGCAGATCGCTAAGTGCATACTAAGATTTTGAGCCGCTGTGTACCGGTTTAAAAAGTCTTGAAACATGTCTAAATCAATCTATGTGTCGTAAAGAAAGAATGCTAACAAGGCTGCCCGCTTTTTCCAGATTTTGCTTGAAAAGACGAAATCGTGCGTCAAACATCAGTACATATCTGACGCTGCAGGAACATGTCGTCAGCAAGTTACATGGCTCGTGGCCTTTTATGTCTTAACTCAAACTTAAGATTTATAAGCGTGACTGCAGCGGGAAGCGAATTAACTTGTTACACGATTTGCAGGCTAATTTGCCGCTAGCGCCGGCGGCGCTGCATACGAGTGCATACGTTTGAGCCCTGAGAGTTTTGAATTCCCTGAGTCCTTGTCGGACGTAAAGCCGACATGAAGCGCCTGAGAAAATTCGATATCAGCGCACTAAGCGCACGAAACAATAGTAACAAATCAGCGATGAGTACTGAACCGCAATCGCCTGACAGACTGGACCCCTACATGTACTGGGTAGAACTGCTCCCCATGGTTGTTTTGCAAGATTTTTCTGTTCCAAAATGTTCTTTGTAGCTCCACTTCGGAGCTCCGAAAGTGTGGTACAGGTTTTGTGCTTGTAAAGATTTTATAAATGTTTTGTTGAATATAATACAGTTGCTGACTTGCCTTTTAGCGACCTGTTGATGGCGTTGGTACATGATAGCAAACGTTTCGCCAGGGCATGCGCATCGTTTCAGCGAATGCGACATTGACGTACCGACCGGCGAAAAAATGAGTTCAGAAAATTCCAGCCCCATTTAGTAAGGCAATACATTCCCGCTTTAGACTCCTTTATATGTTATAGAACGTTGGATGAGTTGTTGGGGTGAGCCTGTAAACCCGTGCCCTGTTTTAACTATGTTGGTCGCAAGCGGTCCTCCTACGAGAACGGCCACGGATTTTGTCTAAAAATATTTTACATCCCCTAAAAGAAGTGGTTTGCCAGTGCATAAGTCCTGGATACTTTAATAATCATACTTATTTCTGATCGGGGTACACACTAGCTCCCCCAGAGCTAGGGCTCCCCCAGAGCTAAGGCTCCCCCAGACAACTCTGTGTAGGACAAAGGCTCGAAACAATGCCGCACAGTAGCTTCTTTATGAACAGGGTTTCAGCATAGCAGTTGAACGACTTACGAGCGGAGGCGAAGGACAAATTATATAGTCAGCGTTATATAGTCAGCCGCACGGATGACAAGTAGCACATAAAACATGAAGCGGAGCGATGGCACATCAGCAATCAGTAATTTAGGCGCATTTAACTGGAGCGTCATGGTGCGGAAACATTTAAATTTTGCCAAGAGTTGGGCGCGGACATTCTCGCCCAGGCTAACGAAGAAAAAGCAATTGCGCGGGCGCTTGGTTACGCCTAGATGTCTCGGAACACTGGCTTTTTTCGGATACTATTTTCGGTCATGATGGCTATTGGCGTCCGTGTTCACTCCCCCCCCCCCCCCCCACCCCAAAGCATGGGAGGTGGGAACGGAGGCGCATGCGGCGGGCTAAAACGCGCACTCAACTAGGATGTTACAAACAACATGGCCGACGCGGCGAGTCACGCGGCGCCGCCTAGCGAGGGCGCCTTCGGCTAGCGCAAGCAGCCGTCGGCGGCGACCTTTCGATACACCGCAGGCGACGCCGCCGAGCGTGCGGATGCCGTCATATGTTGTCAAACAGTGAGCTGCCTAATACGGGCCGTACCGTATTGCGTACCGTACTGTATGGTACGGAGTACGGTACGGGGGGTCCAGTACGGTACGGAGTGCGGTACGGAGGGGGTAATGCCGTACCCTAGTCTGACCCACCCCCTGTAATATTACACCTGTAAATGGAGTTTTAAGCGCAGTATAAAGCAAGTTTTAAGTACTTTTTTTTAGCAGCTTGAAGCAAAAATAGTTTGAAATATTAGTTTTGAAAAGGCCCGCCGCAGTCGATCCCAACGAAATTTTAGGCCAACATTTGCCAAATATAGTGAAAATTACGGCCGTCGGCGCCTAGCGGTGGGCCTTCATTTTACCTAGTGCTGATTACGTAATTAAGGGCTTGACCCCCTGTAATCAAATGTAATCAATGGCCTGACCCCCTCCCCCTTGTAAGGCTAACATATTTTCTGGAACCCCCCCCCCCCCGTGATACTCCCATTAATTTTTGAAGATCACATCTGTGTGTTTAATCACAAAAAAACATGATTCAGAGTTGATGTCTTATAGTTGCGGACACGGATTGTAAACTCCGGTACAAGACAGGAACATCCGCGCTGGTCCGACCGTAGTATATAAATACTCCCCCTCCCAATAAAGCTATGTCAGGAAGCCTAGTCGCACTTCTTTCTGCTTCCGGCGTCTCTATCGACACCCCTGTAGTGTTGAAATTCCGCCGCTAACATTCTCGGTCCTGGGAACCGGTTTTTTTTAGTCTCGATCTCGACTCGGTCTGAAAAAAATTACAGCGCTGGGTTCATACCTCGCGCTTCCATCGTTTATGTACTTATACTCCACTTTTGAATTTACCATTGCTGATTGTGGGTTAGTGACTCTCGGCATTTATTTTTAAGTGCAGGTTTTTTTGCATCGAACATAATCGTTCTAAATGATAGCTTGACACGTGTCGAAACTTACGTTTATGGCTGCAGCCGAACTGACGCACTGGAATTTTTGCACCTGGCAGATATACGCGTAAAAAAACCGTCGAAGCGAACTGGTCTAGTTTGGCGTGGGCCGCTAACAGGTCCAGCTTGGTTAGCTAGGCTCGTCCTACGCAGATCATGGGATGTTGAAGGTAAGTCCTGTTTCTTAAAAATTCCCAATTGTCGCTTCTTCCTGTTGATGGCAGGGAACATTTGATACAAGGCAGCTCCAGAGACAGTTACCTTTACACTTGTATGACCCAGCAGAAGGCAGAATGGAGCCAGTTAAGGCAAGAGGTTTTTATAACACCTCGATAGAGGTTGATAACACCGACATAATAGAATGTAAATAAAACTACCGTACATAAAAATTCCGCAAATGTTTGCGTCTAGTTTAACAGTCAGCACAATGCCACGTCGAAACAGCTAGAGAGCATATTTGCTTTACTTGAAACCAACCCTGTGCGGGGGCCGAAGGTACCGGCCCCGGGCCGGCCCCCGGCCCCCGTTAGGAATGGTGGTATTTCAGGCCCCGGGCCGGTCCCCTGCCCCCGTTGGATTTGAAACGCTCAGTTTTGGCCAAATTCTTCACAATTTTGCCCAAAAATAGAAAATATTTCCATTTTCCATTATTATTTTCGACCAAAAATTGGCAAGAATTTCCATTTTCCGTACTCATTTTCGACAAAAAATGGCAAAAATTTATACGCGGGGGCCGGGCCCCGGCCCCCAGCCCAGGTCCCGGGCCCCGGCCCCGGCTGTATAAAACATAGGCCCCGGGCCGGCCCCGGCCCCCAGCCCCGGCCCCGACCCCCCCCTCAACTTGAGGCCCCGGGCCCCGGCACAGGGTTGCTTGAAACAAAGCTCCAATATAAGGGGACACAAACTTAACCAGGCTGTAATAAATAGGAAACAAAAAAAACTAAATTTGGTTACTTGCAGAGCAAGTAAAGCATGTCAAACTGGTTGACGAGGTATCTCACGACAAGATCCGGACTATATTTCCCTGGGCGCAATTTTTCCATCTTTTTTCCTTCGTCCCTAGGACCTTTTGCTCCGAGACGCGCGTGCGCACACATGGGAAAACGGGATCATGCGGATGGCGGAGCTTTTTGCCGCATTCCGTCCATGCAAAACACGGATCTTTTTACTATATGAGAATAACCTATGTGTGCTGGCGTGCCGTGCTCTGCCGACTTTCACACTATTGCCCACAGTAGCCGCCACTAGGGCTACCGCTATCTCTAGGGCAAAATTTGGATTTCGTAGCGTAAAAAATTGGCTTGCTAGCACTGTCCTTGTATACCACATCAAGCACTTTCTTATAATCTGTTGATTTGTGGCGGAAACTAAGTGGATTCATGCACGTAATTCTTGTCTGCAGTGAACTAAGAGTATATTACTCTAAGCTTCGTAGTAGTAACATCGGCGCATTCAATGGAACAGAGCACCCCGCATTGCATGGATGCACCGCGTCCCCACTAAAGAACGAGTTCGATCACGTTGTATCTTACAGGTTTTATTGAACGATGTAAAATCATATGATTTATGAAATATAATTTCCTCTCCTTCGCCTGACAAACTTAGTTATACCTCGGTCTTAGCAGGAAGCCGAACTTGGCGTAGGCAAGATTCTGCATTTTTACAGCCTTATGCACATCACAAGAATTTTAGAACAGAGGGCGAGCCTAACTGATGAGGAATAAAATTTACACCTCGAAACTTGCACCTTCGAGTTAAAGTTGTTAATAGCAGCATAGGTTGTTTGTTCGATTGGTTAGCAGTTTCTGAGGATGGGACAGAAAGAAGTATCTTTTTGCTTCAGGGGTCAGATTGGGAGAATATTTGCCAACGGACCTGCGAGTTTCTCGTTAGTGTTAATGACAATCTTTTAGCTTTTTTTTGCGGTACGCCCCTAAACTCGTATCGCCTGCTCTAATTCCTTTTATTCTCTACCGCCGACGATGATGAGCTGGAAAGGCAAAAATACGTTCTTACTTCTAGTCGGAGTGCAGGAGTATTCGCTGAAATACCAGCGGTAAGACTGCAATGCTAAATCCAGTAAGAAATGCCGAGATAGTTGGCCGCCAAGGCTATGGCCGTCGAGTACGAGGGGGAGAACAGGTTTTAAATGATAGTATGGTTTGGGAAAACGTTTATTAGTTTTAAATAATGCATGAGGGTTTCTTTTGTCTCAAATTTGGGGTCGTTTCGTCTCTAAATTTAGTACCTAGTCAAAAGTGGTTCATTTTTGTCGCTAATATTTGTACCTAGTCAAAAGAGGTACCTTTCCGTCTCTAACTTTGGTACCTAGTCAAATGTTGTCTCAAAAATGGGTCATAGTCAAAACATGTCTCAAAAATTTGGTTCTTCTCAAAAATGGGTTCTTTTCGTCTCTAATTTTGGTACCTTGTCAAAGCTCCTCTCAGAAATTTTTTTGTGTCAGATATGGGTGATGTTCCCCCCAAATAAAGATCTGTCTCAAATTCCGATATTTTTTCTCTTAGAATCTGACCTGTCTCAAATACCATATTTACTCTAATAGAGGCGCAGTTCTAATAGAGGCGCACTCTCTATTAGAGGCGCAGTTTTTGATAGTGTGCAAAAATAGAGGCGCTGCGCCTCTATTAGAGTAAATACGGTAAATCGAGAATGAGTCTCAAAATTCGACGCAAATTTGGCGGCACGCAAAGTAAGCGCTTCTTCCTATCAGAAAGAACGCCAAAGTGTCCTTACCGGTAGGAATTATCCTCACGACCGCCGTGAGGCCCTAGGGCTGGAGAGGGGGTGCAGGCGGAGGTTTTTTTTTAGGGGTCTTGCGACCTTGAAATAAAAAATAAATAAATAAAAAGCGGGAAATGATAAAAAATTTATCGATTTCAATCCCGAATCCTGTTCTGGGCGTTTTATGCGTTTTGTAAAGTTCAGGTTTTTGTCATTCTTCATTTCCAAAAAAATTTTCCCTTCGTCCCTCCTTATGAATATGGACTTGTGGAATTTGGGTTGACATCAGCATATTTTGAGAGGACACTTATTCTGAGGTAGAAGAAAACTACTTTTGACAGGAAAAATATTTTGGTAGGAATTCGTGATTTTTGGTACATATAAAAATTTGAGACGTATTGAACTCAATTTGGTAGGGACCCGATTCTGAGAGGAGCTTTGACTAGGTACCAAAATTAGAGACGAAAAGAACCCATTTTTGACAGGAACCAAGTTTTGAGACAAGTTTTGACTATTACCCATTTTTGAGACAACATTTGACTAGGTACCAAAATTAGAGACAAAACGACCCCAAATTGAGATGAAAAGAACCTTTTGCGTTAAATAATTGGTTTCTAGCAACATCGTAAAGGCGCTATCTACTTACCACATACTTGTTTTGCGTTCCAGTTTGCGTCACCTCCTTCTAAGAGCCCTTTTTCAATATCTGTTTATCCCATGGAGCAGTGTCGTCGCGCCAGAGCCCATAGCGGCTGCACGCTCAATACTGGTAAAACAGCCCGCTGCGAAGCGCCAACTGGCAAGGCACGATGCAATTATCCCTCTAAACGATATAGCAGATCTTGTCCCTGACAGGTGATGCGAATTCGAGTGCGCTTTTAAGTCACTGGTAGCTGAATGGATATCTAGACCTGCTAATAGCTTTGTCCGCAGATTCAAGGATGGTTGATGCATGGTTACAAGGAAATAACTGAGCCCCAGAATTTGCGGAGTGTCGATGAATTGCATTGCAGAATTCATCGACACTGCTTGAGGTGTTTGTGGGGTGTTTGGTTGATGCAATTTCTGTAGACTTTTGGAATGCTCGAACGAATAGGTCCGCGCAAATAACCATTAAGCTGAACTACTAAGTATGTGGAGCAATCCTATACAGGTTTTTTTGAAAATTCATAGCGTGTTTCCTCGAGCTGACCCCGCCGCCTTCCCTCGCCATTTTGTGTAAGCGTGGGCCATAATTTCCCACCCCACCAAACCCCGGGTACTTTTTTCGGGGACTTTATTTTTTTTTCTGGGGGGGGTTTGTATTTAACGACCCTCCGCGGTCCGGCATATCTGAAAGGTACCCATCATCCAACCACCGAAGAGTCCCGTTTGTGGAAAATTACCGGGCGCTCTAAACAGAGGCAAACAATAAAATGCTTTTTATAAACAATATGAGCACTCGTCGTTTGAGAAGTTGATTATAGCAGCAAACACTATTTTGTTGTTAATGTTACTTTGGTTCGGCGTCGCATTTATGTAGGATGCGGACAAGTACGATAGTACGATTACGGACTCGGAGATAGTACGATTTGCCTGGACGGTCAGTGCCGCCCCAGATGACGTCCTTCGTCGATTTGTGGTTGTCCATGAATGACATAAGGCTACAATAAAGGGTAGACAATTTCTCGTTTTATGCGTATGGGATGGAAAATTTCTGGCCTCTGCCGTATGGGTCTCAAATGGAATTTGCCGAATGAGGGTGCACACCCTGCCAAGGGGGGGGGGGCACATTTTTTCGTCGCCGGACAACGGCTGCTTTGTACGGTTTTGGTTATTTGCACGGTGTCGAAAGTTACCCAATTTTCTCTAATAATTATCCCGGGGTATTAATTTTCGATCGACGAATTTCGGGAATTTTAAAATTTTCAATGCTCGTAGCTTTTTTATTTGCGTCCGCAAGACTCTCTCTTCGTCTTTAAATACTTGGTTCATCGTTATCTATTCAAATATGGCCTTAGTTTGGAAGCGCCAAGAGGACGCACAGAGCGACACAACCGCCCAGCATGGCCGATTGTAAGCAGAGTGACGGCGGCGCTTAGCGTACCAAGGCTAGTGGAATCAATCCTTAACATGTACAATAGACTTGATTGACATGGCCATGGCGTTCCGTTTAAGACCGAATTTACGAATGGGAGCTTTTCTGATGGACGCACTGACAGACGCTTAAAATTTTGGCGTTCACTGAATGCACGAGGTCTTGACAGCATGATTAAATGTATCAGTTTTAGCCCTTTCGACGCTTGCACAGAAAGAAGTTCGATAACGTGTGGACCTTACTCATTGTCCAGACCACTAAACAACACATAGATTTTGTCTATATAATACAGGTAATTTTGGCAGAACATCACGGACACACGCCCAGTCTTGCACTTTTCGTTGTCTCTTACTCGAACTAGGCAGTTCAACCATCCGAAACCACTGCAAGAGTTATTATCAAACCTGCAGTTCATTCATCACGCGAAGACAGTAACAACGAACGGACGAACCGAATTATTACCGAGGTTATTTGTAAATGGTTTTTCAGATAAATGTTTTTGCCACCTCACTGGTTATTTTTGTCTTTTTTCCATTTCCGCTATTCCAACTGAACGTTTTAATGAGCCGAAAGACATCCACAACAATACAAGACAACGCAGATGACCTAAAGTCACACTACGGAGAGCGCGGTACATGTGTGTGCTGTCTATTGTACTCTTTCTGATGCTAAAAGCTGCCGACGATGCATCACTTCGCCTTATGCTTCACTGTTATACCCGGACACGTTGCATAGACGTTGCTCCAGGTTCACGTTTTGGACTTTTGACCTTTTATTTTTACGCATAATTTACGGATTCCAGTGAACACATATAACAATGGCTTTTTTTGTTGAACATAACTGGTATTAAGACAACGGTTCAATCCGGCTGCCAACAGGTTTTTTTTAAATGATGGTGAATACCGTAGGTATGCTTTTACCAACTTCTACGTTTCGACGATGCGTACTGTTTTCTATCAGACCCCGGGGTTTCCGTTCGGATGCGCATGTTTATCGGTTTGTCGCAATGGGCGTCTTTTAGAAGGACGGCGCTTATTTTTGGGATTCTCGCATAGGCAGACATCTGAGAAAGGCTGCCAAAAAAAAACCGTTATAAAATTAACACTACGCAGTGCTAACGAGGGGGGAGAGGGGGGGGGGTCCAAAAATTGCTTTGTTAGCATTACATAATTCTTGGACAGACCCAAATTGCCTGGGACCGTGTAATCAAAGAGTGCTGCATGTTTATGGGTGAGTGGACCTCACCGGGTCGTGGATAGTGGATATTCGGGTTGGAGTGGTGTTTTGTGGTTATTTGGCTATTTTAGCCAAAGTGCCTCCACCTCCTGACTTTTTCTGACTGCCTGCAAAAATTAAATGAGCCTAAAACAGAGGTATGGACCGAAGTTTTTAGCTCATGTTGTATACGATGTGCTATGTTTTTTTTATTTTTGGAATCGGTGCTGTCCTTGGCCAAGACCGCTCAGCTGATTCATGTCAACCGGTTTTCCCGGGTTTTCCGAATTATGGCTCGGTTTACCAACATCAAGGCCGCAATACAATGAATATTTTGTGCCGAAACCTCTTTAAAAAATCTAAAAAAATCCCGCGACGTTCTTCAACAATGTAGATTTATGCACAACTTTTACTACCGTATTTTCTCTAATAAACCCCCCCCCNGGGGTGTTTATTAGAGAAAATACGGCAATGACTGTAGCGTAAATATGCTCATGCGGCGCCTAGCGACGGGAGCTTTGCTTTTTTGTTGTGTTTCGGTTCAGCACCGGAGAATGCCCTTTGGTCTGGAAACGGTTTTCGTTTTGAGACCGGACAGGAAACGTACCGTATTTCCTCGAAATTCCCCTGGGGAATTGTTTTTCATAGCACCTAGTTTAGAAAACTATAGAATTTTAAAACTTTTTAAAGGTTTGTTTCTCAACCTCGGGATGACAGACAGTTCTGGAAATTCCTGTTTCATTGTTATCTGTCAATATTGGGCACAAGTTTTGACTCCCACGTAACCTAGCTAAAGTAGATTCTTATATTCATGTGCGTATACAGTAGTTAACCGTCAAAAAGCTGCAAATTTTGGTCCACGTATCAAGACGTTGACAGGTTTCGCTTGCTAATGTCCCTCAACCAAGAAACAACGCGGCAGCAGCCTCGTCCAGGTTTTCTTAGTTAAATCAACTGTTCATCTATACTTTATGGAACAACTTAGCGTTCAAAAATTCTTAAGGTCCACACCCTAGCTAGAAAGAGCGAGGTCTGGACATGCAATATCGGTTCGGCCAACGATCCTAGTGTACGGTTGGTGCCGCTATGCGCATTTCCTATCAGGCGTCCCAGATGGAATTTCCCGAAAAAGGGGGCGACGGATCCCTTGTGGGGGGCGGGGGGGGGGGGGGGGGGGGGGGGGGGGG
>JNEY01000105.1:80362-98689 GCA_020875895.1 Aphelenchus avenae | reverse complement strand
GCGAGTCCGCCGAACTCTGAGCCGCTGGGTAGTGATGCTCCTGCCCCAATTACGGATTGGTGGTCTGGAGAATCCTCGTACGTTGAGCCTGGTCCGCGCGTCAAACGACGTCGTAGTAAAAAGCGTGTTCAATTCCAGGATGATTCCACGAGTGCGACCCTTACTGTATGCGGTGAACACTGCACGGCGCAGGCAATTGAACTTTCCGCTAGTGCTCCGAAGGAACGCATGGCTTACAATTCTCGATGTCTTCTGGATATTTGGCAGTGCCTTCCTTTCGACCAAGTCCAAAAGTTTCGGCCACTCTCGCGCCATACTAGTGACCTCTACGCGGAAAACAAGTCTTCCCTTCCATGTAGGTATACAGCTGAGGACGGTCGAACGTGCGATGGTTGGTACACTGAGGATGAGGAAACGGTTAATGAGGAGAAAGGAAACCACGGTCACAATACCGCTCCAAGTTTAATGTCGTCAGATTCGGTTACGGTTAGCCGATGGCAGGATCATGCTCCAACGTTGACGTCATTAGGTTCGGTTGCATCTTGCGTGGCCGTAAGTCCTAATTGCACCGCCATTGTTCGCATTCGTGGTGTTCCTTGTGAAGCACTCCTGGATTCTGGCAGCCGCGTATCGATCTTGGAAGGTGGCTACCTCAACGGAATCCTTCAGAAAAGCGGCGGCAAGCCCGAAACTCTGCCAGTTCATGCGTCTAGCGTCGCTAGTGTTGTGTGTGGAAACCGAAGCACGTTTGACCCGGTAGCTGCCACCAGTCTTAGCGTAACTTACGGCAGTTGTTCGGCCCCGGTCGAGTTTCTCATTTCAATAACTCCCATGGCCTTTCCCTTGATCCTAGGCACAAATTGCTTAAGCGGTCTCGGCTTCGAGCTCGAGCTCGGCTTCGAGCACACTGGCGAAGAATTGTTATCCAACGGGCTAGAGCCTGAGAATGATGAGGGAGATGAGCAAATATGCCCCGCGTTCACCGTATGCGCAGCTACTCCTACCCTGATCGCGCCTTATCAGACCGTCTCGCCTTCAAGTTAATGCACCCATGGGGAATGGTGCTTACCTATTCACTTCGTCGCACGAAGCTGGATCGAAATCTTGTTGCTTAGTCGACGCTACTAGCGGACAAACGGATATTTGGCTCACCAACAGCACTCCTTCTCCACTCATTCTCCACTCAGGTCAAAAACTAGGTATTCTCGAAACCGTATGCGAGACGTACTCTAGCTCCGACTTCTTATCCACCGGTCTGCTTGAAGAGTTGATTGCGAGTTGTTTCACGGGAACGATGGCAAGTATGTCCGCAGCCGTCGCCGCTCTACCGTTTCCCCGCCTAGCGCTACTCTTACGCCTGAGGAAAGACTAGCTGAACTGCTCCGCTTACTAGGTCCGGCCGGAATGCCGCTAAGTGAGCAGCAACAGAAGGAATTCGAAGCTGAACTCCTGGAGTTTAACGATGTCTTCGCTCTGAATGATCAGGAGCTGGGTCGTACCAATCTTGTGAAACACAAGATCGAACTGCTGGATCATACGCCTGTGAGAGTCCCGCCAAGGCCCATTCCCTACGCACTGCGTGAACCCGTCGCCAAAATGGTGCAAGATTACTATGAGCGAGACGTCATCAGGCCCTCCACGAGTAGTTACTCAAGTCCGATCGTGCTCGCGCGGAAAAAAGACGGCAGCCTTCGTTTCTGTACGGACTACAGGTTACTGAACTCGCGGACAAAAAAATTTGCGATGCCGCTTCCAAACATAGACTATCTGCTTCTGACCATGGGACCCAAGCAATACTTCAGCTCGCTCGATCTCCTAGGAGCGTATTGGCAGCTAGAACTTGAGGAAGGATCGAAGCAGTACACTGCGTTTCCAGCCCTAAATCAGTTGTGGGAATTTAATGTTCTAAGTTTCGGATTGACCAATGCTCCAGGCACATTCCAGCAGTTCATGCAGCGTCTTTTCGATGGCGTACTAAACGACTTTGTCTACGTGTTCTTGGACGATATCCTGATCGTATCCTCCTCATGGGAAGAGCACTTGACACACCTTCGCGAGGTCTTTTCTCGTCTGCGAAAAGCGGGTTTGCGCCTTAAACCAAAAATGTGCCGCTTTGTAGCTCGGGAAGTTCAGTACTTAGGCCACATTCTCTCACCTGATGGACTTAGGATGGATCCAGCTGTGGAAAGGAGCACAGAAAGTGGCAGCTGTGAAGGACTTTCCCCGTCCAATTTGTGTTAGGGACGTGCAGAGTTTTCATGGACTGGCCAACCACTACCGAAAGTTCATCAAGAGTTTTGCCCTTCTTGCTCACCCATTATACCAGCTTATCAAGAAAAAAGTTGAGTTTAAGTGGAGCATCGAAGAAGAGAATGCGTTCAACGAACTGAAGCGTGTGCTTTGCGAGGAGGTCACGTTGCGCTTTCCTGATTTCGAGGCAGCCAAAAACGTTCCGGAAAGGTCGTTGACCCTGCAGACAAATGCTAGTCGTATTGGCATCGCCGGCATCCTTTGTCAGAAGGACGAGCGGGGCTCTCTGCGACCAATCCATTATGTTTCGAGGTCCCTCAAGGGCGCCGAGTTAAACTACGGAATTACGGAGCTAGAAGCACTAAGCGTAAAATAATCATTCCACAAACTCGCTCCGTACCTCATAGGCTTAAACATTCGAGTGGAAACCGATCACTCAGCATTAGTCCAAATGTTTACGAAGCCACGTGAATGCGGCAATGCGCGCATAGACAAATGGGCCATGCAACAAAGCTATCGCTTTGACTTCTTCGTAGTTTATCGACCGGGAAAAACTAACGACGCTGCAGATGCGCTAAGTAGGCAATTAAAGTCGAGGGTGAAGTGACGGTGATGGTATTCACGCGGCGAATGGCCCGAGAAGCAGCCGAACGAGAAGTTGCCAATGCTAACGCGGAAGCGAATGAGGCCCAAGTTAGCCCGCCTCAAACACCGGGCTCGGAATCAAACGAATCGCAACTTGAAATTGGACTCGAGGTCGAGCCCTTTGTTGCGACCGGGGAAAGAATGACCTGGGATGACGCAATTAGGGTTAGCGAGTTTCGTGACGTCTTTGATTTTCTAGCATCGAGAGAACTGCCTAGAGACCCTGAAGTGCTCCGAGAGCTGCTCAAGCAGTCCGAAATTTTTGCATTAGCGGACGGCAAACTTCAGTATGTGGATCCGGAGTCGGGGGAGCTGCGTGTTTTTGTACCAGGTCCCTTCAGAAAAAAAATCTTTGGTGAGCATCACAGCGGGCTCTTCGGCACTCACGCTTGCGGGTCGAAATTATATCGGATGATAAAGAAGCGCTTTTGGTGGCCAGCCATGCGCAGCGACTGCGAGAATAGGCCAGGGCCTGCGAAGTTTGCTTGCACACTAGGCGTCCGAGAAGGAACGTTCCTCCCTTGCAGCCTATCGTTTCCGACGGCCCATGGGACCTTCTTTGCTTGGACCTTCTGCAGCTTCCGCTCTCCTATGACGGCTCTAAATACGCACTTGTTTGCATCGACCACTTCACTACGTACGCTGTTGTTTGTCCGCTTTTGGATAAGACTGCCGAGAGCGTCACGGATGCGCTGCTGCGTGAGGTTCTACTCGTGTACGGTCCATGTCGGCGGCTTCATAGCGATCTTGGGAAAGAGTTCGTGAAGAAGATAGTGACTAGGCTGCGTGAAGTGTTCAGTATGGGTCAGACGACAACGGCCGGCTACAACCCTCGTTGTAACGGAGAAGCGGAGCGGTTTGGCCGGCAACTGATCAAAATGCTCTCACAGACTGTGCCGATCCCTCAGGACTGGGTTCAGCGCCTAAAATTTTGTTTGTTCAGTTACAACATTAGCCCGCATGCATCGACTGGCGAGAGTCCCTTCTTCCTTCTATTTTGCCGCGACGCTAACTTCCCTTCCGAGGTTGACGAAACCCTGCTGCCTATGCCTTACTCGGTGGATATCGACGACTTTAGGGTTATCATGATGCAGAACATAGGCAAGGCAGTGGAAAACGTGCGGCGGGCGCTAGAAAAAAAGAGAGAGCGAGCCAGAAAGCACTACGACGAACGAAATAAAGTGAACCCGTGGAAGTACAAGCCGGGCCAACGGGTGATGGTCCTGGATCCGGGTATCGGAAACGGGGTTGCACAGAAGCTAGCGTGGCGGTTCTTTGACCCGTTTAGGATTTCTGAAATTCTGAATAATAACGCAAAGGTGTATCCCCTGGATAAGCCCCACGCGGACCCCCAGCTGGTGCCGTTGGACCGACTTTGCCCCATTCCAGCCGAAGTCCCGAACATTTCGTACTCTCGTCGGCCAGACCGGTCCCGCATTATAAGCTCGTGCATATTGGCCGGCGGTAGTTTATGCCAACTCGTTTCAGAAATAGATGACGCGCTGGAGCTGAGCCCGCAGGCGGTCGAGATCACGGACCGCATCGTTCTTCGCGAAGCTAAAGTCGGCCGGGATGCTTCCGTCTACGAGTCCGACGAAAAGAAGGTCGTCCTGGTCGCTCTCCTGGACGACTCTGGGCTCGGCCCGTACTCGGTGTGCAGCGGCAACTGCACTAGCCGCTGCAAGACGATCCACGTTAGCGACGTTCTCCCGTCCTACACCGGCACCGAGGCGAAGCTGGCCGTTCCCACCCTCGCGCACCAGGTGTTCCTGGTCGAGCTGGGCAAGTACCTCGACGAGGCGGAGCTCCCGGCCAAGATTACGGTCCTGCTGGGCAAGTCGGCTGATCTGCTTAACCGCGAGTTCACCGATCTCGTCGGTGGTCGTCCGGTCTCGGCGCCGGCCAACGAGCTTATACAGGCCCAGGCTTACCTGCGGAAGGCCCACTGTCACCGCGTGCAGATGTCGCTCGCGCACAACACATCGACGCCCATCCGCGTCTTCGGAGACAACCATGACGATCACGCTGCCTTCACTCGGGCCGTCTACTCGTCTGGCACCGTGAGCCATCCGTGTATCGACGCCGACGTCCTGGGTCCCATCTGGGAGCGCGTTCGTAACGGTTCGGGCAGGAACGTGGTCTCCGGGCCGTTCCTCGCGCTTTGCCCTCCGGGAGACGAACCCATGTTCCGATCGGATCTTGTTCGCATCCGCACGGTTTCCGACCTGCGCGAGGCCATCTACTTCCTGCGCACCAACATCCTCGATGGCACCGTCCAGGCGGTGGCCGTCAGCCTGCCGCCACCGTCGAAGGAATGCCAGCGCCGCCTCGATGAGCTGCTCAACCTGCTCGACGAAGCGGCCTTCAAGCACCTCGAGGTCCACATCGTCCCTCCACCGGCATCCGTCTTCACTTCCTACAAGGACATCGTCGATCGCCTTCTCGAAGAACCGCGCCCGCAGATCGTCCACGGCGCCGCCTATGGAAGGAGCTTCTTGGAAATCGGCCGTCTTGGCTCCGGCCTCGATAGGCGCATCGTCAGGGACGGGCGCTGGACCGCTTGTGGCATGGACGCGGCTCGAAGCTTCCTCGTCGACATCAGCGGTCTTGAATGGCTGCGTCGTCCGCCGCAGCCTCCGCGTCAGCAGTTCCAGCAGAACCGCCTTCGCTCGGCGGTGCACGTTCCTACTCAGGTGGGCATGGACAATATCCAGCTCACCGGGCCTCGTAACTTTCAGAACCGCCAACCGGCCGCGGTGAACCGTGCTGCCCCGGCAGCTTCTGGCACGTCGAACCAGCGCTTCCGCCCATACGAACGCGACCAGGGCACCGGCTTCCAGGGGTTTCGTCGTCGAGATGGGCAGTTCGGAGGCGGACGATGAGGACCTGGAGAAGGACGCTAGGCTCCTGCTCGGCATCGCGACGGGCATCGTCTTCATCGTAATTATTTGCCTAAACATCGTCGCCTTCTTGTAATACTTGTTCGTTATTTGTTCTTTAAAAATGTGAGGGCACTATTTTGTTGTGACCGGGGAATGTACTTTGTGCAAGAATTAGCAATAGGGTCCGCCCTTCCCCGTCGTCGCCCGTCCGCCTTGCGGTGGGTTAGTCACTCGTTGTTCGACGCTCCGTGCATGCGGTGCGCCTTACTCTTCAGTAAATAAAAGTGTTCTTACAACAATCCACCGAAACCTCTGGGTAACTAGGGCCTAGCAAAGCTCTAAATAGTACACTTTGCGTTGACTTGGATGACCGACGTTAACTTAAGGTAGCTTTCACGTTTCGTGCGCTTGTTCGCTAGTGGGTGTGCAATTCAGCGCCGTAGGCAGGATTTTAGGACAGGGGGAGAGGTCGGGACCAGGGGGTTGCCAACCCTGTGCAACCGGGCCCTAGGCCCGCCGGGCCGGGCCGGGGCCGGGGCCGGGCCTCGATTTCGCAGAACCAGCCGGGCTCCGGGCCGGGCCGGGCCTGGGGTAGGCCCGGCCCGGCCCGTTTAGGCCCGGCTCAGGGCTCAAAAATTGCCACATTTTTGGCAAATTTGGCAAAAAGTCGCTCTGACCGTGCCTGCGGCAAGCTATTTTTGGTTAAAATACCCGAATATTGCATTTTAAAATCATGATAAGNGACGAGAATGTTCATAAAGTTAGTACTTGAAATAGTAAATGCATCATTACACATTTGTTTGTGTCGCGAGACCAATGTTCATGCTAAATTTTAAAAAACGCACCAATTTTCGAATCCGACGTTCAAGTTCGGCGCCTCGTCTGTTAAGAAAAGACCGCGTCACTCGGGCAGACGATCGGACATAAAGCGATTACTGGCTGCTTTCAAGGAATGTTGGGTTCCGTTCCACTCCTTCTGCGGATTTCTTTCTACCGTCGCTTTGGTGACTGGCTTACAGGTTTATCACCTCACCGCAAGTCGCCTATTATGATGGAGTTTTACGATCTCATCTGTTTCGATTCACGTCGTAGTAACTAATTTAGCGTATTAAGCACCAATTCAGGTTTACTGACTTAAACTACGACCTGTGCAAGTACTATCGCGAGTCATGCATGAAATGCAGCTACCGTGAATGTAATGTCGCTCGAGTGCGCGTCGACCTGCGGCATCTTTTCGACGGGGGCATCGTCTGCTGCTGGCAGTGACAATCGTCACAGGGGTTACTTTTTTCCATTCCGACCGCGACCGAGGGGTTCTCTAGGTACGCGCCCCTAAGTGTCGAGGAACCCGGGCCGAGACCCGACATTTCCGGTTAACAAGGCATTAGGACGTACTGATTCCTAGACATGAGTGACAAAATAAAGTCGTATTTGTGATCTCACAGCTTGCATAAGCGTCCCAAAACTGCGTGATATTGAGCCATTTTTACCCTCTCGCGTCCCTTCGAATCTTTGTGGACAAAAGGCTTGCAGCATGCTGGGAGCATGCATGCGTACCAAGTGGTACCGCATGCAGTGTGCCGATGACGCATGGAGAAAGCACGCATGGGTGCAGTCATCGTTTGTTTTATTATTCCACATAATATGATCGTACCTGTCATTCTATTCGATTGCAATCTTCATGGAGCGTTTCCTTACCATCACTACCGAATATCCGAAGAAGAAGAGTTGCCGAAGAGTTAGCGGGTACACCACCCGTTCTCCGTTCCGTCCTGGCCTCACCCTGCTGCAGTGGCGTAGCTAGGATCCGGTCAGGGAGGGGCGCCATGGTAAGGGGGGACCCTTACCTATTTTTTTCGGCGCCGGCCTTGGGCCGGCGCGCCAAAAATATTCCTTGGTCCTCCCTTTGGTAGTTTCCGAAGTCTCCTTTTTTTGCCCCGCAGCGGTTTTTAACACTGATTTTGGCGTGTTTATACCCAACATAGCCCGCCGCAGGCGCCGTCAAAACGTGTTTTTGGGCTTTTTTGGAAATAAATCCGTCGAAAGTTCAAGGGCTCAATGGGTTTTTAGTCCCGAATATCACGTATTTAGCCTAAATATGCCCGCCGCATTCGCCGCCAACGAGATTTTTAGGCTTTCTTGGTAAAGTTACGTTGAAAATTTACTTTGCCTTGGTCCCCCCTTACCTCGCCGGGCCTTCGGCCCGGCGAGGGGGGGGGGGCGCCCACCTGCGACCCCCCCCCAAATTGCGCCACTGCCCTGGTGCAATTTCGCCTTCCCTCCTGTAGACACACGTTCATCGAGGAAGACGGACTACGCAGTCCCTTTCAGTGTCGTGTTCATCCTTTTTCAAAAGCTTCGTTGACAACCAAAACAGTATTGGGCAGTTTACTAATAGCTACACGCATTTTGGTCACGCGTGGATGCCAGGCAGTCTCCATGGCTTTGGCCGGTATTTCCTTCCACTGCTCGAAGTAAGATGGAGACGGCCATTAAAAATGACGAATGGAAAGCGTTTACTTCATTGATTGCACGCTTTCGCTACAGGCGGAATAACCCCAGGTTTTCTGTTATTTCCAGTCTGCGTTTGGACATCTTCAATGCCCCTAAAGCGGTAGACTGAATTGCCTAACAAAAGAAGGGGTAAACGTGAATGTTTCGCACGCTTTCATTCAAAGGTAATTGTTTTCTTATTAAATTTCAATCATATCTCGTGATTGGTTCCTCGTAGTTATCGACGTTTTCGTTGTGCTAAGGCGCGTTTAGTCAGCGCCCTCTAGCGGGCGACGAACAGTGGAATGAGGGTCAGCGTTCGTGCAGCCGCCTCGCAGCGGCGGCTTTCCCATTTCAGCGCAGCGCTGATGCAAGTACACTCGCTACGCACCTCAGTGCATGCAGTCGTCTCCCGCTTCCTGCGCTCGATTTGCTTAAGCCGCGTAGTGATTTCCAATGCGTACTCTGTTGGGATTAGCAGTTATTTCCACGTGCCTTTTAGTATGTTTTCCATTGCACTTTATGTAGCGCTTCTTCGTAATGGACAAATGCGTACGAGGTTGTCGTGAAGTCGGGGAAGAAGTGAGCAAGTACAGTTTTTTTTCACAGGTTCTGAAGCATACGTAGAAGAACGGGCTCAAGCAAAATCAGCTTCTGTGAAATGCATGTCGCGTGGATTATTAAGCTTGTTCGGAATAAGAACAGAAGAGGGAAGACAGGTCTTGTTTGGACGTCGACAAGCCATTTTCGGCCTAGTCATAGAGCAGAAAAGCTCACCATGCCACATACCTAGGCGGATGACGTTCTGATCAATTTGTACAAGTTGTATACTTCATGAATCCCTACTACATTTATCCGCGGACGGGAAACACATGCACCGTTTCAGTGAAAAAGCACATGCAGCTGCCCGAATAGCGATTGAAATTTCCTTCGTCAACCCATTCGGCGAAGGCGGGGCTGATCCCTGAGCCAGAGCAGGCACACGTATAGTTCGCCCCTCCCTATCGTTGGGTGGGGGGGGGGGGGGGGTTCAGGCTAGTCCGTCGGAATTATAACGGTCTAGCCTGCCTGGCCCCCGCCTACCATAACGGTGGGGGGGGGACGAAACTATTCATGTCCCCCAACGCAACTGCGTGCGTTCCGAGTACGTCTCTGGTCTCCGCCCGTGAGCCACTTCATCCGAGAAATAATTGGCCTAGCTCTTCACGTTGGCACGGCGTTCGCGCTTGATTGAAGAACTGAATCTTCGAAGACAAGAACTCGTATTCGTAGTACGACCAGTCAAAGTATCGAAGTAAGGAGCTCAACGGTGAGGATCAGCGTAAAGGAGACTTTTTCGATAATACTATCGCCGTAGGCTCCGCTTGTCCGTTCACGGCTGTTTCGTTAGGCATTGCCGGAGTTCGAGGAAACTCTCAGCACAGGGAACCAAGAAGAATCTTTTTGAATAGGGCATACGCTGAGCGTATTTCGGTACGCACATGTGCTAAATCTAGGTCAGTTTCACTTGCTTTTTTCGTCGACTGTCTGGACTAGCCTTGCAGACAATGCGGAAATGCGTCGTCGCAACTGCCTCATTGAGGTTAAATGCAGGTTTTTAGACGATAATATACACCTACAAATAATGCAAGAATTATTTGTGTAACGTTGTGTCAACCAAAATAAGATGTTCTACGTAATTTTAAAAGTGAGGCAGAAAGCGCTACATGTTGCCACCACTAATAGCGCCAGGCCTTCACGTGATTCTGCATGCGGTGCTGCTTAAGTGCGAGCATGGTCACGATGTGGGCATTAGAAAAAAGCATGTCTTTTTCTACCTCTACCGTTACGTTGCTCTTTGCACTTTATTCCGTTGGAATTCCTCTTAATTGCATGTTTATGCGTGCGCTACGGTTTCGCTCTCGCTTTGTCCGCGGAAATGTCCAGGTACTGGGCAGCAACGAACTTCGGAATGGCGGAGTTTTCTAAGCGTAAAAATTCTATGTTTGGCGTCCAATAACGTTGAGCATCAAAGCACGGTGCAGTCGAAGTATTCCCGCTCCCGTTTCACCTAAAATGGAAACACAGGACCTGCCAGAAATTACACTGTTTCTGCATTTCCGGTTCGTTGTCATTATGCGCTAAATATACGTTATTGCCTCACACTCAGATGGATTTTCGATTATGCCTCGCCACGAAAGTAGTGCATCGACGAAGGAGTTCCGGTGGGTATTCTCACAGGTTTTGGTTAACTCAAAATGATAGATTTATTGTTAGTAACTGTTCTCAATTTCAGGTAAAGGAGCTGAGCTATCAATGTCAAGTGACGTATTAATTTCGGGAAAAAATTCTGTTGATTATAAAAACCAATGAGTACAAAGTGACATCTTTTAACTCTGCCGTAGCGCTTCGGCTTTGATTAGGCCAAGCTGAAACTTGGATTACCTAAGTTAAGTTCATTCCACATCAGTAAATTAGTTCACAGAAACTGTATTCGCCGCGTAGACCTTCTGATTATGGTATTTTATTTTTTAAACATCTTTGTAGGTCTGTGGGAATTTCATACAGCTCAGTCCGCGCAAGAAAAAAACTGTAAAAATGATACCTGTCATACGATGCAATCGTTTTTCAATTTGGCGTATTTTTCATGTCTGGCCAAACTCATAGGGGTATCTTTGTTTGCATTTTTGCGCGCGATGTTTCTTAAGATGACCATAATTATGCGATTCCGGTTCGAATGGTGATCTAGCAACATTTTTAAGCGCACGGCTTTGTAACAAGCAACTTGCTACTCGCTTTGATTTCCGACGGAATCTGTTGTGCCACTGCAATGCCACAGGCTTTTTATATTTTTCTTCTCCAAATCTTCGTTAATTCTAAGCTTTGCATATGTGGTCATTTCCAAAAGGGTAAACAAGACAATATACAGGTGCACGTTGCCATAAAAGGCGTTTGTCAGTGGCATTCGATTGTTTATTTCGATTTCCATTATCCCCCCCCCCCACCTGCCGTACGCGTGCCTGCCCTTAGGGAGTGCCCTGAAAGTAACTCAAGCATAACTGGAGAGAGGTGTCAGCCATGCGTTAACCATTATTAACGTAGGGGCTATCTCGTCAAAGTCAGGGAATAAGCATTTGAGAGGTTCATTGAATCCCTGCCGCCAAACCTACAGGTAGGTATCGGGGCTCCCGAGTTTTTCAATGAGCCCGGTTGCAGACATATATCTTCCGCCTGGCATGAACCCAGATGCGTAGCGAAAGGCGTGAAATTCGCTTTTTTCTGTTTTTCCTGTTTGTTAAGGCTTTGCATCGCGTGTGCACGCTCATTCCTAGGATCAGGATGTTCCTTGGTGCTTAGAATTAGGCGTCAGAATCACCAAAGGACACAATATTTGTTCATTTGAACGAACTGTGTGATCCGCCCAATCGCGTCACTTGACCTTATCGACGAATCTCTAAAGGAGATTTTCCCGGGAGGGCTGTGGAAGAATGCAAAGGCTTACGACGATGGCATAAGGAAGGCATTCGGCGAGCGGAACGGACATACCTTGGTGCGCGTATGCATCGGCCCGGCATTTCCGGTGAAGTTTGTTTTTTTGTGCATTATTTTCTCATGGCGCAATATATTGAACAACATTTTTAGTGTAATGAGCGCACTTATAACCCGGTTGATACAACTTGAACACATGTTGGTATGGGCATCACGATGTGGGCCGTACAACCCCTCATTAAATAGTGCGATACTTTGGGAGAGTTAAGACGACGAAATAGCCATTAGTGTCGAAGCGCGGCCATTTAAAGAAACCTAAATTGTTTGCATGCCCAAACAGATTTTCAGTGGTCCAAATGTGAACTAGGAATGGGAACTCTCGAGAACCTGTTAATGAACTGTTTACAAGCACGAATCATTCTAAATCATCAGCTAACGTGCGCAGCACAACAATGGCTGCTTACAAGTGTCTCGCAAAAAAAGGAAAAAATGGAAAAGAAATACGCCACGGTTCAGGGATTTGCGAGAGGTATGACTAAAACATTTTTTAAGACTCGCAGAAATCACCCTGAATCACGTCGCGTGCTCTGTTTTCTATTGTACAGCCAGTTTATAATCACTTCATCAACAGCCCAATATGTTAAATGTGCGAACATTTACGGAGTAATCTATTTGGGCATTCCTGACGTTAAGCACGAATTCGGCTCTGCGCTATGCATCCTAATATACGCTATAACTTCACCGCAGTGGTCAATAGGCGAGAAACCTGAGATCTGTGTGCTTGCAACATTGGGCGCAGATGGGTTTTTTAAAGAAAATCATTTTATCAGGCGGACAAGCGCCTATTTGAATTGGGTTACTAGTCTTTGCATTGTTTCAAATTAGTTAAGTTCGAAAACATTGAGTGTCGATCGAACTTTGATGTAGTTTTGGGCCATTTGGCGCTAATTTTCAATTTTCTTGTTTATTTTTTATACGTGCTTTTTGAACGCGTTAATAAATGGGGCCTTCCTCTAAGTACGGCCTCACTGATATCGATACCGACAGGTTTTTTAGCTTGTGCCAATGCCTCGGAGAGATTTTGCTCTTAGCTGTTAGCGCGTACTTCTCGGCACGGACCTTATTTTTGTTAAATATTTGTTGATGAGCTTTCTTTTTGTTTAAAGTATACATGTCTTTTTTGCACTGAACATAATTAAAGTACTCATGCGCCAAATGGGGAAACGTTTTACACATTTATAGTCGTGTTGGAAATCTTTTTGCTTAGTAAAATACATTGGCTCAAGGAGTGTTCTGGGTAGACAGCACGGACTGCAGGTGCTCGTCCACATTGTACTTTAAGCGATGCTACGTACCTTTCACAGTGGAAGCCAGTGGTACCTTTGTTTCTGCAATGTCAATCGCTCCATTGATACAAATTACCTCATGAAGTGATATCCTAGAACCAGTAATGTCCAAGACATACCGTCAGCGTATTCTCGATAGCGTTGGTTGCAGGTCTCGGGAAGACGATAACGCGCATGCAAGCTGCCAAAGAAAATGACGGTTACGACGGACCATAGTGTCAGAATGGGATCAGAGGTGAGTCCCAAAGTCACTTTCTTGCACGTCTCAGATCAGAACAGGTTACCTCTAGAGGTTTTAGAGCCACTCTTGTGAGCATGTATCCCGCTAGTTCGTCGGTGCTTTGCAACGTATCCACCTTCAGGTGACAGACTTATTTGGTTCGGATTGTGCTGTATGTTTTGTATCAACGAAAGGACGAATTCCAAATTCCGCCGGTTTTTGGGTTCGGATTTCTTACCGATATTCCGTATACCCTGTTGGTGGTTGCAAGCAAAGTGCTACGTGACCCGCCGCTCGATTCCGCCGACGTGAATATTCACCATATTTATTAAACCTTTGCCTGAAAGGGGGTCAACTTCGGTCAGCGGAGCCACTTGCGCCTGTCGCTTCTCAGCCCCCCCCCCCGATGTTGGATGTTTATCACTTCGCCTGCGACACCAGTCGCATCGGCATGAGTCCCATTTGCTTAAGATTTTGTTCGTTTCCTGCCATAGCTTGGTTTTCTAATGCATTGGGCTACATTTTGTGCTTATATGTCGCTCACTTATCAAGTCATTTACTTGACGGCGCACAAGGGAGAAAAATGGATGGGTGCGTGACACATGAGGCATTTACCTCTACTAAACACTAGCCAAAACCAACTTGGCTTCGTTCACAGCGAGGCTTAATCAAGGCAGGTTTTCTTGAAATAATAGTTTGATTTTGTCAAGCCGGAGATCAACTAATACCAATGTAATAATTTGGGATACTTGTACAGTCGCTGGCGGACAACGCTGTTGTGCGATGTCTCGCTGAAAATATCGCACCTTTGATACTTACCTGGCGCTTGCCCTTAGAACACGGCCTGCTGCATATTGCAGTTGTGTTCGCTCTTTCACCATCATGTTCGTCCATGGTGACGCTTTGTTAGTGTCCGCAATGAAAAGTCGAAGCTGGGACAGTAACGGATGGGCTACGGTTTTTTTTGCGATGTAAACAAAAATGGTGAAAGAGAAGGTTTGTTTATCTCTAACGAACTAACTTGGCAGTCTCGAAATAACGGCTGTGGTAAATAGTATGGAAGGACTAAAGCGGATGCTCTTCGAACAGGTTTTTACATGAAACTCATTAAAATAAAAGAAAAGGCCCAAAGAATTGGAGTTCTTGTTTTAACTAGTATCAGCGTATCGGTGTTATTTAAGGGCTGGTTTCCAGTGCCAAAAGTTTCGAATCAGGGTTCACTCGGACAACAACAGAACAGTTTCGTTTTTACGTGATCGCATCAGGGATGGGGCCGAGTTTCGGTCTCTGTCTCGGAAAACCGAGACTAAACCGAGACTTAGAGATTGCGCCGCTAGGCTCCGTTCAGCGAAAGTTCTTCGGATTTATCGGCATTTCGGACCAAAAATTTTGTTGGCTTCGCCTGCTGCGGGCATTTTTTAAAGCTTGGATGCTTAGCAGACGTCAATCAGACAGCATGTAGAGGAGCTGCGTATAGTGCGTATGCACTGTTCGAGGCGCAGCCAAGTGGGAGGTTACGTTACAATAATATTTTTTTAATTTTTTTGTTTTTTAAGGCGATCAGTAGTTAACCCACCCCCCCCCTGCAGGTCTGCCGAAATTTGCCATTGGCACTTGTTATGCTATAAAAAACGGCCCGCCCCGCAGGCGACACCAAGACATTTTAGCAGATGATATTACATGTAATGACAATGGTGCCGACGGGCAATTCACTTTATTTTAACGAAAGCTTGGTGCAGAACTCCGTTTCTGAACTAAGTGAACTAAAGTAAACTAAATGGGCATACTTTGTTTTACTTCCCTTCGCCTGTTTTCCGTGACCTTAGCGCTTCACCGTAACACTGGTACAAACCAAAAATTTTTGGTGAAGTCTCGGTCTCGGTTTTCCCAAAGTCTCGGTCCATTTTTGTCTCGGCCTCGGTGTTGGTCTCGCTTTGGTTTTCAGAACCCACCATCCCTGCCTTACTGTAATTCCGCTAACAACTAAGGTGCAGGCTGAATAATCTTAAAAAGCAATACCGGTTAATCTTCCTAAGCAAGAAATCGACTTTTGTCGAGAAGAACGTTGTACCGAAAATTTATCGAAGCTCTCTCTGCATGTGTTGAACTAGAACGACAGTTATTCGCTTAGCATTTCGAGCATTCAGAAGATCAAATGAATGTCGATTCTTCCCAAAAATTCTTCCCATTCGTTCTAGTTCGTGAGCTCGTGAGCCGACGGCGCACGGAAGTTCGCAGTTTAGCGCGGCGCAGGCTCATGGACACTCTGTGCTGCGCCTCAGTCGCACGTGTCCGTAGCGCGCTTGAAATGCTCCAATTGCTCCAGTTTATGGTTCTTACTCACTTCATGATCTAATTTGGTTAAAAATGCCTACTTCCCAGCGGCCTTAACGGTGAACCTACTAAACGTTTCTTTAAACTTTTGCTAGCTGACAAAGACAGGTTGTTTAAACCTCTATCACAATCGGGCTATCAGGTCATAGGTTTCGGAACCTACGGAAAAGTGAGCATATGTTTAAACGACGGTCACTGTTAGCAACCAGGCGAACGCATCAGATGCAGCACCCTGATCAAACTTGTCGTGTGCGTTCGTGGCGCCGGCAATTAAAGGATTGAGTGAAGTGTTTTTCAACAAAACACCAGGTTTTGTTGCGACATAGATAGCTTCAAAAGTCCTATTGTTCAGCAAATGAGCTGGTCACGCCTTCAAAACGTGCTTTGGGGCAGAGAGCGTCGGTGGGTTAAACAAAGTTGCCTATTAACGGCTCGTCGGCAGCAAAAGCGCCCGAAAGTATCCAAAATTATCCACAAAAAATAGGTTGAGTTACTTAATGCAGGAAATTTTAGTGCCATGTGGAACCTACAAAGACTTGGTCAGACTAGAGGAGGCATCAGGAATGATTTTGGCGACCCTGATTGTTGCGCTAATGTGCGCCTTTAATGATATGTAAAACTGATTGGGCTCTCGCCGTTCTTGCCCATGGGTCTTCGCGATACAAAAACGACCGTCACACAACCACTGAGTTCCGACGACATCACTACATGTTTTTGTTAATATAAGTGGTAATTAGGTATTGTACGACACCTTCAGCACGACAGCAGCTATTGTTCCAGGGATTGCCCCAGGTAAAACATCTCGTGAAATCGGCCACAGGGTACGCTCCTTGAATTCACGAAAAAGGTACGCTCCGTGAAAAGTGACTGAGGGTTCACTCCGTGGAATCACTCCGTGAATTCATTCCGTAATTCATTTCGTGAATTCATTCCGTGATTAAGACACCGTTAATCTAGGCTTTAGGCTTAGGTTGTCCAGATTGTTTTCACGGAGTGAGTTCACGGCTGTGCATCCGGCCATTGCCCCCCCCCCTAGGGGAGGCGCTCTGAAAGCCTTGCCGCTGTCCTCATTAAACGCAGTTTCATGCGAAATACCCACACGCTGAATCGAAAAATTTTTAAAAATTGAAGAAAACATGTTGAAAGAATTATTTTTTTCAATTTTTGAGTCCGGTTTTACGGCTTAATTCCGCTATTTGCTTGTTGGTGCTTACTCATGAAGTCTGTACGCCGAAAAGATTTACAGAACGCCTCGCGGCGCCGGCTTACAGATTGCGCTTCGTCGTATCTCGAGCGGTTAGATTGCGTTTTAGGAAGCATAGAAACTTCCGGCACGGTCTCGCCCCTGGTTACGGCGTGACCCATGAGGGGAGGACGAGATGAACAAGTTTTGAAAAGTTCAAGTCGGAGTATGATTTGTTCACGCTTCCACAAGTACTAATGATGTACACTGTGCGGATTTCGTTGTTGTGGTGAAAACGTTCAGGATTAGCATGTGTTCGAAATTCTCGGGGCTAAGTCCCAAACTGGAGATTCGTATTATTTTTTGCCGTCTTTCTCGTTTATTGCCACGAATTCTGTTTCTGTAAGTTGGCAGGCATAGGTATTCGTCCCTATCGTGTGTCGAAAGGGGACTATCCTGCGTGCGTCGACACGACCGTTTTACCACTGGACATTTCGACACCGGTGAGGTTTGACATTAACTGACGCTACACTTCTTTGGTTTCGCACAAACACTCGGAACGGATGAAGTTTAGTCTCCTCGACTGCATACTAAAGAACATCCCGGAATAACGATGATGATTAACTCGAGGGACAAATTTGCAGGTAAAGCTCACGGACCAAAGCTATCGCGCGCATTATTACAGACATGGTAGCGCGGATGGCAAAGTCACCATAACGACCAGGTTTTGTTCGGAGACCGAACTTATCCCTTTGTTCCCTTACAACTCGAGAACCATCAAGATGTTCTGTCTTTGCCGGGACCGTTCCTATAAGTTGACGCATTGGTATTACCGCAAAGGCTGTCCCTTTGTTAATCATCTTTTAAGGAAAAGTAGGGGAGGCTTTTATAGAGCGGGTCTACCACAGCAAGGAACATGGCTGCTATGACAGTTTTTGCTACGGTCTGAATGGCATAAGCGACAAACGTAGAAGTACAGGCGTTAATGAAAAATTTTCTAATTCTGCACACCTGGAGATTGTCCATCATGAAGTGCGGCATTTTCTGCGTACTGGCTTTTAAAGACATGCCTTTTGTTTAATTCACGATGTCTTGAAGATATTAAATTTAACTAAAGCTTACACGCTCAAAGAAAGTTTTACCTCATGGATCGAAGAACATGTTTTAATTATAACTAATAATTATAACTACAGATGTACCGTAAATCCTGTAATTAGGCCCCCCCCCCCTTTATTTACCGCCCCCCTCTAATTAGGGCCCCCTTTGGACCAGCCACAGCAAAAAAATTAGCCCCCCCCCGGGGCCCTAAATAGAAACACTGGAAATTAAAAGCTGTTGAGAAATGTTTGACTTGCCTGGAAAACATGTTTTCTCGACGTTTTAGGCCACGACGAGCATTCTGGGATAAACTTTTGGGGCACTAAAATTTTTAAAATTTTGACACTAAAAATTTGCTCAATTTTCCGCGGGCCTTCGGCCCGCGAAGTGGCAATATAATTAGGTCCC
>JNEY01000105.1:39520-63052 GCA_020875895.1 Aphelenchus avenae | reverse complement strand
CGTTGCACATGGTTGATCAGGGCTAGCTAAGAATACCTGTTCTTCGTGCAAGGCAGGACCTCGGAATGTACAGAGTCAGGTTTTTCCCCAACATACTTACATGTGTCTCGTTAAGCCGGAGACCGAACCAAATCGTTGTTAACACGGGCTACCCGTATAAACGCTGGCGGGTTGGGCCCAGTGGCGTACCTAGGATTCATCCAAGGGGGGCGTACCTTACCTATTTTTTCGGCGCCGGCCTTCGGCCGGCGCCGAAAAAATGCCTTGGTCCCCCTTTAGTACTCTTTTAGCATGCCAGAATTTTGACCTTTTAATGGATTTAAAGCGTTATTTTAGCATAGTTCAGGGATAAACAATCCGCTGCATGCACCGACATGGGTTTCTTTGCGGGCAAAAAGCATAAATCCGTCAAAAAGTGGCCGTTTCAACCTAAATCAGCCCTCCGCAGGCGCAGCCAGAGCAATTTTTGATGTTTTCAAGTAAAAATTCGTTGAAATCATGACCAAAATTAGTGGAAGAGCCATCAATTTTCAAAACAAAAAATTGCGTTGGTCCCCCCCCCCCTTACCCTCGCGGGCCTTCGGCCTTTTTACACTGATTTTGGTGTGTTTTTACCCAACTAGTACGAAACGTACTCAACTAGGTAAGTTTGTAGCTCAGGCTAGGCTAAGGCTAATAGGGCCTCAGCTTTAGGTAGCTCAGTCAGTACGAATGCGCCTAGGGTAAGCACGCTCAGGCCTGGGGAGTCAATCGCTGTAACAGGTAAGTTTGTTGCATCGTAGGTAGCCAACACACAGACAATAAGCTTAGGTAGCGGGGGGATTTCGGGGCACACTAGCGCGCACCGGTCGGGACTCTCGCGGAAGCGATGACTGCCGATCGCCCGCGTGGCGAAGAGCGGCGCGACGAGTAGGCGGCGACCGCCGGACGCCGACGGCACGCCCGAGGAAGAGTGCGGAGAACGACGAAGAGCGGCGGATGCCCGGTAGCACACCCAACATAGCACGGCGCAGGCGCCGCCGAATAGTGTTTTTGGGCTTTTTGGAATAACATTCATCGAAAATTCAAGGCCTCAGTGGTTTTTCAGTCCCGAATATCACGTATTTAGCCTAAATATGCCCGCCGCAGGCGCCGACAACGAGATTTTTAGGCTTTCTTGGTAAAGTTGCGTTGAAAACTTATTTTGCCTTGGTCCCCCCTTACCTCGCCGGTTATGGTAAAATGTGTTGAACAATAAATGGATGGTCAAAATTTAATAAAAGCTGATGAAGTTTATCGAAGTGTGTTCAAAATCGAGAAAAGTACCTTAGGCGATTTCGACAAAAAATGCTCAAAATTTTCACTTATCGTCGCCTATCTTTACCAGTGCCGTACTTCTGTTTTCGGTCTTTACAATCATTTCTGATTTTCTGAGGCGCTTTACAGAAGTGCCGAAGTTTGGTTGTTTTCGTGTCTCACTCGAGTCAAATTACGTGTTTTGTTCTTAGTGCTATTATTACCCATTGCTTAAAGGCGCCAAGTGACGCATTCATAAGCGCCCTTCAGTCAGCGACAGTGAATGCGAGGAATGAGGGTCATTATCGCATAGCGGAAGGCCGCTAGCGCAGCGGCCTGCCGGCGGCGACTTCGCAATTCAGCACAGCGCTGGTGCAAGGACGCTCCTCTATGCACCTGAGTTGCGTTCAGTCGTCGCCCGCTTTCTGCGCTCGATTTGTTTAAGAATCTTTGTGATTCCTAGTGATTCTTATGGTAACTAGCAGGTACATCAAGTGCCTTTGCGTGCGTTCCATTGCACTTTCCGTTGCGCTTCTCCGTAACGGCTTAATGCGTACGAGGTTGTCTATATGCTCATGGCTACGATAAGAGCAAAGCCACTAATGTCGCTAGGGTGCTGTGGCGTCAACTCATGGCGGAAACGCTAGTCGATCGGCGGAACTTGAGCTCCCATTTGTACCTCATACAGGTTTTGCTGTACATTGGTGACCGTGTAACTAAAACTCACTAAATGTTGTTAAATACTGGTGCTTCGTTTTTAGCCGTTCTGACGTTGCGCGGCCACTCATGACCTCTCTTCGGAGTTTTTTACGTTTTTAGTGATTATGTGATGCTTCATCTTTTTCATCTCGCCGTGATATCGGCACAACAAGTTTCAGTCCGGTTCGGCTTGTCGCCTATGTGTGTGTGTTGGGGGAGGGGGTACCGGCCATAAAGTCAGAGCAGCTGTGCGAGATCTGGGCACAACGTTCTTCTGAGAACGGCAGTTAAATTTACCAAGAAACGAATTGCCTTAGCCCTCCACTTCGGCAGAGTTTTTGCCTTAGTAGAATCGTTACTTGGGAGACAACAAATGCGTCTGCGTAATACGCCTGAAGTTCTGATATTGCCTAAAAACACGACGATAAGAAGGTAATCAGTTCCAGATCATGGATCACGTAGCACTCGCGCCGCGATATTACCAGCCATGCCGTAGACAAACTGACCATTTGCTAGTTGCTGCCGGTGAAATTTCTGCATGTTAGTCGTAAAATGTCCTTAAAAATGCTGCTGACGCCGCTTGCTGTGGGCGGAAATCAATTTTTTCTGCTGCCGGCCGTCCCCGGTTCACACGCCGTTTCGGTATGAAAAGGATTTGGTGCCATGCTTGCGCCCGACTGTGCTCTACGCGAGCTTTTTGCGGACAATTATATGCCTGAACCCATTTGAAGCATATAAGCTATGTCAGAAGCTGCGCACTAGTAAGAGGCTAGTCAAACTGGTTTTCCGGTTTTTTCAGTTCCTGTCGATTGCTCCGTTCTTGTCCATTTTTCCCTGCTTTGCTTTGGCTTGGTCGTCCTAGGCAATCAAAAAGAAAATTACCGGGAAAAGTTTGGCACCACACGCAATTTCAAGTTGAGTTGTTCCATGAAATATTTACCATCAGTCTTCATTTAAGCAGAATTCTGTTCAGAATAGCTACGTTTTTGATGCTCTTGATGATGTGATTCTACCCTTGAGGCAATCATATATGGATTTATCGAAGTTCACGCAAAAAAAAACCATTCGGCGTTTTCTTGGCTTTGTCTACGCGAGATAACTGTATTAACCGTATCGCTTGTCGTCATATGCAAATGTTGCCTCGTCAGATGTACATTTACCGCAGTTCTATTACTCATTGTCAGTAGCCACCAGAGTCCTAAGACCAATAAACCCTCTACTGCCACCTGACCTCAGAGTACAACAATAACCGTGTGAACATTTTGGAAGTATCGTCCATGCTTGCCAAGGCCATCTCGTTATGTGCAGGCGGGCTTCTTGATAAGGCAGAAAAAAACAAGCTTAGCGAGTTTTCTTCAAAGTACGCTTTATCGCAAAGTACAGTTTTCTACTGTCACGGCTATATGGCTAGTTATGGATATGAAGAAGTGCATCTAATGATATTTTCACGCATTCATAGACTTCTTACTAGTGACCATGCAATTCTGCAATTCCGTCAAACACCCGCGCGAAAGGGCATTTGTTTCCACAAAGAGCTTTAGAGCGCAACGAAAAAAATTTTGGCTTGAAGCAAGGATTTCTTAGCTACACTGCTGGTCAAAAAAAATGGGACACCATCTCGAAGATCAAATACGACCGAATAGCTCTGTCAAAACGTACAATACCGGGAGGCTTTCTTAAAGGCAATTATTCCTTGGGCTGTTAAGATGAAAATAATGCGCAAATAGGTACCGTCAGACTAAACCCAAAAATTTTTGTAAGTCTTGAAAAAGTGTCCCAAAATTTTGTGTGGTCATAAAAAATGGGACACTCCGGGAAAGCGCCTCGGAAGTGCCAGTAGAACCCGTCTTTGTTGCTGTTTTAAAAGGGCTAAAGGTGAGTAGCAGAAACGCAGCTGGGCGATTTTCTTGCTTCCTTTTTGATAGGCTTTTCAGCGCGTCAAAAATTCGCAAAAATTAGTGTAAATCGGGGTCGAGGCAACGTCTGTCGCTGCTACAAATTTTCAGGGCGCTAACGGTGCGTGCCGTCTCATATGTGATAGAGGACACATGGGGCTACAATTTTTGTCTTGGGCGCAAGTTGATACGACTGCAGGAAAAAAATTTACAAGTGGTCGTTGCACGACTGAGACCATGTGCTTTGGCCTGGTGATTCGCGTTTCACGCTCCGGAAGCCAGACACACTTCCGCTCGTGCACCAATTGGCTAAGAAGCAAGCAAGCAAGTTCGACAATGGACCTATCACGGTTTGGGGTAAAATGGATCCTTTGTGCCCAGTGTTGCTGAATTTCCACTTACTTCCGTCATTTCCATTTCCATTTCCGAAAATTCATTTTCCAGAATTTCCATTTCCATTTCCCATTAGCTATTTTTGGCATCATTTCCATTTCCACAATTTCCACCATTCATTTCCTACTGAACCGATTTAATGGTTTAAATGACTTTCCGACAATTAAACACATCGTCAAACTCGCAAAGCACATAGCACAGAGATGTTTTCGTTGAGGTGGTACATCAGCTTGTCATCCAGGTGGTACATCAGCTTGTCATCCTGTGTGCGATTCCTCTTGCCGACAACAGCCATGCCGGCGAGGTTGAAGCATCGTTTAATTGAGGCCGAAGTTGCAGGTGTAGCGAGGTATTTAAGAGCCACCGGGTGCACTTTCGGGTACTTCGCCGAACCTTCTGAATGCCACCATTCGAGTGGTTCCGTAGCGCGCGCGATAGAGCACAGCATTGATGTACTCCTTTGCCTCCGTAAGCGATCCGCTTCCGTGTCCCGCAGTCTTGTCCTGCGAGCTCAGACGCTTCTCAAGCTTGCGCTTTTTGAGCATCATCTCCTCGTAGTCGTCGTCGTCTGCGCCCGCAGATTCCGCGTAGGAGACGGTTTCGCTCGAGTCTTTGTTCCTCATGTGGTCGACTATCAGACGACATATAACGTCACTGTCTAAGTCCACAAGGAACGCCTGTGACGGCGTCTACAAGAACTCTTGTTCCGGAGCGGTGCTCTTTCGCGTAAGCAGAAAAAAGTGTCTTTTATTTTTTATGTCTTCTACACATACACAAGTTTTGCCGAAACTTCCATTTCCATTTCCCACTAGCGTTTTTCGTAGCATTTCCATTTCCACAATTTCCATTTCCAGCAAGACTGCCTTTGACTGCCTGTATGCCCGCATGGCGGAACAGGTTTTAGACATTGTTACGACTGTGATTTTGCTGTTGTCCTTGTTCTTGTCCGACGCTTTTCCTCATTATGCTGACATTCCTTGTCATGTGCGCTTCCGCTAAGAGAGAGTCCAGCTTTGGCATTATCCGGAAATACAACAATGGTACGAAGTATTGCATTTTTTTTGGTTGAAGCTTGCGTTGTGTCTATGTCTGCTACCGAACTGGATCTGGATACAGTCCCACTTGGTTCGGAATTGGGACTTGGAGGAATTGTCTACGGGGGCGGGGCCGGTACTTGCTGCAACCCTACTCGAACAGGAAACGGTTCCCAAAACCCGGATTCCATCTGTGCCGCTATGGCATTGGAAAGAGTCCAACCTTTTCAACCACTGACATTCGTTTACCAAAAAAAGATACTCGCAGATGCAAGCTTTCTCTACGATGTTTCGTTAAACTCGACCCGATGCATGGGTGGTCCCACATCAGCAGGCTGTGTCTATTAGACGCGTTAGACAGTTTAAGCGATCGACTGTAAGGTCGATATCCCGGTGAAGCGATAGCTTTTATGTAGCGAACACGGCACATACAACCTTAGCTTGCTTGCCTGTTTGTCTTTACACCAACATTTTCCGACGTTATGAATACTCCTAAAGTGCTTTGAGGTGAAGTAGATATTTCTCGTGAGCCTTTTGCCAGTGCGCATCGCTTACGTTCCATTTTTTTCGAGAAACTAGCGCAATGGCCGCCGCAACGCAGTTCACCAAATGGGGGACCCTTTGGATGAGCGAAAATCGACCATCGCCGATTGTCTTCAAACTTGACCACGAAGCTAACTATGCCTTTTCCAAATATGTTTGTTTTCTAAAATATTGCCTTTTTTCTCGGACCGTTAATATTGAACCAAAATGTGCTACACTGTACTACTAACATTTCTAGCGTGTTCCCAGCCCTTTAGAACGTCATCGATCACTATGTACTCTCCATAATTAGTTGAAACCCACTGATTGCGGCCGTTGCGGCCGCAATCCATTGTGACCCTTTTGCGGCGCCACAAAGCGCGGCTGCATTTGCGGCCGCAACGGGCTGGTCACAATTGCTTGCGGCCGCAATGACCGCAACGGCCGCAATGCCCAGGAGTGCGGCCGCAAAGCGGTGGTGTTGCGGTGCGGATTCATTGTGATCAGGTGGTCACAGTTGATTGCGGCAGTGCGGCGTTGCGGCCGCAATCTGTTGTGCCCGTAGTGTTGTTTGAGAATTGCTTCTCTAAAACAGTAGGGCAATTTCGGTGTACTGCAGATTAACATTAAACGTTAAGAGACTGCCCAGAAAGTATGTTAGCATAACATGGGGGGGGGGGGAGTCAGCCATTTGTTAACCACTGTTTGCATAGGGGAGGGGGTTCAGCTAACTGTTAACGTTAACAAAGCGTGTCGGAAAATGTTCGCCGCAGGCGCCTACTGACAAAATTTTCGCTTTTTAATGGAATTCTAACGCACGTTTTCGTCTATTCCTCCCGCGAGGGGACGTTTTAGGCGTTTCCTGTCTTCTGCACTTCATCTACTTTGAAATTAGTACCTAATTCAGGAATTAACACTGAAAAATTAAGCTGAAATTTTTTGTAGTGTTAACAGGGGAAGGGAGGGGGTCAAGGAGTTGTTAACCACTGTTAAAACTATTAACATTGGCGGGAGGGGTGTCCAAAATTCGCTTTGTTAGCATAACATATTTTGTGCGCAGCCCTTAAGAAATGTTAAGATATTAGTTTGCTGGAGACGAAGCACCGAAATACTACATGTTTTTTTCAAAAGATTTGCGTACTTTAGTGTCTTCCGTGAAAGCGACAGTAAAGCATTTGCATGTTTTTACATCTCCTAACGCTAACCACCATTATCGTCATTCCGATGCTAGAATCACGTATGACACGTTCCTTCGCCTATCTCAAGGTTATATCAGCTGCTGTTATTTATTTAAAATTAAGTAAATTTATCAGTTAATTCCCCATGAAGCAATGACCGTTACTCGGTTCGGCCAGCGGGTTTTTCGTTGCACCAAATAAAGTCTTGGGGTGCTCGTCTGTTTTCTTTTGCTTCCGTGCGTACTATAGGTCTGGATCTGTTGCATTATACGGGGAGGGGGGGAGGGGGGAGTGCAAAAACCAAAGGGTCCCCTATGGTTTCGGTCAAAAACTGGAAGTCGACATCTCTACTCCATTTAGCGCAAAGAAGGCGTCTCGAGCATGCGCAACAACATCAAGTCATATGAAAAATTTCCGTTGAAATTTCAACGAAAACATGTTACCCACCCCGGCAAAACCTTCATGTTACTTCCCCACCGAAAAAATACTCCCCCCCCCTATAATGCAACAGATCCATAGGTCTAGCAACCTTGCGCAGTAGGTGTCATCAAGCGATTTGCGAGGTTTTGGTTGGCGGCTTCTGACGGAGCACAAGCTCTAAAATGTGCATGCACACGCTGTTCGGGGCACGCTTCGAGGTTGAGCGCCAAACTTCTGCGCTTATTTAAGATAACGGGACATCTTTTATGGTCAAGCATGACCGTACGAGCAGGCGCACGAACGCATGATTTCTGGGCATAATAAAAATTGAACGCACGCGCACAAGTACCTAAATTACCGAGCACGTACCTACGAAGCACCTAGACTCCGCACTTCGTCGTAACTGTTCAAAACAGCACAAAACCACAGAAGCTAACCTAGGCCATAAAAAGGCTACAGAACCGGTATACAAAGCGCATCTCTACAGCTTTTATGTCATAATCTCATGCGACCTAAGGACGGAAGGCCATGGTCGGTCTTTATAAAAGGGGCGAATAGAAGCGAATGAATTTTGTGCTCATTTTGATAAGCCTAGCGCTTACAGAACGAACCATTGTCTTCACAAAGATCTCGTTTGGAAGGCGCGTCCTGCGGTGCCGACGAAAGTATCGACTCTGGCTTTCGGTATCCTTCATGTCAGTACAATGGCGGCTCTAAGAGGAATAAAACATGCATACGAAAAACTGTGGTGTCCTTGTCCTAGGATCTGTCCTTACTGCGACGATAGCAGAATGCCACACTGAGCGTTTATTAAATCATGGGGCCATGCGGTCATGAATGGAAAGTGATAATGGTCAAATAGTTCCTAAAGAATTTATTCGCATTTTCATAGTTGGTTGGACCGGACCATCGGGGCCGGATGCCACCGAAGCAAATTAGTCTGGACGCATAAGCAAAGCATCGTCACAATAGAAAGCATAGCAAGGCTAAAAACATCAGGTTTTTATTGACATAAGGTGCACTCTATCCGTTTGTTCAGTCTCGGATCAAGTATTCCAGACGGTAATGTAGAACTGACAGGTTTTCAACTTGCAATAAATATTAAGCATAAATGATCGACACTGTTTTGTCCTGGTTTTGTAAAATTCAGCAAAACTGTGCTGTCTTTTTGTCGCTAAATATCTGTCGTAAACGCTTGAAGACGTGCTTTTACCCTCTAATGGGCTGTGCATACCATTCGCGATATAACACTTCGTCTTTGCTTATTTGTGCCATCCAAGGTTATTTCGTGTGTTTACGACATTCGTATCAGACCTAGCGTCCAAAATTTAAAGTACAGATCTGAAGCGAACCCGTGCCAACTACTTCGACTCCTAATATTAGCTCCAGAAGCTTTGACAAACACGAAGCCAGGAACGTCATCAGTTTTTCAGTAAAATTTTGTTGAGCGATTCGTTGAGAACGCTTAATATCGTGTCTTGAAGGCTAGTGCCAGCGGCAGCTAGATAGCCACCATGGTAACAGGTAGTTTGTGTCAAGGCGTTTTTGCAAGAAGGTGTTTTAAGCCTCATCAACAAAAAGTTAGTATGAATCGCTATTAAATATAATTTTATAGCGACCTGTGCTTACGTCAAACCTCCCACATACCCCCCCCCTCCCCCGCTCAGACCGGACCTTGCTCGTGCTTAGGCCAGACGCTTAAGTTTAGGACCAGTCATAGGCTTTTAGATTTGGTAATTCAGAAAACCGGAATCTTACCCCATCTTAGTCCGACTTGCGTACGTGATTTCTTACAAATTTCTACGTTAACTCTACTTTCTGACTACTATAAATCAATGAGATTAGTAAACTTGTTACTTTCAAACGTAAAAGGGCTTTGTAAGGTGTGAAAATGCTATTGGAAAGTCTTAGAGCCAAAAATCCTGTTTCCTTTCATTCTCTGCCTTTGGGTACTTATTACAGGGGATGAAGGTCTCAGTTAAACTTGTATGCGCTCACTGGACTCATTTTGTGGGAATAACACAGTGGAGTACTTTCGAGATAATAAGGAACTCATATTGCTCGTCGTCGGCAATTATTCTGTTTAGTTGTAGCCGTGGAAAAGCACCGTGATGGAAAAAAGGGGATCCTGTCGGTACAATTTATTCAGTCAAACATTCGGTGATTGCTCCGTTCTTAGTAGCTTCATTTCAAGGGCCTCTATTGGGCTATAGACAGGTATACGACTTTGTTAGACTAATGGATCGGCTTCCAACTGATAGAGCGAACAAAGTTCGAAGCCGCTCGCATTCAACGCAACTGGATCTTTATTGAATATAGCGCAATAGCGTATTAAGCAGGCTCTTTTAAAAAAGCAGCACCAAGTAGGTTTTTTTGTTTGAAAAAGCCACTGTGATAGACCAACACATTTCCTACGCAACCTGCCCGCCACGCTAGGAATAGCTAGAGTAATGGCCATAGCGGTGCATTTGATGAAGCAAGGAGAACAGCGTCTAATTTCCAAGTATACCGCGGTTGGCACTGCGGTACCGCTACGGCTTGGTCTACAGGAAGCCGACTTGTTTAAGGCAGAACTGCTCCGCCCCATGGCACATTCATAAGATTTATTGCTGTTTTGTAGGTTTTTTTTGCGCTCTGTTTTATTGCTGGATATGGGCAATGTAAATCCCACAAAAAACGACGTGTTGCGAAGTATCCGCCGTTCATTACGGTGAGCAACTAAGCTTCCGCTGCCGTTATTAGCCAGAATGGTAGCGAAACTACGATAATAAAGATACAAGAGTGCTTTTTGTTCCAGTTTCTTTCAGGTAAGCACGTTTAACAGGAAATGGCAGTTATCAAGCAAAGCTGGCATTACCCAATAGAGAAGATTTAATTGTACGTTACGTACTGTACGCAAGAGGCCCGCATGCACATTTTTTGATACCTTCGCATTTTCCCCAGATATTCTTGGCCTAATTAGAGACCCTAAAACCAAACAAAAATGTTAAAACTTCGCTATTCTCCGCTGTTCTACATAAGCGACGAGTAGGGCCGTTTACTACGCAAACAGTTTAAGCAGTGAAACAACAGGAGGCATATTTCGTGAAAACGTCAAGAGCTATTGATTGCGTCTTTAACAACGCGTCGCTCAATACCATGGTTGCAGGGTTTCCAAATTTCCATTTCCGGAAATGGAAACGGCGTCAGCCGGGCACAATAACACTCCATACAAAGTGATTGTCTTTATGCACAGGAGACAAGTGCCACGTCTAAAAATGTTTTGCGATATATTTTCTATACCGCACAAGCGACATGACACCGTGCCAAACCGATTAGATGCATGCCAAGGCATACGCACTGCAGCTGTAGGCTGAATACCCGTATCCACTGCATCTTTCTCCAAAGAGAAGATCTCTATACCCGCAGTTCTTTCAGGGATTGCCATCTCTGTTGCCAGGTCATTCTACGCCACTTATTCCGCTCTACTTACTAGTTGCCCCTCAACAGCGGAAGTTGTCCAGGTTTTTTGAATGTCCAAGTATAAGTGGAAGAGGCTACACGAAATATTTCAAACTATTTTATCGACCTTTACTTTTTGTCATGCATTGTAGTAAATATGTACGCAACCTTTAGCAAAAATCCCATGTCCTCGGTTTCGAAATGTATGTTCTTTCAGCACATGAAAGTAAAAAAAAGTCCACTTCCGTTATCGTTTTCAGTTAATCGTTGTCTCGATCCATTAAAACGTCTCGACTTGCAGCTAAAGGACAGAAGGTGCTTAAAAGCCGGTAGTTGTTTAGGAGAGTCTAGAACATACGCCATCGTCGGTGGTCATCGACTACAGCAGCGCCATGCTCGGTCAGTCCTGTATCCTACGCGTTTCCAAGTTACGCTCACCATGGTCTCGTCGTTCCCCGACAAGTTCTTCGAGCAGAATCCCATGTCGCAGCTCCCTGTGATCCTGTGCGAAGACAAGCAAAAGAATGCCGAAACCGAGGACCGCGCGTACTTCTGCGTTCAGTGCGGTGCGCGCTACTGCTCGCTGCCCATCGAATGCCGAGTGTGAGGGCTTCTGCTGATAACCGCACCACAGCGCAGCACTAACGCCGCTGCCTGCGTTTGCGGCATTGAAATATTGCATTTTGAATTAGTAATACCCAGAGAAGTACCAAAATTTGTTTCAAGTTATCGATTTATTTCGTAATAGAACATTTGGCAAAGTATACGATATCTTAAGGCTTTCATTACCGACAGCTGCATTGTGAGGTGTTCTCTCAGAAAAGAACAAAAAGTCCTTGCTGGACTAATAAAAAATATTACCTACCGACAAGAAGGTAGTTGATCCTTTAATCTCGTCCAGTCAGGTGTGACTTGTAAGGAAAACGAGTGAAGTAGTAATGGGAAGTAAACTGAGTACTCTATCCCAGTTATCTGACGCTGGCCGACAATCTGCGTGCCCTTGCTTCGTTTAAAGGACGCGTTTAATTCTTTAAGATCTAACGCGCAGCAACCCGACAACGGCCGACACTACTTTGGTTTTACCACGGCGCATGGCATACTTCGAGATCCGCTGAAAGCACGCGGTAGAAAGTCGCCTTAAGTGTCATAGCAGCCCACATTGGCTTTGTCTTCGCACGATTTCTTCGTCGTGGCAGCACTACTCTTCGGCGGGTACGGACATGCTTCGAAGGTACAGTGGACAAGCTATGTTAAAATTTACTCAAAATCACTGCGCCATTTCTTATAGCTGCTCGCCAAGATGACTGTCGGGCGGAGTTTCATCTTCGGGCCGCTGACGCTACGCTTGGTAGCCAGCAGTCCCAAGTTGTCCACATGGCGTGTTTTCTTCTGCCTCAAGGACTGACCATCGCAAATGTTAATTTCGAAATTTCGGATCGTTACGATTACGACGAGAAATGCTCGGCACGCAAAGTTGCTGTCTCGGGGTCGGCAGAGGATACTTCGACTCTGCGTGCGTCCCAACGACATTCTTTACATGCTTGATTTTTAATAAACCGGGCTGTCTACGAGGAGAAATTGGCAGTATCGATGCGCTTTCTGCCGGCGCATAGCGGCATACATTCGGAGTTCCCATTATTGTGGACCTAGCTGAAAAATATTGTCGCTTGACAATAGGTTAAACAATCAGTATAATTGTACTTTTAACAGACTCGTACAGACGGCAAAGTGAGTAATAAACCATTATCAAGTCAAGGGGCTGAAGCTGGTAGCTTTTAGAAGAACGAGGACCAAAGTCAACGGCATCGTCAGTGATTGGATGAACCTGGGTTCACGTGTTTACATTGTGCACTCCACAGATTTGCTAAAATCAGCTCTCCTTCAAAGTTTTCGAAGTGACCACAATATCCTCTCGGAGATGGGGCCTCTCTGTACAAAATGTCTCGTCTACCATACGCGCTGTTGGTGGTCCTGTGACGCGAGATTCTTCTAACCAAATCTGTTACTTTGACACGGTGTGTCGCCGTGCCGTGGTGTATTCGCCAAGCCTGTAACTCCATTACTTACGGAAAGACCGCGACGAAGCTACTCGTTTGTTTAAGGTTCATTCGAAGGGCATCTGACAATGGTCATTCGTTAAGACGGGCTCCTCTCTACTCACTCCTAATCCCGCACGGTTATATGTTTTACACTGACTTACATGCGCGTTCGACTTATCAGAGTCCGGCACCAGGTCAACGCGTTCGCATGCACATCAACCTTGTACAGCGCAATAGCATGGAACACGCACAGCTATCAGCTCTATCATTGGCCCAAAAGTATGTCTGATTTATCAGCGGCTGCTACCGGGTCAAATCGAGTGGCAGGTGAGACTAAGAAGCGACGGAGCCGGACTGCTGTGCTAATCTTATGGACAGAGGTCGGAACAAGCGTCGCTTGCCAAAGGTCGTGCTCTGGGCGCGCAGATCGACAGCGGTAATAAGATGTTCGTCGTTCTTATTTTGCTGAGAACGAAATAGTTGCATCACCAGTTCGTGTCATATTCGTTCGGCAAACGCAAGTATAGTCAAAACATTCGAAGACGAAAACAGCAGACAAAATACACTCAAGGATAGTTTATAGAGTTTGGCCGTATGCAGTGTATTACCATAATGTTGCAAATATGGGGTACGTGTGCATAATGTGTCGCTGCGCAATGGCGATGGGGGTTGAGGCATCTGATTAAAAACCGAAGTTTTCAAACCATCAGGTAATCCTGCTGGGACTGCAATACAACGTGCTCCACGCGATTTTGGTCGAGTCCATTCTTTTGCTTTAGTTGATCACGGCGCAGTTATTCGAAGCTGCAATTTCGAGATGACCTCGAATGGACTGATTTTTCCATTTTGAATGGACAGACTGTATGGGTATCTGTAGACCCATGAACATGAGTCGCACTGTTCAGTGTTTCTAAATCATGAGGCTTTGGCTAGCGCGGCCTGTCCACGAGTGGTTAACTTAAAGCGGAGTCTAAAGATGAGCTTAAACGTGTCATAACAGAGGAGATCAATGATTAGCAAAGTCAAGGATTTTCTTGTTTCAGCGCTCGTATCGAGCTTACACCCATCGTGCCAACTGTCGCTGGTACCTTTGTCTATTAAAATCCTTGTGTCGTAGCGGTTTGAAACATTCTGTAATAGAAACCCACAGCGAATGCGCATCAGATCTTTAGTAGAGGCGCACCGCCAAAATGGCTTCCTCGGTCGCTCCTCCTACTTGGCGTACATCCGCTTCTTTGGGCCCATGAAGCTTTGACAGTCCACTAGGCAGTGCGCATCAGTGTTCGCGGGTAGGCAGGTGGCTCTGTCTTCTCACAGTGTCTTGCCATGTTCCTTGAGCATTCCCATATTTATCTCTCGTAGAAGCTTGCCTAGGGCAGGTCTGATCGGGAACAAAGACTGTCTTAGCCGATACTCTTAATGCCCCTGGTTTTCATGGTTGCAATGTACGCTTAGTCATCAGTCAGCTTGATCACAAATGCCACACAGGGCCTCGCATTTGGGTATGTCGCGCCGCGAACCCATACTGTTTGAAGTAGCTGCAAGTGCGCATGTTAGACGTTTTGAACAGTAAAACTAGCTGGTACTCATTAGCAATGGAGTCGGCATAGGGCGACGCCCATTTGTCGGAAAATCGAAAATGGTTTCGCATATTGGGCCGATTCGGAATCGAATCCGCACCTGAAATGGCACCAGCCCTTTAGGCGCTCCTTGCTCCATGCACACTTGTTGCGCGAATGATTTATGCTCACTGATTGGTCCCAAAGGCCTATTATTTAGCTGCCATTTTAACGTTCTACTGTTCAAGATACACAACAATGGCCATGCGCGATGGTGGGGTTCTTAACGACGAGTGGGGCGGCGACTGGGGCCACCAGTGCCCGAAGAAATGCGAGTCCAAGTTAATTGTCGCGGACGGCAAAGTCTTCGCGGAGACCACTACATTTGTTTAGTTGCAGTCGGGATATTTTGCCCGCGCAACTAATTTTGTGTAGTTCTATGTGAAGTGTAATTTTTTATGGCGTCGAGTACAAAACCGCAGCGCTGGAGAATGACGATCGGGAAGTGCCGCCCGACGTTGTAACTCGTGACGGCAAGGTTCGGATGGTTCTCCACAAAGGTATATTACCTTCCTGCGTGGATTTCACGCCCACACGTGCGGCAAAACGTTCCATCCCGAGGTTCTTTGGTGTTAGAGAGGGGCGGGCATTTAAAAAGGAGTGGAAAGAGGAAACATGTCGGGTTATAGTTAATTTGCCGATTTACGTTCCCCTTATAAAATTTTGGGTCAGTTCCCCCTCCCTACAGCTACAGCTATGATTTCATTTAGCATTGCGCCGTTATTCCGTTTCAGTGGTCATCGACCAACATGCGGCCACATTCGAGGGTTTCGGCTTCCTGGTAGTGTTCCTGCGACGCTTCGGGTTCGTCGGAATCGCCATCAACCTTCTGCTGAGCGTGTTCACCGTGAAATGGGAGCTGCTAGTGCGCACGATCTTTGCGCGCAGGTTCGATTGGTTCCTCATCGGAGAGACTGAGTAAGTTAACGAGCCACGTACTCGTAGTGAAGCACGTGCGAGTACAATGCAATTGCTTTTCCACTTAGCGTCGTGTGGGCTGACTACTCGGCTGCCGTGATCCTGATCAGTCTCAGAGCACTAGTCGGGAAACTCACCCACGTCCAGTGCCTGCTCCTGGCGCTCATAGAGACCGTCGTCTCCGTGGCCACCGAGTTCTTCGTCTTCCACGTGCTTCGAGTAAGTAGGCAGAGAAACAATACACGTTGGAACATCATTACTGCAGTACACGCGCCTTCGTTTTAGGTGGCCGACATTGGGGGCGCCATAGTGATGCACCTTGTTGGTGCAATCTTGTTGGCGAGAGCATAATCATGGGTGATGATGCCGCGTACACATACACGTACACCAGGGCTGGGGAGTTTCAAAAACTTTTAAAACTCAAAGATATATGCTGTCTCTGCGCCCAATCATCGTCTGACCGAATCATGTTTTCTTACACTACGGTCTCAATGGATTGCGGCCGCAATGGCCGCAACGCCGTAACGCCGCAAGGCATTGGAGCGCTTGTATGCCTTTCTAAAACCTGCACGGAGTGCCGGAGATCAGAGAGCATCCCGCCGCATCGCACAAGCGCTGAAACGTCTCAAAAGGCAAGAACAGGATCAAAAGTGGGACAACACCTCCCGGCTTATCCGCGACGCGGCAAGAAAAAATGACTGGCGAAGCTTTTAAAAGCTTCTAAGCAATCAGACGGGCGCCAGCGCCAAAGCGCCATGCGCCGAACTTCTTTCGCAGGCATTATTGATGAAGACTCAGGGATGCTCGTTGGCGGAAAACAAGCTGCAAACTTGTTTGCGCAGTACTTCGATCAATTGCTAAACAGTCCGCCACCAGATGCGCAACGGCTCGACGTTTGGTACAGGCCACGGTACGATTGTGACACTAATCTGCCAAGCATTTTCGAAGTGCGCGATGCCATTAACGGTATGCGTTTATTCTCAGCGCCTGGTGCAGACGGTGTTTGGCCTGTATACTTGCAGTGCATGCCGCTAGGGGCGCTTCGAAAGCTTATCCAGCTTTATGAAGAGATTTGGCGCTCGGGAATAATTCCTGATGACTGGAGCATGGCCTCTATCGCACCTCTGCACAAGAAAGGCGACAAATCCGACAAAGCCAACTACCGCGGAATCTCACTATTGCAGACGCTATACAAAGTTCTAGAGAGAGTCATTTTCTAGAGACTGTTGCCTTATCGTGAAAAAAACCGACAAGGGCCGAGCAGGCTGGCTTCAGAGCAGGACGATCCACATACGACCAGATTTTCACGTTTACAATGGCCATACAGGACCACGTAAAACACGGGAAACCGTTACACGTCGCGTCCTTGGACTATAGGTCAGCGTTTGATGCGCCAGACAGGGATGAAATCTGGAAACTGCTAAAAGAAGATGGGTTCCAACTAGCATAGTCGACCTCTTACGCAACATAAACTCTAGCACATCAGCGTTTGTCAGATGCGGCAATAAAAAGTCTGATCCGTTCGAAATTCGCACAGGTGTTAGGCAAGGTGCCACTTGCGGTCCGTTCCTGTTCAACTACGTTGTCGACGCTATTATGCGTGAACGCAGTCACGGAAGACAGCTGCGGAACAATGCTTGCGCGGACCGTCGGTCTCTGACCTCGTTTATGCGGACGACGTAGCGCTGCTTTCCAAGTCTATGTCCGGCCTGCAAAGAACACTCAAGCGCGTCGAGCATAGCTCCGCCGCTTTTGCGCTCTATTTAAATGCGGAAAAGTGCAGATTAATGGTTCTTAAAGGCAAGCCGCCACCAGAAAGGGCATTGAAAGTCAGCGACGAGTCGGTCAAAATTGTCGAAAACTTTTGCTATCTTGGAACAACTATCCAAAATGACGGAAGCTTTGAAAAAGACGTTCAGGCTAGGATCGACAAGGCACGTCAAGCATTCTGGCAATTGCGCAGCCTCTGGCTATCTAAGGTCAGCGCTAAAGTCAAGTTCTCGGTGTACCGTCCATGCTAAGATCGGTCCTATATTACGTTGCCCAGTCATGGTCATTGACCGAAAAATTAGCTGAAAAGATATCAGTCTTCGAAAGCCGTAGTTGGCGCTTCATACTCAGAGTTTCCATGAGAGAGAAAATCTCCAACGAGCGCCTGCTGGACATGGTCCGCGAAAAGACCTCTTGGAACGACCTGCACTACGCGGATATCGAAGTGCAACAAGCCCGATGGCGATTCATCGGACACGTTTTGCGTCGCCCCGAAGGAAGACTCACTCGCCGTGCAATGTTCTCGCTGCCGCCATGGAGCGCGCCTGCCGGAAGACCGAAGACGAACTGGAAAGGACTCGCTCTCAAGGACCTACGCTCATCGTGCTGCGCCGAAGTGACCGCCATCGTCAAGAAATGTAAGCGCTGGGAACCGAAAGCCGAAGACCTGCTGAAGAACTTCACCGACAGATCCGACTGGAAAGCACTATGCTAGTTATTGTTGTAAGCACGCACCGCTTCCATTGTTGATGCTTCCAACTATCTATATATCTATCTAACAAGGGGGGGGGGGGGTCGGGCGACTGTTAACAACTGTTAACAAGGGGGACGGGGGGGGGGTAAAAAATCGGCTTTGTTAGCTAACATAATTTCTGGACGTTCCCTTTTAGCTGACGCAGGTTAGTGGTAATGAGAACGTCATGATGTTATAATGCGGGGGCTATTACCGCATACCGTTTTCACACGTAATTGCCAAAGTCAACAACTGGCCATGCTTTGACTTAAGCTGGCACAAAAGTCCTGTTTAACGTATATTCGCGTATTTCGATTCGAATTAAGGTTTGTCATAGCGCGATGTACTTTTGTCTCGACATTGGATTACTTTTTTTACTGGTTTCGAGTCACGTCTCAGAAATGCAGCATTGAAAGAAGGCGGCTGACTAAGCTCACTTGCAAACTACGCATAACATTTAGGGCAATTTCAGATTCTTACAGTTTTTGGTGAGCTTTAAGTTTATAATATTGACGACAGGAGAGATGTGCTGGGAGACGTTGAATAAACAGATAGAGCTCGTTTTGCGTTTTATTTTGGTAAAGTACACTGAATAATTTTTTTTACCTACCCCCCCCCCCCCCAACCTGTGGCTTCGACAGGTTTTTGCTCCGTAACGTTCCAGGCGCTCGCAATTCGCCGCGACGCCGGCCTAAGGACACTCCGCTTTGCGCCTCACTTGCATGCAGGTCGTCGCGCTCTTCCTGCGATCCATTTGCTTTAGGCTCTTTTATTTACCTCCGCGGGCTTGGTTAGTAATTACTCTTTTCAAGTCACTTGTTACCGTAAAATGTAGTCATCTCTGCACCAACCACAAAATTGCTGCTTCCGGATTCAGTAGTCATTCGCCCTACCCAAGCTTCGAGGTCAGGAAGAAGCATGCTTTTGCAATCGTTGCTGCTGAAAGGGATGCCTTTAGTTTGAAAACTAATGGTAACCGCCAGGCTACAACCATCGCGGATGCTTGTACTGCTCCGCTATATGACTCATGGCGAATGAGACTGGGTTCCTTATCATGTTGCTGTGGTTGTTGCGAATAAAAACGACCGTGTCGTGAACAGCGGGTTCACGAGGAATTTGCTTCACAAATTCTTTCGTCTTTCGCCGGTCCCCGTGTGCACTTTCGTCCTTCCCGCGTGCACTCTCCCGCGGATGACCTTGGGCGCAGCCACAACATTATCGCCTTTCGCCACCTCTAACCACAACAAACCGGCCGCTCAAACCGCCGAGAGGACCACGCGGCGACCGCTCCTCCCGCGCCTTCTACAGCTACTTAAACCGCCGAACCACCACTCGCCGGTTCATTCGCTAGCGGCGACGGGGAGGAAGAACCGTCCCACCTCTGACGGGGAAGCCTCCTCTAGCCGCGAGTCCTGAACCGTCCCACCTCTGACGGGAACGGGCGATGCGACAAGGGCTCTTCTACACGGCACCTTCCCCTGTCCCACATTTTCCCCTTCACTAACTATTTCATTGTGTTTCGTAAGTAACTTGCCTAGCTAATTCTTCATGTTTTAGTTGGGTTTCTTTCGCCCTTCTCAGCAATAAAGTGTTGCTTTATTGGCGTGAAGCAGTTAACATCAGCGAGGACTCCAAGAACAACGCTAGCGTAGGACAGAAGTAGCGGTCGGAGACAACTAGGACTAGTGTACAATAGTCCGCTACCCTTTGCGATAAAAGGCTGCCTCGAACCGGACGGAGTAGCTAACCGAACGGTTCCCGACAGACCGAAGCCGGCTAAAACTTGCCATTGCAATACCAATGCCCTTTGAGACCAATGCCAGCTACACCGGAATGCACAGAATTTCTGTCTTTTTCGGGGATTAGTTGCTCGTACATTTACGTGAACCTCTTGTGTAGATTTAACCAGGGCCAGGCCTGGTTAAATTCCAGATTCTAGCCCTGCGCGAAACAAAAACCCGCGGAATTTCTCGGAAAATGGGAATACTTGGGCAAAAATTTGCTAAAAAGCGATGGGAAACAGTCAAAATTCAGGCATCACGGATCACGGCGCCGTTATTGGGTACCTCCCGTGACGGGATCCGTGCCGTGAATAACGTGACGGATCACGTCACGGATTGCTACCCTTACCATTCATGTCAGTCGCTCGGAACTGCTAGAACCGATAATACAACGTCCGCAAGTCGCCTGGCTGTGCACCCGTCAGACAGCCGAATACTTGAAGCATTTTGCCGAAAGCCACATGATACACATTGTCAGGTTTTCGCTCTCATTCGGTGAGAGACAACATTTGAATGTTTTAAAAGTTATACGCTGCTGGCAAAAAACGAGACTACCAACTGTAAAATCACTTGCAACGAAATAAGGCTATCAAAACGTGCGATACCGAGAGCCTTTCTTAAACGCAGTTGTTCCTTGGGCTATGAAGAACAAAATAATGCACAAACGGATTTTTGAAGCTTTGCTTTGGAAAACTGCCACTAGAAAATTGTTTTCTGCAGTGGTATCGACTTGCACCCAAGACAAGAGCTGTATCTCCAAGTTTTCCCCACACGCCATCCGCAGCTGCCCTGGTTTTGGGTATACATGTGCATATAATGTCGTCATCCAAAGGAGAGTACAAGAGTGCACCCTTCCCTTAGGGTTTTTCGATACTGCATTTTTTCTCATGAATCCCGGGGATGGGGTCTGATTCGCGATGGTCCCCTGAATCGGGGCCTTTTAGGTGGGGCGAGGGGTTTGTTAGATGTATATTCGTCAGGTTAAATTTTGAGTACGACGGAGCACTACAAGCATGCTTGGAGATGCAACATACTATAGCAGCAAAGCTTGTTAGTTATTAATGTTATTTTCGATAGATGTAACTAAATAAAAACGTCGTTTATGTTATATCCAGCCAGTGCGAATATTGAGGAACTCGAACGAAAAAGACGCCGTCTTGCTTCAGAACGATAGCCATAATATTTGCTAGCAGATCTGCTTAGTATTTAGTGGCTATGCTTTAGTTTTTTTTTACCTTAGCGCAAACATTGCACTTCCTTGTATTCTATGCCTGCGTTGATGACGATCTCGAAAGTAAAAAAATGATTTCCGACTTCAAGCGGAATGTAGGAATATTTGCTTAATCATCTGCTCCAGGATGGACTACGTCAGTAGTTGTACCTGTTGAAACCCGGCAACTCTAACCGTCTAACCTTTTTGGGGTCTCTTCATTATACACACTATTTCTGCTCTCTAACCGTCTAACGCAGTACTATTTCGCCAATTTCTCCCTGTGCCTCTGTTACACTCTCTCACTCTGTACGTACTCTCTCGTCTTTTCTCTAACCGCCAGAGAGTGCTCTCTCTCAACAGTGTACTCTCTCTCTCTCTCTGTCTCTCACCACTCTCTCTCTCTCTCGTCACAGTACTCTCACCGCTCTCTCTCGCTCTTTACTGATGAAGCCCGCTCGCCCAGAGACTCTTAGCATGTACAGGTGCACTGGACGGACGGATACTTTTGGACAAAGAAGCAACACCCGAACTCATTTAGACTTTACTAGCACCGACTCTAAAACTTCTGCAACCTGACTCTCAGCCTGCACAGCACGATTTCACCCCGCTCTCCTGGGTACGCAAAGAATTGACGTGCTCAAAATGCCCAAATGTGTTTCATCGACTCGACCGACTGAAGGAGCATGAGAATTCGCATTTAAGCACTAGCGAACTCCCCATTATCTGCCTATGGTGTACAAAACGGTACAATTTTCCGACTTAAAAAGCCTGCTTTCACCATATTCATGCATTCATTCACTCATTCCGCCGCCGCTTCACCGAAAGCGCGCGTGGGCTCTCACATTTCCCCCGCCGACGACTACCGCGTTCCGAGAGGTCACACGGCCCCCCGTTCGCGGCGTTCCTGCCGCCGCATCCACTACTCTCTCCGCTTGTTGCCCACTCTCACCGGACAGAGGCCGCATTGCGCGTGGAAAACAAGCCGGGGTAGCGTCTTTCCAGCAGTGTGGGGCGAACGGACGGCTTGTTTGCTTTACGCATCGGTCAGCTGCGGTCGGTTGCACACACCACACCCTTGAACGTACGCGCCACCATCGCACACTTTCATTCGGCTGTGAGCACTTGGCGTCGTCTTGAGTGCTGACTTGGGCGTAATTCTCGACGGACGGAGGTGCGTGTGCTATCCACCATGGCTGTGTGATTCAAGTCAATCAACGCAGTGCAGTGCATTATTCTTCTTCCTACTACAGTCGGAGCCATAGCTACCAGGGACGACGATGTCAGATCAAGCCTCGGCGGAACAAGCTCAGATAGCGATACGGGTAAGTCTCGATCATCACAAAAGCTTTACCCAAAAGCAAGGCTAAAATTCGACAATTTTCTGCATAATCGTAGTAACAGTATGCAAGTGAATAGATGTAGTTATGCGCGGCTCTCCATTTCGATCTCCTCTTTCGGAGCGATCTTGTCTTCCTTCTTCTGCACGCTGCTAAACCATTGAAAATGGGAATACGGCGACGCTTTCCCGGGAATTGGTGGAAATGTCTGTCTAGCATACCTCATCTTGTGGTAGAAAGCCGCCAGTGTCCATCCGATGATGCCCGCTAGAAGTAGCAGGGTGGCGAGTGTAAGCACTGCCATCCACAAGACTCCACCCGAAGTGTCCACTGCGCAGATCTCAGTGCTTAGAATGCTGAACACGTAGTCTTCTCATATGCCTTATGCGGCTAACCCACCCTTTGACTTTGGCGCAGCGGAGCGGTGGAGTGCACACCCGCTTGCATCCTTCTCCAAACACAAGCCGACCTTCTTTAGGAGTGTTTTTCATGAGCAGCTGGTAGCAGATCGTGCGGACGGTTGTGGCGTTCATCCTTGAATGGTCTAGAATGACTTACCACATTACAGTAACTAGTGATAGGTCACTTTCCAATGCATGAGTCGCGCTCTAGAGAAGTACAGTAACATTGCAAGTAATCTACAGTAAAATATCTCATGATGGAAGTAGAAGGAACTACGTTGGAGAAGTATTTTCCACGAACCGATCTCCTCGCAAGCAATGACTTAGCAATGACTTAGATGCTCCATCTTCCATCTCACATGTTATTGTCCAATAGAACCTGTCTGGAAATGACTCAGTATTACCCGCGTTTCTCCCCTGCCGCTTTCCGCATGCACCCTTGTTGACCGGTCACCTCTGGGTTCTTCCCGTGCGCTCCTCGCTGACTCACGCGTATTCCGCTTACCAATGAGCAAGAGGAGAAATCGCTAGGAAGAGGACAAAGTGTTAGCAAATTCATGACCCTATAAATATCTTTTTACCACAGTACTAATGAGTCATTTTCAGGATTCTCTTCTGGACGACTACACTATGTGCAGCGTTCTTCAGTGCCTCAGTGGATCAGACCTGGCGGACGATCATCTCGTGAGCCGACGTTGGGAGGCCGTTCTGGACACTTTCGAGGAAACACTCCCCGCCGTCGAGCTGGACAAGGTACACATTCGCCAGCACAAAATTCGCATGGAAGACGGTACTTGCCGCGTCGCTATTGAGGTTGAGGTGGTTGAGCGCAGGAAGCTGTTCAGTGCAGCGGAGGGCACGTAC
>JNEY01000105.1:23497-37991 GCA_020875895.1 Aphelenchus avenae | reverse complement strand
TTGCCGCGTCGCTATTGAGGTTGAGGTGGTTGAGCGCAGGAAGCTGTTCAGTGCAGCGGAGGGCACGTACGTCCCTGCGGCGTACGAGTACGGAACCATGACCTTCACAGTAGGCTCTCAGCGAGAGCTTTACGGACGGTTGAGTGGGATGATCCGGGCCACGCACATTCGCTCCTTTCATTTCGAAAACATGCTTCTCCGATTCAGTTTCTTGTTGGATCTGGAAAAAATTGTACCGACTGTGAGCGTGGAGGAGTTGGTCTTTGCAAACGTGAACTTCTCGGACATGATGGTAACCGAATTCCGATGGCTTTTCTATGCTTTCAAAAAGATCGAAAGCCTGAATCTGGAGACTTCCATCGTGCCCAGCGCCGCCATCGACAACCGGCTCCTTCTAGGACTGGCCACCAGCGGCGTTCGGAAGCTCGGTTTGCCCAAGTTCTATCCCACCGACTCGGAGCAGTACGAGGTCAACTTGGAAGGCATCTCCGACTTCCTGTCCTACGCGCCTGAAGGAACGATCGAGCTCTCCGCACACCATCTCTCCAAGACGCACGGCCAAGGACTCCACGTACCGAAAGTAAGTTTTCTTACTAAACTTTCGCAATAGGTTAGTAGGATCCTTTACAGTAAAAACGGAGCTAGGAGAAGAAGTTACAGTAAAATTGTCTCTATCATTGGATGGATACAGTAGCAGAACTTTTCATTACAGTAGTAACCGACTTGCTTTTCAGATTCGCAAGGGTCTTCAACGGCCGAACTGCGCGGTCCGTCTCTTCGTCTTCGGCCATGGAATACAACCCCGCTTCCAGCAGTACCTCAAGGATGAACTCACCACCACCGCCGACGTGGCACCGCCGCCTGCCAAACGAGCCAGGACAGTGGTCGGAACCCGCCTGCAGACAGACATCTCACCTCTTGTATTTCGTGCTGCAAGTCAATCCATTCTTCGCCACCAAGTGTAAGCACCTTACTGTTCGCATGACCACTTGCATTCACCGCTTACTGTCCACATGTCCGCTTTGCAATTACCCTACTTACTGTACGAACGCAATAAAAGTACAGTGCATTTTCCAGATGTAGCGAGAACTTTGCGCATGGACGTTGTTAGCCCGGACTTATACTGTAAGTCAGCGCCACATGCTGTAGTCGAATTTTACTGTAATTTTCACACATTTTATTGCAACTGAGTGGCAGTGGAGAAAATACAAAAAGTGGAATCGGAAAAGCGATTACGTGAACTGTTTGTAGGTATGACGGTGCTTACTGACCAGATGGCGACGAGCCTGCTTGGCGGTAGTACGGGCCCATTCCGCGGACGACTTTGGCCAATTCGATGGCGGCTTCAGCGTCAGTCGCCAATGCGCGGACCTTCCGAGCCAGAGCACTCCATGCACGGAGTATTTCGCTGTCGGGGACGCGGCGTCGTGCAGGTGTCGTTGCTAAAGTACTGGAGTTTAGTGAAAGGTGAGCACACGAAGTGCGGGCAGTTACACCAGCATGAGACACCAAGTGTCCCGGCAACGGGGCTCATTCTAAGCGTACACCAACTAGTGACTTACCCGGCTTGCAGGCTTTCGCCTTCTTGGAAGTGATCTGTTCTCCGGGACCCTGTAGCTTGCCTGTAATATTCGCAACATGGCATGTCTTGGTGAAGTATCGCTTACGTTTAGGAGGGAGCTTCTGCGGAGGCATGTTCTCCTTCTCGTCCTCGCTAGCCTTCACCAGGATGGACACGACTGCTGCAGCGTTGGCCAACTCGTCCAGCCCTAGGGAGCATAAGTGAGTTACTAGCATCCGGCTACGAGCAAGAATCGTACTTTTAGCCAGTGCTCACCTGACACCGTTCGTGGATGGCTCTTCATCGCAGGCTTCGCGGCTAGTCCCGATTTGGTGTCTTGCAGCGTGGCCATTCTCGATGCGTGCCGTGGAAGGACTAAAGAAGGTAGATTTTCCCAGATAGAAAGCACTGTTCACAATGCACTGTAACCGGAAAGGGTCCAAAAAAACACTGTAAACAAAGTTTGTTTGAGACTCCCGGGAATGACCGCATCCGCTGCGCTTGGGCCGGCGGGAGTGGCCACACCGCGTGCCGCAATGCCCACTGCGGTAAAGGTGGCGGCATTTTTGGCCAGGATTAGTTGGACACACATGGACAAAAGAGAGAGTGCGCCACAAAAGGGGTGGCCCATCGGGAAGACGGGTGAAAGTCTGCCCATTTGCATACCGTCACGTCGCCGGAGCAGCTTGGTCCTTCTTTGGAGTGAATATTTTTTGATACCCCATGTTCACCAGTCTCAGGCCCCGTTTGCATTGACAACTTTAGCAATTATTACAGTAAATTTATGCTGCTTTTCCCGACCCACTAGACTTTACTGTAATTGCACCGTGCTAACCACTGTAACTTCTTCACCTCCATTACAGTATTTTTTCAGACCAACTCTCTTATTCCGCCATGTCGCTCTCGACCCTCAACGACCTCGACATCGACGAGCAAGAGCACTACCGCACTGCGGCCGCTACCGTGACGCCGCATTCAGAGTGGGAACCGACAATCTTCTCACTGCTTGTGGGGAGTTTCAACTTCGTCGCCGCAGCGGCCACCGCGGTCCGCACAATTGTCCCGTACAACCGCGTGTGGGTCCGTCTCCTAGTGCTCGCCAACTACGGCGCCGGTACATGGGAAGAGACGCTGCGATTCGGCTGCAAGATCGCGGAGGTCGGCTGGAGAGGCGTTGTGCGGCTCAACCGCGCCGCAAGGGAACAAAACATTCCCAGCTGGCTGAGTGTCCTCGGACGACGAGGCGCCATTCGATTCTCCGTCAAGGCTCTGAAGCGGGTAAGTACTTGCCCATGATCATGCCCTACGGCAAAACACATGATTTCAAGGGAAATACCAGTTAGGGGGGGGGCAAAAATTACGAGAAGATAGCATGAATTGCATGACTTGGGCGTGGGGCAAAAAATTTTAAACTAATTGTAAATATTATTTTGTGAATGCAACCTTAGACCACAGCTTCTTTATGTCACCGTTTTCAGCTCCGAGGTCCACGCTCAGTCCCACGCCCGCTCCGGATCAACATCGCCGCAGTGACGTGGGAACGCGCCGTGTTCGATCACCAAGGGCTGAGCCGCTTCGAGCTGCAGACGCCGAACTTCGCAAGCGCTCGATCGGGACAGCTCTTCTTCGCGGACGCCGACAGGGACATCCGCACCGCACAGTTCAACAGGCAGGCTCAGCTGGGACACGTCATCCCGACCGCTGCCCAGGACTTCGGAGTCGCCGCGCACATCAAGGGCGAGGTGGACGAATGAACGGTAAGCCACTTTTCCTAGCCTCAAATGACCTTCCCGAAAAGCATGAGATAAAAATAGGGTTTCACTTTTAAAGTTTTTATATCGAGCGCCAAAAAAGTGACGAAGAAGGCTGATGCTTTTATGGACGTATTCTTGTAGCGATTTTTTCTTTGGACGCACGCAATGCTTTCGTTTTTAGCTTTCGACTACACGGCGTCGACCAGCTCTCCTCACGTCATGCCAGCTCAGTACGCCTGCTCAGTGCTCACTCAATCCATTACTCACTACCCCTCGACTCCAAGGACCTCTTACACGCAAGTCATCTCAGTACTAACTTTATTTATGTCCACTCACTACATTACCTGCTGTATTACTGCTGCCGACTGTTCGCGAATAAAATGATGACGGAAACCCCAGTGTTTTCTTGTGCTTCCATGGATCCTTGGAGAAGGTAGTTGGGCACTAATCTCTGAAAACTTCAGTAAGTAGTGAGCAATTGTAAGTATAGACTTGGAAAAAATTGCCGATTTTGGACTCTCGTCTGATTTTGCAGTCTTGCACTAACCACGTAATGGTATTCAAAAACTACATTGTGCGTCCACCGGCTTCCGAGCACTTTATTGTTTGCTTGCTGTCAGGGGCGATTCATGTCGGTGGGAAGTGAAAACCGAGGTGCGTAACATTCTGACATGCAGCTATCCATTGACGGATTGGGCACCTTTTTTCGAATCCACATGCCACCATGTGCAGCGGCATTTTCAGAACAATGGCGGTGGGGTAAACAAATCGACTTTTGCGTGCTGAATGTGCGGCAACTATTAACGAAATACGCACCTGTGGACAGAGAGACTGCAAAGTTTACCCAATATAGGCTTGCGCAACATGTGGCAGGAGCCGCGTGCGGCTGCATTTTGAGTGTTGCGTGCACCGGATTAGCGCAATGACTCCCGGATGCCGCCACTCCGACAGACACTTGACAAAATGCACAGGTACGGACAGCGCGGGGAGAGAAATCTCGGGTAGATTGATCACTTCGGCCATGTTTTTTCCGCTGGACATTGCAACGCTTGAATTTACCAAAGCGACCTATTAACTGCTGCGTACGGAGATGAATTCATCGAACAACATGCGTCGAAATTTTTGCTCCTAATCACATCAACCAGACTTACAGTAACCTTAACTTTCTTAAATGCTCTGAGAATTACAGTAGTTCCTCACTTGTAGGTATGTAGCGGTAGAATGGACCAACTGTATTGTGCATCGAGACTAACACACTTACTGTACAGTAGCTGTTTGTGACTCTGACATTCCTGATCCGCTCCATACCGCAGTGGAGTGCGTCGTTTCCCGGAGCCCCACAGCGACCAGCAACTTCCACCGGACTTCAAAATGGACATCCGGACCTCACAATAACCACCAGGAGTTTACGGTGACCACTGGGACTAGCGGAACGACACAGTGCCCACCGGACCTCACAGTGACCACCGGACCTCACAGTGACCCCGGGACCGCACGTTGACCACCAGACCACACAGTATCTACCGGAAGCATATAGTAACTACCAGGACCACGCGGTCACCACCGGAACCGTCGGGACCTCACAGTGACCACCGGACCTCACAGTGACCCCGGGACCGCACATTGACCACGGGGGCCTCACAATGCCACTGTAAGAACCGCGACGGCTTGAGCATACGTGATAAGGATGGGGTGGTCTCGGTTTTCGACTCTCGCAAAAACGGAAAAAATATTCGTTTTTATGTCGACGTACCATGCGTAGCTCCGAGTTTTCGCCGGAATTTCCTGCGTTTTGTTAAGTTCTGTACTTATGTAAAATCAGAAATCGATCTTTTTTGGCCATCTTCTTCGCAAGTTTACTATGAATAACGGAAGTGAACGAACTTAGACTCCTGAAGTCGCGTTCCCGCCAGCTCCTTATTCACTCACTCACGGTATTCATTGACGCACGCGCCCTCTCGGCTTGCATAAGCATGCATGTCCTCCTCAGTGCTCATTAGTGTGCGCGTTCTCGCAGTTTTTGTGGTCCCTAACTGCGGTGGCGGGAGCACTCGGAACTAACAAGGACGCGGTACTCAGCAGCGCGACGGAAGTGGATGCGGTGGCGGTCGCTGTGCACATCGCGCCGGTAAATACGGCGCGACGGTGGAGGGATTAAGGTGATGGCGGAGGTGCTAACGACGCTGGTGACGCTGGCGGTTTCCCGTACCGTTTGGCGCGCGTGACGTGTCCAGGAATGACCAGAAAAACCAAATAAATCATATTTTCCGACTAAGTTTTCGAAATACACAACGTCCGATTTCAAGGGTTTTAACCTGCTTTCCGGACGCCACTGAATTCGGACGAGTAAAACACTTGTTTGTGTTACGCACATGTGGCGACACGGTTCGAAGCATCGTAAGGATATGATGTCGTTTGCTGACATAGTGTTGTATAGAGACAGATACCGCTACTAGGATGCAAAGCAATCACTGAATCTTGTAAGCTATGCATTTTATGCCCTGCTGCCGCACGATTCACAGGAGAACACCCAAAAATGCGTACAGCTCGGTACGTGTGAACGGATTATCATGCGTTGACTTTGCCAAACTACCTTTGTACCTTGCTCCGTGCCGTACTGATCCCCTGCGAGCCGTACTCCACACCGCACTGACCCCACCCGTTCGTACTCCGCTGCGTACTAGCCCCCTGCGAGCCGTACTCCGTACCGTACTGCCCACACCCGCTCGTACTCCGTACCGTACTGACTCGCTGCGAACCCTACTCCGTACCGTACCGACCCCACCAGTTCGTACTCCGTGCTGTACCAGTACAGATTGTTGTATGTCGTACTGCCAAGGGACGGCGCCACATTAATGCCACGTAGGAATTCTTCGGAATTACCCCATAATAATGCCCCGTCGAGGTAGTTGCAGCATAAGTAATTACCGTACACGTACAAATTTTTTTGGGATTTTGGCCAAAAAAGTGCCTAAGATTTGCTTAATTTTGGTTCAAGACGTTTATTGCGCCTTGCATCATAGAAAGGAAAAACGGCATCGTTTGGGATGGACCGTGCCGTGCCGTATTCCGTACCATGAAAATCGCAGAGCACCACGGAACGGAACAAAGATGTGCTTGTATTGACTGTACGCTTTCTTGCTTGCAGCACAAAATGTCGCTTGAAACGCGTCCGACTTTCTTAGCATGCGATACCGCTTAGTCCGCCAAACCGGATATTTACCTTCCGGTTCCTGTCTTCACGTGGTGGAAAGCCACTCAGATGATCCGCTTTGGATATGGGATATGAATAGTCTCTTAGACTTCCGGTCAGTCAGTAGGAGTAAACAAGCACAGATGCTCAAAACCTTTTAAAAAGCTGGGCTAACTCAATGTGTGCGTACTGCCGAAAGTGCAAACCATTTCAAGAATTTAAATCTCCGCAGTCTTTTCCCTGTTTCGTATAGCTCAAATTTTTCTGATCACTTTAATAAGCGTGAAACAGAGTGCGGCGAGAGTCAGTTCATGTCGGACTCCTGCCCCGACGCTCCGCTCCAACGCGTCTGAGACTAGTCATAAATGAGTGGCCGACGGGCTAAATCCCCACCGACGCGGTGGCGACGATTACCGCGTCAATTTAACCGGAGAACGGAGCGCAAAAGAGCGCAAGAGAAAGGCCCTCAGAGTCAAAGAAAATGTACCGAATTTATACCACAAACATGCTAAATACAATAATGAAGTGCTGGACCCCAATGCATGGACATTAGAACAGGATACCTCAGAAGGGCTTACCGCAGGCAGCGCATGCGTTCTTCTCGAAGTAACGCGCGTACTTCGACGGCACGACGCCGTGCCGCTCCCAGTGCGCATGGACCTCCATCGGAACGATGCCGCACTCATCTCCGCCGGACTCCTTCTTGACGCGCTCCATGAAGTCCCAGTCGATGATGCTGTCCGTCGCCTTGGCTTGCTTCCCGTTGCAGCGTACCGCACTCAGACCCCAGCGGAAAGTCCGCACGATCTAAAATAATGTGATTAGTGGTGGTATAGAAATGTATAAGTCACACAAAAATACAGAACTTTGTCAAAAAAATTCAGAAATATTTTTGGTATAAGTGACAAAAAAACACAGAAAATCGTCAAAAAAATTCGGAAATATTTTCGTATAAGCGACAAAAATACAGAACTTTGTCAAAAAAATCCAGAAATATTTCTAGATATATTTTAGGCAGACGATTTTTTCAAAAAATAAAAAATTTTACCGCGGTAAACACAATGCGCCGAAAATTTTAAATGTGTTTTAGTGATTTACCTTCTCCTTGACGAGTTGCAGGGCGTCCACCATTGTTGAGCTTCCGTTGCACGACGAGAACAAACAAAGCTACCGACTGCTTACCGACCAAATGTGACCAACGGAATGTCACCTCCGCATGCGCGGCAAGCTGCCCCACTTGACCAGTCATGACCCGTCAGACAGGCACGCCCCATCCGCCTGCGCGTCAGGGCTCGGGACTTCCCTGAAAACCGGACTCTGATTCACGCCCAAAAGCAAAACTGGATTTCAATTTCGATTCTTTTGAGGTTTGCATAAACACTATCTTGGTAAGGGGGGGGGGGACGGGGGGACGGGTCCATTCGCTTGACGCTAGCGGGTTAAATCCCCGTACTTTGCAAAAATTTGCCCCTTGGGTCATCGTTAATCCAAAGAAAAAAATTGCATCTGTGTTTCAGAAAGATTGGGAGGACGAGCAGGTGAAAAGGAGAAACCTTGAGGAAAATGAGCAAAAATTCAGTAAAATTTTCAACCTTTTTAGACTTCGAAAATCTGTCCTATTGTACAAGGCATATAGCCAGGTACAGGCACGGCTATCGCTTGTAGGGTGCGTGTACCCAATTGAACATTTTTAAATAATTTACTCTTTTTTCATAAAAAATACTAATTAAGTTTCAAAAAATTTTAGATATCAAACGAAATTAATTGAAAATGTTAATTATTAGAAAGAAATTAAAAGTTCTAAATTAAAAATTAAAAATTTTGGTGCAAAAAAAAATGCAATATTTCTAAAAAAGAAATTCTAAAAAAACGAATAAATTTAATTTATAATTTGCACAAAAAATAAAATTTTTATAAAATTATTTGTAAATATCAAATAAAATTTCATCAAAAAAGTTTGATAGTCTTAATTTAAAAAAATTTTTTCGCACGAATCTTTCGTACGGGTGAAAATCACGAAAATCGGGAGCATAGTTTCTAAAGCCTAGACTTAACCACGAAAACAGGAATTCCGCACATCCACACACGTCCATCCGCTTTCGCAGTAATGCGAATTTACTTCTGAGTACGACAACGAGCAACGGTCGGTTCTCGTATTTCGTCTGATTGCGCTGCCATGTTCCCTCCTGTGGCGCGAGTATTCACGCTTACAAGCATCTTCGTCAATTCCACCCCCGTAGAGAAGGCGTCCACGATGCATCGAATTATCACTAAGATTGTCGCGGAAGAATGCAGTGATCGTGGCGAGGGCGGCGTTACCAGCATGGAGCTGATCGACATCGGAAGCCCAGCGAAGGTGAAAAGAACCGGGGATGACGTCATCGGAGGAGAAGAATTGTTGATGATTGCGAGACAACTCCTCGACCAACCAGCATTTACATACGAAGGGTGGCCCGTTTTGCTTTTAATACACGCATTCGAAAAAGCCAAATAAATAATTAGCTCATACGACAAAAAAATTTTGCAATCTTAGTCAGAGCATATTTATTGTTTCAAGTCAACGAGGACACATTCAAGTGGATATTTGTACGGTTTTCCTCGCGTGACGAGGCACGGCAGTTGCGGATGTTCGAGGATGATGTTGCGCTTCTCTTGAAGATATCGAGCAATCGTTGCACCGCTGCCGTCCGACATTCGCTCCCGTCCGGCTCCGTTGTACGTGAACCGAGCGAATTCCAAGATGTAAGTGTCGTCAAGGTACTTGCACGTGAGCTGTCGGCGTTTCACCGAACGACATGCGAGAGCATAATTGTTCTTTATGTGAAGATGACCGATGAGATTGTCGGGACCGCAGCGCAGGAGTTCACAGAGAAATACATGCAGCGGCATTTTGTCCTTGCTGAATGGAGCGACGGGCGTGTAGCCAGAGTTGCATTTCGAAACGCCGATCTCTCCGGCAAAGTCGAATATGGCTTTGACGAGGTCGAGGTTTTTGCACTTGTAGCATATTTCTCCTTTGAGCTTACACATGCACGGGACGATGAAGCCGTCGCTTTTAAAGTCGAAGAGCTGACGGCATTGGTGACACAGCGCTTTGGGAAAGTCAGTGCAGGACTTATGCGTATGTTTTGTTATGGCTTTACTCTTCGGGGCCAACGAAGGAAAAGTGGTGTTGGCAAAAGACGAAAGTCCTGTCTTGGGCGGAACGGAGTAGGTGACGGTGACGCTCTTGCAGGACATTATTGACGAATAGCGGACGCGCACACGGTAGGCCTCAAGCGCGAATGAATGCGCTGGCTCACACATTACTCACACGCACTTCGGGTTTTTTGGCGGGAAAATCGATGAAGAGAGTGCGAGAGAGCGGGAGACGAGAGACGGTATGAGACGGCGTGGGTTGGACCGAAAGTAGGTCAAAGGTCATGGGTCGGCGTGGGTTGGGTACACATGCACCGAACGGACGCCATTGAGATTCTCTTATGCACAAAGGGTTCGAATTACCTTACCCAAGTATGTTAATAAAAGATCATTGTCGATGTGGAATTCCTTCTTTATTTTTTGTTAAAAGCAAATCTACATAGCGAAGCTAGAGACGTTTTCCACAAGCGGAGCATTTGTGCTTGATGAAGTAACGCTCGTACTCCTTCGGGACCACTCCGTACCGTTCCCAGTGTGCTTGAATCCACATCGGGACGATGCCGCATTCGTCGTACTCGCCGCTAGCGCACTTCAGCTTCACGTTCTCGATGAAATCCCAGTCGATGAGGTTGTTCTCGTCATCGCCGCGGGCGGCACTCATCGTCCAGCGAAAGAATCGCATAGCCTAAAAATATGAATGTAGTCTCGTTCGTAGCAAGCAAATGCGAAAAAAATATGGGTGCGGGGCTAGAAATCCCGTTAACAATGAGAAGAATGGTCAACGTTTGACTAGTTCGTTGTACAAAATATCTGATACGCTCGACGCAAGGACTTACCTTGCTCTTGAGAGTCTGCAGAGATGTCTTCATGCCAGCTACGCTCACGCACCAAAGCTAGTAGACATCTGTACGGTTTCGAAGGCACAGCGATGATACCAGCGCAGTACAGTCGGTCCAAACCCACCTAAACGCGCGCGCGTAGGCAAGAGACGAGGACGGGCCCCGAGAGCAGGTCAGGGTCAGCATGGGTTAGGTGCACGACCACTGAAGGGACACCATCGAGATCTATTTGTTTATTGGAGAAACTGCAGAACCGAACTAATTTTAGTAGACCTACATCATTTCAAAGAGTACAACAAGAGCATTGGATAGCATGTTTGAAGAGAGAAACGTTCTCAGGAAGAAGTGTGTTTGCATTTGGTAGCAGTGTCTGGTATATTCTTCGGACTGTTTCCACACCAACAGCCGCTGCTGCACTCACTTCCGCTATCGTCCGGTGCTCGTTTGAAACGTGCGATGCTAACAAGACGGCAGCTGCTGCAAGTGTTGGGGGCTGCCCAAGAGAGCCGAAAGACGGATTCGCTGTGGCTTTATTTGTGACGGTGGTGGCAACCGCTTCAACGTGAGACGAAAGTCGCAGTTGACCACAGAAATGACGCGTGAAGTCCGAAGCCCGAACTACGTTGAGGTCCAGGCGCATCGACTTGACAGTCATCTTAAAACAACGTGTGACGTCTGGAAATGCGGCACCCGAAGCGGCGACTACTTGTCTGAGCGGTCGCGAGGTATTGTTCATTCGACAGGCGATGTAGACGTAGGCAGCAGCCAAGGCTTGTTGTCGACGCTTGAGGATCACTTGGTTCTGCTTTGCAGAATTCATTAGAGCTAGCGCTAGCAACCTGGCATAGAGTGGGATACGAATACGCTGTGAAATATTTCGGATAAGACCGGACAACGAACCGCGCTCCGTGTCTGACCCCATTACGAATGAGCGAGCACACAAAGGACGCGGTAGCTTCCCGTCCCCCCGCCGCCCGACACTCTCCCCTTATCTCGGAAATGAACAAACAAGACCACGTGGCAAATTAAGACAAATGATTTATTGCAGGCGGCCATATTATCATTAGGACAACTGAAGCGACTTGAGGCGGTCACACAAACTTTGTATCTTCTTTCGCTGACGGCGTTTAATGCGCTGTTGACGCCGATGTTGTTTCCGCCAACGGCGTCGTTTCTCCCTCCTTGTGAGCCGTAGACGGTCGCTCCAGTGTTTTTCACACATTTTCTGCTCCAACAGCGATCGGTTCTGCGCGTGCAAGCAGAAGTTGTCGAGAGTGGTAGAAACCGGAGTGCTGTACGTGATACGTGGTCGGACGGTCTGTGGAGTTGATGGCTGCCAATCCATAGTTAGCGGACGCGACGAAGAAAGCAACAGCACAGCGCACGGTCAACCAGGCGGACTGAGCAGTGACTGGAAAAGGTCACGGGCTACCGGGCATTGGGGAAAAAAAAAATGGATAAGACGAGAGACCAAGCGCTAGTGAGAGAGACAACGGCCACCTCGAAGCAGCTTGAGTACAGTGCATTCAAGTACCACCGACTGAAACAAAATCTCACAAGGACCATTTTATGACGTACGAGGTTTGTGCCTTAAAGAGGCTTTCAACAGATTTGAGTTTCGCACAGGTTTGACATGGCTGAAAAGTGAACCACCTAATGTCTCCATATAGACACTTAGCGATATTGGGCATAAGAGTGCGTCGGCACTGATAGCATACATGGTCGATCAAATGTGATATCTCCGCGTAGTGCTTAGACTTATGTTCTCGGCATAGAAATAGAGATTTCCTTGCACTGGACTCGTGCAAAAGTTCTGTGTCGTACACTTTATCGCCGTTGTCAACACGATCCAGCGACACGAGCATGGGTGTACCGAGTAGTCTTTGCATTGCGTGAAAAAAGCAACCGCTCATCAGGACAGGAATTCGGAAAAGACGACCGCACGCTAAATAATTCGATGATCAAATGACTCGACTATGCTACACAACCTAAAGGATAAACGCAGACGTACGCCGTTTGTAGTTTTTATATTAGTGTACCAATCGCAAGCTTACAAGAACGTTGTTTTAGTTATAGTTCGAAGGAGTAGCGTTGATGGACTACAAGGGTGTTAGTTTCCATGGACGATGAAGGCGTCTCGTGGCGGTGAGCCTCTCTAGTCGGTACTCGCGATGAAGGGGTCTCTTTCTACAGGCCGGGCAGCGAAACATCGACCGACCGTTCGTCACGCCAACATACTTACACGAAGATCCTTTGCAGGCGTAGTAGTGTTTCTGTTCTTGGCGGACCTCGTACGACGATAGGTCCCGAACGACAAGCTTTCTCAGAAGATCGTAGCTGACGCCGCAATGAACGCATCTCTCAGGCGCCTTGTAGGTGAAACCGGTCTTCGAGCAGTAGACCCAGATGAGCGGAATCGTTCCTTCGCAGGATGCACATTGTAGTTGGTAGAGTGAATTCTTTCGTGGAGTACCGTCACTTGCGGAAGAACTCATTCCGGACAGCGAATGTCGTGAAGGAGTACCAAGAAAGAGTATGCGCGTGGAAGACGAAAAGGCGACTGGCGGGCGCACACAGGACGCGTAGAGACCTCCCGCCAAAATCGATATTTCTGAGAGAGACTGTGTAAGAGTGGGAGTTGAGAGACGAATAGAGACGGCGTGGGTAGCGCCCGTCAAGCGACACCGTCGCCCTGTCAAGCAAAGTCCACGACGGTGGGGTTATTCATGCTGCCTGCTGTGTCGCGTGTTGTGCGCCGTTCAAACCTGACGCCAGATCGCCTCAATACAGTCCTGGACAGGATGTGCTTCGATTGTACTGCACCAGCTTTTGACGCGTACTTCGAGACATCGCTAGAAGAGGACGTTAAGCTGGACTTTTGCGAGAAATGTCCATTTTCGAAAGAGCCGGAGGACACACAGCCCGGCGAAGCATTCACGCTCGTCGGCTACCTATGCTGGGTGTACATCTGTGAGCCGGAAGAGCTGAACCAAGTGCTCAAGGAGAACTGGACGCAGGCGCAGGAAGTGTTGAACAACAAGTCACTCGTCATCGAAAGAGAAGGGAAAACCGTAGACATTTGGTTTCTTTGTCTGGCCGACGCCGACACCGCCTGGATAATCTTCGAAGAAGGCGACGAGCCGGAAGAGCTACGGTTTCCGGAGCTTCCGTACATCATCTACCGCCGACTTGACAACATTTACAAGATCCCTTTGGAGCTGGTCTATAACTATTACCCGTTTCACTTCGGTTGGTAAAAGTGAAATTGAATTAAACAATTCTTAATAGTTTCTTGATTACTTCCATTCAAGCCTGCTTGTCTATCAGCTGTCTGCTAACACTACGACAGTTTGAATTCCCGCTCAGTGCCTGATGGGTCTTGACAAGAATGGTTCCGAGGTGCTAGGTCCTGGCAGAACGCCAATGATTTGAATTCCCGCTGTTGCCTGGTCGGTCCCGACTCGACCTCTGACGTCACACGACCAAGGACCAGGTGTTTCGCAATACCTGAATGTAGGTCAAAGGTCAAGTGGGGATTACGTTGCGCAATAGCGCGCGGCGACATGAAAGAAAGTAGGTCAGAGGTCAGGTGCGTGCCAGGTGCGGCGTGGTACCGTCCAAAAGGTCAAAGGTCAGAGGTCACTCGGCGTTTCGCAATCCCAGAGATCAAAGATCAAAGTCCAAAGATCGTTCGCGTTCAAAGTTCACCAATGCCGTACAAAGTTTTCCGTCTCGTCAAGCGCGAAGCTCTACCCACTGAGAGGCTCTTAGAGACCCGGCTAAGAATGTGCCCGGAATGCGACGAGAGGACGTTCGATGCGTATTTCGGCGACACGCAGCACGACGAGGAACCGCTAGGATTCTGTGAGAACTGCCCCTTCGACAGACCGCCTGAGGGCACAGACGGTGGGTGCGCATTTCCACTTGTCGAGTACCTCTGCTGGGTGTACATTTGCAATGAGGAGATGCTCCCGCACGTGCTAGCAGTACACGCCGAGCAGCTTGACGA
>JNEY01000105.1:6975-17667 GCA_020875895.1 Aphelenchus avenae | reverse complement strand
CCCCCCCCCCTCTGTGAACAACTGTGAACAACTGGCTGACCCCCCGCCTCCCCCTGTGAACCTCACATATTTTCTGGACAGTCCCAAAGGGGGGGGGGGGACCAAAGGCACTTTTTGGTTACTTGCCGGAACGCGCCTTTTACCTGGCCTTTTAGGCCCGGGCCTCAATTCAAGGCCGGCGGGCCGGGCCGGGCCTCGACTTGAAGACCCGTCGCGCAGGGTTGCTGTATCATTCAGCGGTTAAGGATTTTTTTAGTGTGAGTGAACTATAAGTCTAAATTTTTGGAATGTTGGGAAATCAGTGGTGTACGGCCCCGGTACCGGGACCCGGAATCCGGGGGTCCCAATCCCAGTCATCGCCCTAGTCCCGGCCCGTTGAAATGTTCATAACGAGGCTCCCGCCGCCGCAGGCGACAAGAACGGAATTTTAGTCTCAAATTTTACATATATGGTGCAAAATTTGGTCGGTCCGCGCCTAGCGGTGGCCCATTTATTTTCTACGTCGTGTAACGTTACTCCCTACCTGACCCTCCCCCCTCTCCAGTGTGAGTGCGCGTACGCTGGCCGAAACTCCGCTCCCACTTGTTCTTGATGCTAGCTTGTCCCGGCCCCGAAAACGTGATGATTACAGGCTTCCTACAGTTTCGGAGGCCACGTGCTATCCGCCTCTTAGCTTACATGGCATCGCTAAACTTCTTTTCGTCAGCCATCTACTTATAGGATACCAAAACTAGTTTAAGCGTTGGTATTTGCCTGAACTTGACAAGTGACGGAACGATGATCGGATTTACCAGGCAATGATCCACAGCGTTGCCTAATGTTTCTTTTAGGTAGCTGGATGTTGAAAGGAAAGAGTAGTAAAGGGATGAACGCGATGCCGTATTCAGGAAAAACGACGTTATTGAAAAAGCCTTAGCTAAGGTAGTTACTAAAGGGGATCTATCCGGTCAAACAATGTTAACGGGCTTGCCAAATGCGGCGATGTCAGGATCTTAAGGCCCTGCAAATAGCAAACCAGAAGTACAACGCAGCACTTGCTTCAACTTTTTATTAAAAGTGTTTTGTCGTGTCGCAATGTCTCGGACAAGGACCCGAGAACAAGAGTCATCAGTTATGAGATTGAGCAACTATCCGTCCATTATATTTCGCGTGCACAATTACACAAAAAGGGTGCCTACCCAGTTGAGCTAGCTGCTGCATAGAGATGTCGCAGAATTTGTGCCCACATGACAAAAAGGCTTGAACTTAAACTCATGGCAAGCAACGAACAACCCGTCGGCCTAGAGCAGTTTTAGCATTGTTAACGAACTGTTATGCGATAAGAAATTTAAAAAAAACTAATAAGTTGCCCCCCCCCCCCCCGGCGTAGGAGATTTCAGGACCCCGAACTGTTTCCCGCGAGCTTTTATTTTCATGCGAGCATAGCGACACCGATTCGAACCTTTTTCTTAATGAAAATCTCGTTCGGAGCACAAGGCTTTGGCTCTGATTTTGGCTAAGGTCGTTCTCCATTCGACACGACTGTTAAAGCTGGACACCGTTGGCAAACGGAATTCACACTAGGTAAAATGACCTAAAAATTTTTTGTTAGCTAACGGGGGAGGGGGGGGGGGTCAAAAATCGGCTTTGTTAGCATAACGTAATTTCTGGACGATTCCCATACAGATTTTTACCTAGATTTTTACCTAAAATCCTAAGCAGTGGCGGTCGTGACCGTCGTCGTCGTGATGATGCGTCATGCGGAGAAGTTGTTTCCAGCAGAAATTTTGGGGTGATTTGCGGAACAAAGATGTACGCTTTGGAGCGCGCTGCTGCTGTTGTTACATACTTGATTTAAGACGGACAACAAAAAGTGCCGGTGTCTGTGATACCGCATGATTAATAATACAAATGATGCTTCCTACATGAGACCGTCTGTCACCGGCGGTCAAGTGGAGGCCATGCCTGGCGAGTAGCGAAGAGCTAATACTAAACGAAAATGCCCTGGTCCGCATTTTGCGCTTAGTGGTTCGCTTAATGGAGCTCCGATGTTCATTGGCCAGGAAGAGTTTGCATAGACGACTGCATAAGCAGCTGATGTCGATGTCCAAGTTGCGTCTTTGCACGCGCAGTTCCGGGACAGGCTTTGGGCAAAAATGTATAAATTTATGCAGGGGCAAGTGCGCCAATGTAACAGCTCGTCTCTTCAGGCGTGTGCCAATTAAGGTATTGCTATTGTAAACTGTTAAGCCATATGGTTAATATAATAAGCTGTTGTTGCTGGCGAGTGTCCGCCTGCACTCTCGACTATCTTCGCCGGCTTTCACGATGTCATGGTTCAGTACGGCGCAAGCAGAAGGATACTGTGTGGCTCACTTTATGTGCTTCTGTATTACCTCCGTAGCACTTAGCTGATCACAGACAATTTTTGTGTAGCGCGTAGTCTTGGATTTTGTAAAACTTTGATAACACTATTATGCGCAAGTTTGTTCCGCCAAAGTCTCTCGTATTAACGTAGCATACTCTGGAATAAGGACTGTGTCTAATAGCGGGCAAGGAATATTTAAGGTGCTGCGTCTTGAATGCGGCTTGCTACGCATCTTGGTAAGATCCGGCTACGATGTCAGGCTACGTTAGCTTGTGTGCAACTTGTGTGCCGAGCCGCAGAAACACTTGCCCCCCCCCCCACTAAACTCGCACTTCTTTCGATGCGCCACTATAAGGTACTGTGTTTTGTTTTCGGGACATTAGCACCTGCAAATGATTTCATCGTCAAACATAATCGCTCGCTGCACATACCCAACCGGCTATTTAACTCTGCAAAGTAACGGTCATCTTTAAACTTAGCAGAGGAGCCAACACTTTCGATTATACAACTAAAAGGATTGGTACTCATTACGGTACTTTATTGACGTCGTGTTATATCATGCGTCGTAAAGATGAAACGTACAACTTGAGACGTCGCACAGATGGACGGTTCAACTACCATTTTATTGCGTTATCTAGAAAGTATGTGCCAACAACGGTGTGCCAAAGCGATCGGTGATGCTCTTAGAGAAAACACTTCACAGTACTCACAAATCAGGGAACGACTCGATCAGGTTTTTAGACGAAGAGATAGACTTTGTCTTGCATTTTGCTAGAATGACGCTTAGCAGCATTACTGCCTATCGTCTTGTTCAAATACAAATACAAAGTATACAGTACAAGGTATATATGACAGCTACGCTTAATAAGACGAAGCTAACAGACGAATTTTTTAAGGGCACATCACGATTGTGCGCAATAACAACCGATTTATAATACGTCAAGAGATGTTGCGCGCTTGCTGTGTTTATCTGCTTAACGGCTCTTGTGATTTCCTGTGCGGCCTAGTTAGCTATCATTATTTTCAAGCGCCTTGAATGTTCTTTTCTCTGCACTTTCTCTAGCAATTGTCCATCATGGTCAAATGCATGCTAGTCATCACGAAGTCCTCCACGACGTTAACGTAGCTGAACCAAATTAATTCAATAAAAAACAAAGACAAGTGAATCAGTTAAAAACATTATTCTCCGAAAAATTTCCGTTTCGATGACAAAGCGCGTTGGTCTTTTATGCTTTGACCTGCTTTGCGAGTCATATCACGTGCTTTTTTCTGACTCGTGTTACTTTCATTGCACTGCGGTGCTAAGATGCACTCACCCAGCGCACGCCAGTAGGTGGCGAAGGAAGTAATGAAGGTCATTGGCGGATAGCGGAACGCCTCTTGCCTCCCCCCTTCCCCGCGGCGGCGTTTCCAGTTCAGCGCGACGCCGGTGCAAGGACACTTCGCTATGCATTTCAGCTGCATGCCGGTGCCCGCGCACTTCCCGCGCTCTATTCGCTTGATTTTTTTCTTTTTTTGCTCATTTAATGTCCACGTAATTATAGGATTTTGGGGTGCGAAATGTCTTTTTTTGGCTCACTGAACCCCCCCCCCCCCCGCATAAGGGACTAGTGCCTATCGCTTCGTGGCAGGCAGCTTTCGCTTCGTCCGGCAAACGTGCACTAGCCGTCGCTCATTTTGTGTGCTCCCCCATTTGCTTGAGATTCGTATTCATCATTGCGCATATCTCCTTAGCCCTGACTCTTATCAAGTAGTTCGTTATACTCTACATTTGTCTATTTGCTAAATGTCTGATAAGGCCGACTCGATAGCGCTCCCCATGCAAAAGAGGACGGTCAAGCAGGTTTTGTTCGATCTTCGGCCCGATATTCTGTCCAATCTAATGACGGAAATGCAATCCGATTACAGTTTGAAGCGGAGTGCTTCGCACAAGCACAGAACGTTATCTGTACAGAACGTTATTTTGTACATGCTCTGTTTCCGACGGCCACAATCGCCTATATGTGGCTATGCCAACCAGTTTGCTGGCTACAAAATGCCTTTTACTAACAACAGAAGTGCATCAAAACGTTTGGACGAAAACAAGACACATTCGGTACATTTGTTGTTTACAATATTATGTTTTACAAAACAAGTTAATCAAAAACATAAGCAATTGATATTTACGTTAGTACTTTTTAGAAGCTTAGGTAGGCAGCCTCCAGAAAGTCTGTAAGGCTCACAGGCAAAAAGCACAGAAAACATGAGCGCACAAAATACATCTTACCAGTCACTGAAGCGGACGCTGTGTTTTTCCAAACACATGCCTAGGAAGACCGCTCATGAGTCAGAGCTCCTTTTTGTGCGTCCCATCAGATCACACGCCTTATGATCTCAAAAACGACGCACATACGTGTCTCAGGAAGCCGTCTGCCAAGGCTCCCCCTGTCGGTGCTTATGCCGGCCAGCAGTCGGACAAAGACCGGCTAATGACCGGACAAATTGTCAGCGGCCGGCAATGCATGCACGAGTGTGTATGCATGTATGCATGCATGTAAAGGCCAGCCAGTAGCCGGTCGTCGCGGCCACCTGTTGTAAGCCTTTACGGCTATTGACCGGACATATTCATATAGGCATGGTCCAAAGGCAGGACTGGCCATTGACCATGCGTACGCCAATTCTTGATTGACAACCACAGCCGACTTCATACAATTTTCAGTTTCATTGACAGATCCACAAGAGATGTTTGACATCGATTTATTTCTTTTTGATGCCAAAGATGGCAATCTAGCAAAGTGAAAATAACCGGAATAATTCTAGGTGAGCAGTAGGGCAGTTTTTTAGTAAATGTCATAGAGACGATATCGCAGCCGTGACGCTATGTCATGTAGCTTGAGCTCCTATTTTTTTGTCTCCGCAGGAAATTGGTTATCATAGTATTTGTAGCTGGACGTCGCTTTATTACAGCTTTTATCGAATGACTGGACCGCGTCATTTGTATTCGACTTCCCGACGCCCGACGGTCGCCTTAACAATATTTCCTAAACATTTTCCAATGGCTAATTGTATGGTTGCCGTAGCAGATGAAGTCTATAAAAAGCACATGGTGAAGAAGTCCTTGAGGCATCCTATCGAGAATAGAATCAATGAATCAGAAGCCTAAGTGAAGAATGCACTACGCGACCGAAAGAAAGATGCCTCTACAAAACATGCAGAGTACGACCGGGAAATAAAGCGTCAAGTTGCTTTTAAAAGCAGCAGCAAGTGAGGGCCGACGCCCCCTTAGAGTACCTGCTTGACCATTTGGTAGAAGGACTCAATCTTTGCCGCCATAAGCACCTCGAAGAATGTTGATCATAGTACGTCTACACAAGCAGTCGAAGAAAATCCAAACGCGAATGACAAGTGGGAGAAGATCCTCGATGAAATGGTAGAATTGGCCAAAAAGAAAGCTTTAAAGAGCACTACAGAAATCAAAGAGCAAAATACTGCATACGTGGCACAAGAGGAAACGCAGGAACCGAGGCAAGTCCACCACAATGACAAGACAGAATATGTGTCCGCACCTACGTCGCCGCTACCGCCTATGGACGCCTTTACAGAGACAAATGCCAAAAAGGAAGTTTTCGACATCCAACACGGAGCATGGCGTCACTCGCGCCATAACCAGCAAGGATACAGTCTTTGGTTAAAAGCTGTAATAAAGCGGTGTCCAGCTACAAATACGATGATATCCGAAGGCGCTCCGAAGTTATGCGCAGCGCACACACTGATAAGATATTTTGGAGTGCTAGCGCGGCACTCCATTAATCAAGCTTACTGTTAAGGAATTGGAGTGCGCTCCAAGTCGGTGCGCTCCTTGATCTTTGTTTGCACAAGGGGCGCTCCAAAATTATCTAGGTCATGGAGCGCCCCTCCTCAGCACCATTAGGCAAATGACCAGACAAGCATTCATTCTCATCAGTGCACCCGCCGGACGCGGTCGTGTGCTGAATATCGTCTGTCTAGGATGAGACAAGGCGGCGGAGCTAAGGAGGAGAAGTCCGGCGTATGAGCCAGCCTCGCTTAGCCCGCCACCCACACGCAGCACACATGCTTAGTGCGCACTGCAAAAGCGCCGGATAGGTTTCGGCTTAGCATAGCCTTAGGCTTAGCGGAGCAGGCGCTCCAAAAAAGCAGCGCATAGGTTTAGGCCTAGCGGCGCGCGCACTTTCAGCCTCTGGGCGATCAAGAAAAAATTAATAATTTTGGCCAAAAAGTATTGATGCAACTACACACGTCCCTAACATAAGCACGTCTCAATATAAGCACGCTTTTTGACCTCAACGAACAACATAAGCTCCGTCCTGATGTTACAGTTTGTACGGTACTTGTTCTTGTATGAGCGATTCCGAAGAACAGAATTGCGAAGAACAAAAAATAGGAGAAGTAGGTAAGGATAACCGCGTCTTCCCGCAGATTACACATGCTCAGGTTTTTCCTCGACTTTTCTAAAGGGGATGGTTTTTGCCTACACGTCAACGTCTGTCCGGTTGTTTTAAATTTCGTGTTTTGCTCGTAACGATGTATGGATCTGTCCGAATATCGGGGGGGGGGGGAGAATCCGCCAAAAATTTTTTCCGGTCGGGTTCGCAAGCGATCGTTGTTGATTTAGAAGGGTTTCTGATTGCTCAAGTCCACTTATAGCTTTAAGTTGTTCTATTACCTACTTTTCGGCGCGAAACATTTGGGTAGTTCGACATTGAACCCCTATGCTCGAAAGGCGAAATGACACCCGCCGTATTTGCACCCATGCGTGTCCACTAGCGCCGTGTCGCAGATTTTTAAGATAGTCGTCGATGAAGTTTGGCGAACGCTCAGCGCCCTGCCGCCGGCGGCGTACGAAGCAATGAGGGTCAACCTCGGACAGCGGAACGCCGCATGCGCATCCGCCACGAGGCGTGGCGTCGAAAGGACAGCGCGACGCAGGTGCGAGGACGGCTGATATGCGTCTCAGTTTCATGCAGGCGACGCGCACTTCCTGCACTCGATATACTTAAAGCTCTTAGCGATTTCCTGCATGAACTCATTTCATGCATTTTGTTTCCAAGCGCCTTTAATGTGGTTTTCCTTGCATTCCCCGTAGCAACTCTGTGCGCGCAATGGTGAAATGCGCACGAATTGCGAGTTCCCAGGGCATTTTAAGCACAGTTTTCTCGAGTTGCTTCTGACCCAGAAGTGGGAGAAGGAGCTCAAGCAAAATTGGCTTCTGCGACAACTTTACGTGTCTCCTGTTGAGCTGTTATAGAAGTGGAAGAGAATCAAGGGCGTGTGTGCAGGTTTTATTGGGACGATGACAAGACAATCCTGACCGTTGAGGCTGAGAAGCTTCAACATCCCAAATCCAAGGCTAGCTGTCAGCTTATTTCTTTGACTTCGTAGGTTTTTTATCATGGCGATGCTTGTGTCCACGGCAACTTTTAGGTTTTTAAAGCTTTTGAAGCTAGTGAGTGCTTCTGCCTACGATAGACGGTGTCTGCATGCCCTAAACGGATTTTCCCACCACCATTTAAATGCTGAAAGACAGCATGCGTCCATAAAACCGTAGGGAAGCCTTGACATTGTTTCGAAAAAATTTGAGTACTTGTCCAATTGACTACTGTACTTGATCACGAATGAATGTGGGTTTGAGAAGCCTTTGCACGTCAGTTCTTTCATATCGACTGGTTTTTGCAAAGCTTTCATGACAGAAAAGGCCACAGCTTGTTCCGGCGGTTACAAGCCGTTTTGTTGTTCCCTTTCCATCTGTATCCTCTGTGCCTGCTGTCTTGCTCTTACCAGCTGCTCCAAGTTAAATCAGCGAAAGTTTTTACTTCTTCAGGTTAAGTTTGGAATGCCTCTGAGCACTAACTACGAGCATGCTTTATGATACAACTTATGACAGCAGCAGTGATTATTTCAATTATTGATGTTATTTTCGATATCCGTCGTTCAATTAAAACGTCATCTATGACATATCCGGCCAGTGCGAGAATTGAGGATCTCGAATGAAAAAGATGCCGTCTTGCTTTTGGTCCGGTAGAGGTTTTCACGGCGAAAGTAGAAGCCGGTGGCAAGTACGACTTTTTTTAGATTTGTTCATTCAGACGATGACCTTGTTTTTCCTTTGACGCTAAGCGTTGGCCGGTGAGAGCCCAGTCCGAAAAAGCGTTAGATTTCCCCCTTATAATGACCCACGGTGAGAAAATTGTAGCGCAAAAATTTTTGACACGCTCAGACGAGTCACACGGCCTAATCATAGGGGCTGAGCAGCAGTATCACACGCCTGGAGCGGCTAAGATTTCTGTTTAACTTGTACACCTTCGTATATTTGCGAATCACAACCGTGACTCGTCCGCGCGGTCACTATGCTGAAGCGGCTAGCTTCCTGCTTATCTTGCCGTTTCAGTGTTATGTGAATCACGACAATGATGCTTGTGTCCGCGGCCACTATTCGACTTTTGTAGGCTTCGAGAAGCCAGTAAGTCTAGGTGGCGTCTAGGATAAACGGCGTCCGCGCGGCTTAGGCGGATTCATCACCCTTCTTTCACTGTTGAAAGGCACCAGGCGCCCATAAAAATCAAGGAGAAACCGTGACATTGTCTTTGGAACTTGTTCGATTGCATTAGTGTATTCGATCACGAATGATTGCGGGTTTGACAAAGGTCAACATTCTGCATCTCGACAGGTTTTCGCATAATTTTTCGAGACAGAGGACAAAGCTGTGTCCCCGCGGTTACAAGTCATTTTGTTGTTCCCGTCCCATCTGTTATTTTTGATATACGTCGTTCATTTAAAACGTCATCTCCGCCCAGTGCGAGTATTGAGGATTTTGAATGAAAAAGATGCCGTCTTGCTTTTGGTCCGGTAGAGGTTTTCGTGGCGACAGTATAAGCCGGTGGAACGTACGACGTTTTTTAGTTTTGTTCATTCAGGCAAAGCCCATGATTTTTTCCTTTGACGCTAAGCATTGGCAGATGAGGAGCCCCGTCCTAAAAAGCGTTAGATTTCCCTTCACAATGACCCACGGTGAGAAAATTGTAGCGCAAAAATTACTGACACGCTCAGACGAGTCACACCGTTAACAGCGATTCTGGCGCAAGTAGCGTCGAGCCGCCGCAGTAAAAGCTCACACGAAGGGGTTGCATCGAGCAAAGAACGACAAATACCGTGTCCGTCCGCCTTATTTACCGCACGCCCGTGGCTCTCTGAATCGTCGCGCTTCTTGCATTGCTTTGTTTAAACGTTTTCATTTCGTTCGACTATACTAGAACCTTTGCATTATTTTGGTCGATAAAAAAGAACAAAACCATGACGAAAATGCAAACACATGCGAGATCTGGGTGCAGTGGTTGGATCATCAGGTTTTTTGTGTAGTGTGGTCGTGGTTTCTTATGAGCAAGCTTTAGTTCGCTGCGGAGTCACGTATATTTTTCGTGATCGAGCTAGGTATGATTAAAATGCTTCTACATGGCATACTCACTGGGCCTCAGCTGAAGCGTGCTCAAAAGGAAATTGGTCTCCACTTTCGTATAAGTACCTACAATATTCGACGCGTCAAAAATCGTCAAACTTCGGGGTATCGGGCCAGGGCACGGCCCGGCGTGCCGGCCGGGGGAGGGCGGCTGTCACCTCGGGCCGGGTGTGGCGTCGTCCCGGTCGCTGCCGGCCCGCGAAGTGGGGGAGGGGTTGGTTCAGATGCCATCTACCTATAATTTCGTATGGTATTGTCAGAGACACGCGCATCAATGATTTATGTGTTGAAATTTCAAAAGAATGATAGTGATTAACCTGAATGATTAACAAGCTGATTTTCACGCCTTTTGACGCCTGTACTGAGCCGACAACAATAGAGAGAAGGGAGCCATTCAGGTTTTTTCTTCACACCAGCTTGCCAGCTAAGATTTAGGTGTACAGTTAAAACACCATCTTAAGTAGACCGAGGTAAAGTTGGCGGCAAATTACCGTATTTTTTCGAATAGAGCCCCCCCTTGAATAGAGCCCCCCCTCGAATAGAGCCCCCCCGGAGAGACCTTATGTAAAATAGAGCCCCAGCCTTGAATAGAGCCCCCCCTCGAATAGAGCCCCATCACCAAAGGGGGGACCCTTAGGTATCCGAATGTAAGGTACCTCCCAGATATGGTATGCCGAGGAAACACTGACATTATGCGTTTTAAGACACATAGAACACACTGGGATACTTGCCATTCTTCACTAAATTTATCAAAATTTGACTAATTTTTGGTCGATTTTTGTCGATTTTAGGCAAAATTTTTCAATTTTTTTCGCGTGCCTTCGGCCCGCGAAGGGCTTTGAGATTAGAGCCCCAGCCTTGAATAGAGCCCCCC
>JNEY01000104.1:314133-351429 GCA_020875895.1 Aphelenchus avenae | reverse complement strand
ATTGAGGTAGGACGGCAGGATGTCGGGGTGGTTGACGTAGGACCACAGCGAGACGGTGCGCTCTTTGACGCGGAACTGCCGCTTGTCGCGCTCGTTGTTGCCGAGAAATGTGCCGAACTCGGAGGCGTACGCGTGCTCGAAGAGGAAGACGAGGAGCTGCTCCGTGAACTCGAAGCAGGACGGGTACTGCCGCATCACCTAAAATGATGAGGTTATGTCAGTTTACGTTTCGGGCCCTTCTTAGAGAACATGCTACACAGGAGGAAAATAGGTGAGCGGAGCATATAAGCGAATAAGAAATTCACCAAAGCTGGCCGGACGATGTGTAATTGGTAGCTTTGGTTGGCCAGGGTATGAGCAAGCCAAGAGGCGTGTCTGGTTGGGAATGAATAGGTAAGAAAGAGTTTGAGTTAAATTTGGGTGAGTAGGCCAGTGAATAAGCTCATGACAAAAGATCATCCCACTTGGACTGTGTATTCCAGGGAGGAAGAGCATGAACAACCAGTCGGGGGGAATGTGGGTTATAACTTTTAGGGCTTAGTGCTTAGCAGCGTACCTGCCAGACGCAGTCGAGGAAGCACAGGAAGACCGGCGCCTCCTGAGGACCCGTGACGGTACCCGTGGCGTAGGCCGAGTGCGCACAGCGCAGCGAGAACGGATGTCCGGCGGCGACCCACTCATGCTCGATGAGCGATTGAAACCTGAAGTAATCGAAGAACGTGCGGTAAATAGGACCTGGAACGTACCCTCTGACCGTCCTCGCGTCAGGGTCGAGCAGAAGCTGCGCGATGGAGGTAACCACAAGCGTCGAATCGGTGCCCTCTGCGCCGTGGACGACTACCGGGACTTCTAAAAGGAACAATTTAGAACGCGACTTAGTGCCTTTAGGGCCATTGTGACGACGTTCAGGCTCACTACATCGATTCGCAAGGCTTAACAGAAGAACGAGCGGTAAGCGAAACACTGCGGCGGCGGGTAAGCAAACGAACACGAAACGAATTTACCTCCACTACCTTCACAATGGACGCACTGCGCGACGGTTGCGGCGCCGGTCAGCGTGTCCGCGACGTACTGCAGCCATCCGGAGGAGGCGAGCCGCGACAGCCACTTGTCCACGGAGCTCTCGCTGCAGGCTAAAAAGGAAGATTCATGGCAACATTCGAAGAGAACTAATACCTTCGATGAGCTTCGCCAGCGAGTCGTGGAGCTCCTTGATCCGCGGAACGTTCCCGTAGACGTACTTCCATTGCGAGTAGTACAGCTGTGACTCGCAGCCGCCTCCTAAAACATGCGTTGTTGGCATCGTGTGTAAGCAAAAGACGACATTTCTCAGGGTTACTCATGGCATCGCTAAGGAACTTATGCCGCTTCTCTCGCTTCTCTTAATGACATCATCCTTCCCTCACCTTTGGCCTTCGAAGCGACGGCACTCGCCTTGGCGCGCGTGTCGAAGATCACGCCCTTGGACACTCGCGAGAGAAGCGAGTTCAGGATCGTCTCGTCCTCCTTGCAGCGGCGGCTCGTCGGCCCGATCAGTGGCTGCCCGCAGCGGATGATGCATGACTGAAAGCCAGCTTAAGGAAAAGTTATGAACATGATGAACGTACCTTCGTTTCGAGGTGGTAGTAGCACAGGACCGGGAAGCGTCCGCCGTCGCGGAAGGTCGCTGAGATGCGCAGGAAGTCGTCGCCGATGCCCTTTGGCACGAGCACCATCTCCGGGTACGACTGACACACCTGAACCCGTACAGGTTAGTCGATGAACCAGAGTGACAACATTGTACTAAGTAGACTTCAGGGCAAGAAGAGCAGGGAATGTTCCTTATACCTAAACGGGTTCCAGGCAGGGAACTTTTTCTGCCTGTTACCTGTTCATATCAGTGAATTTTGAACAGGTGTGAAGAAAGTTCTTGCCCTCTTGAACATGGCAACGAGGGAAAAGGTTTCCTGGCGACCTGAGAAGGGACTTTTTGCCTCGCTGATGTCTGAGCCCGAAGCATAGTACCAAGTTCAAGGTACCATTCCTGCCGTGCTGGTCGTGCTTACCTCAAAGCCTTTGTTGACGGAGCTGATGCGGAACATGTCTTTACAGCGGATCACAAGCTTCGAGAAGACCTCGTCGATGGCGAAAGCCTTCCAGCCGTCGTCCAACACCGTGAAGGGGCAGCGGTAGTAGAAGGGATAGTCGTGCTCGAAGCCGTCTAAACTTCTCTTGTACGCATACCTAGAGGAAACAGGCGCTTACGCAGGTTCGAGAGCGTCTCGATGGAGCGTGCGACGGCGGCACAGTCCTCCGCGTCCGCGATCTCGAAGCAGCAGATCATGAAGTTCTTGCACTTGAGCCGCAGGTAAGCGCCGGACTTCACGTTCGGGTCGCGGCTCAGCGGTTCCACCAGGACGCGGTCCACGGCGCGGTGCAGCAGCTGAATGCACGCTTGCATGAGAAAGAGTAGCAGACGATTAACGTATGCTCCAAGCGTGTTAAGCGGGCCAGCGAGAATCTTAACAACGCACAAGCTCTAAGAACCCGTCCATCCTACTGGGTAACCGGTAAATAATCGTACTTCTAACTCCATAAATGAGTGGAATCGGTTGTTCCTTAAAGCCTTCAAGTTACATGGCTAGCTGCCTCAACGTGTGACGTTAGTTCGGAGCCAATTTCAGCCAACGCCTCTCGTAAAAGGCGTTAAGTCTTAGAGAAATTCCCTCCTCTGATGCTTGCGTACCCAGAGCTCCTGGTTCTGGCGCTCCTCCTTCGTGGCGGCGGTGGAGCTGCTCGGCGAGAAGATCAGGTGGTGCCCGATCAGCGCCAGTGATCCGTTCTGCGGCTGCCGCGGGCCCTGGCACAGGAAGACGTTGTCGACGCGACACTTCTCTATGGCCTCCGAGAGCTCCATTTTGTGCGAACGAGGCCTAAAAAGTGATTTTCAACGAGTACAAATGTCGAGGGCACGACTCGTTCAATGTCACGCCAATATTTTCGTGTTCTATTAAACAATGATTTAACGCGTTGCAAAATGGCATTGCCTGCAACGTCCGGTCCGTGACGCACTCTCCAGTTAAGCGGTGCAGAACGCCAACAAATAATAAATGGATTTTTGCTGCGTGGACGCTTGGTGGACATAGCTACGTTTATCAGCAACAGAAAACCTACGACAGATGTTCTGAGCATGATGCCTAGGGTTACCCTCCACTGCTTGAAAATAAATGAGAAAACATGTGCTCCTTTTTACTTGCTAAATGGAGTATCGTTTAATGAGCAAGCAGCATGAATGTCGCTTGTTCTTCAACGCCACTTGGCACGGGCTGAAACACCAAAACACACGAGAATTGAACGCATGAAAGCCAGAAAAAGTGTCGCAGTCGGTGTTTCGTCAAGCCGTGCGCGCGAGGCGCAGCTAGGACCCATCGAGAACAAGTACACATTTGGCGGAACAAGCTTAAATGACAAGTGTCTTAGTTGATTTGTGAGCAACCAGGAGTTTCGCCATGCTCTAGTGTCACTTTTAACGTCTCCCTGTAAGCTCTTTTCCATGAAGCTTCAAAAGCAGGAAAATTAGCCTAATGAACGCCCGGTATGGTCAGTGCTTCAGGGATGCAGAAGCCGTGTTCTTCCTCGTTTTGCGTTTCGCATGATCTACTCGCGAAACGTGGTTCTTGGTCTAGCTGAAAGGGGGAACCGTGAAAACTGTGACTTCGAGGAAGATTGGCGCGGCCTGCGTCAGATTGGGCTGCACGTACGTACTGCATATCACTTCTTAGTGTGGCCGGCCGCACTATTCAGTAGGTCCGAAGTTTACAGCCAGGCGAAACGTACCTGTGGTTTCGGTCAGTCCACTAGAGCGTGAAGATGGCCCTATACGAGCTGATAAGATGGCATCAGAAGCCCAAACTTTTATGCAGGAATACTTTAATCGACGGCTCGTATTATGCGACACTGCTCTGGTATTCCAGTCCGAACGGGGCTGTCGAATGGGAGCTCTTCGCCCTGCGTAATTCTGCCTTGAACAAAGTAGCAGGACAAGAAGAAGGCATTCGACGTGGGCCTCCGTCTTACTCGAACGACGGTACTCAGCCACTGATCGGTGGTTTGATTTCGGATATGGTATACTTCTGGGTCTCGAGTATCAACGACGGTGTGGGTAGTTCTTGGGTTGGAGAACTGGGATTCGACGACCTTTCTTTCCTGAGATTTGAAGGCAGGTTCGCCTAAAATACGGAGCTGAGCGGAGATTTATTAAAATTTCAGTTCTGTTCTTACCCAAAATAGCCCGAACTTCACGGACATCGTACGGATCGTTCTCACTCTTGCTGTCGTTGGCGTACAGGTCTTGGTGTAGCGTGACGTTGTCTATCATAAACACCGTTGAAGTTGCGTGGAGAAAGCGCTAAGAAGTCAGTAGACGTAACTTTGGGATCTGTTATAGCGTACTTCTTTGATTGAGCGGGCGAATGGAGCCACACTTCCTTCGTAAGTAAAGCCACTAAGGACGACAGTCAGACAGTGCACGTGCGTCGAATGTGAGTTGAACACGTAATGTTGAAAGTGTTCTCCGACGTCCGACCATTCAAGAGTTCCCTAGAAGCGGATTCAGATCAAGGTATGCCTCCATGCTCCGATTGCAGAATAACCCATCCAACAGACCAGACACGATTTCTGGTTTTCAAAGGGTCGAATGGCGGGTCGGGGCGACCTTCATAAGTTGTCCGACAGCCGGAAAATCGCATGAAAATTGGGGCCACCCGCTGGATTGGATCAACAGCATAACTTTTACCGAACAAGTAGGTTTTCAGAACTCTCAACGTTTGGGTCGCTTTAAAGTGACTTAGCGCCACGTTCCCAATCCAGGTCTACGACTTCATGAAACGCACTGGGTGAGGCTGCTCCGACGGCGGTATTCAACCATGTATTCGCGTGTGTTACGTCTCAGCTCTGCAAGGGACTACCTTCGCCATCTACGCCACCGGTATTTGCCTACGTTCGGCTAAGGTTGGATGTCGGAGCCGACTCTCCCGACCGACGACTTCGACTTTCGGCTAATGCTGAGAGTGGTTTGAAGCACAGAATCGGATCGTCGGCAAGACCAGTTCGGCAACCGTGTCCGCTCTTTTGACTTAGGCATCCGTGACGTTTTCCAGGACGTGATGTCATCACGTCCCGGCTCACGTGGCGGGGGTGGTCGCCCATCACGCCACGGATCACGGGTCCTAGCAAGGGGCCCGTGATAGTGACGCGATGGCCGTGTCACCTGACGCGTGATCCGTGACGAGATTCACGTCAGAGCTCACGTCACGGGGAAAGTCATCACGCTACGGATCAAGCAGGGAGCCCCTTCGTGCCTCAGTTTACCGCTCATGTTTAAGCCCCGAGGCTTAATCAGGGGGAAGTTAAGTTAGATGTAATTCGGTACTTACGCAAATCGTGACGTTTGTCGGAGTAAGAATTGTCGGTAGTTCCAAAACGTCCTGCACGATGAATTCTGCGGGTAAACCAGTGAGACCGTAAGTCACCTCTTTGACGCCCAAGACGCCTGCGCACAACCCTGACGTGGCCGCAACTTTGATCGCTTAAAACGCCATGAGATCTGAATGCTGGGTTGGGCGGACTCACGGTTTCGAATGCTAGCGAATTCTGCGGAGTGATAAACGCTGCAGTCGTGAGTGTCGACGGCATTCGTCCATGCTTCAACATAGTCCCACACGAGGAAAGAACCATGAAACTTCACCACAGAGACGAAGGAGTTCCGTAAGTACCGCAGAATCTGCAAAAAAAGTTCTGGCAAACAGTTCATGCGTATTTGAGGATCATAGAGCACATGCGTAGATTTTAAGAGTGCAACGCACGCAAGGCCGGAAATCGCGTGGAACAAGTGTCGTTAGACCTGTTTTGTACGTGCCGATCAAATTTTTTTTGAGGGAAAATTATTGGTTTCCTCGGGTACCTTGTTGAAGGTAGCTATTTAAGCTTCACGATCGGTCTGCGGCATGCCAAACCTCCATCGGCCCTGTTCATTGTAATCAATATCCACGTATTCGAGATCGGAAGGTTCCTCCGGGTAGGCCTCGCTTCCGTTGAACTAAATTTTCGTAGGACCGTAGAAGGGGTGCAGGATTAGATACCATGACGTAGAGCGTATGCAAAGCCAGCTGACCGCAATTAGCATTGATCATTGCGCAATGGGCTCTGGACACCAGGCAGAGCTTTTCAACTTCTACGCGTGGCAGCATCTTGCTGACGTCTAGTTCAACGTCAGGAATCATGAAGTTTCAAGAAAAATGGCTAAATCAACTGCTTGTGCAGTAGCGCAAGCGTGAAGAGCTTAACGGCGCAAAGGCGAGGATCGATTGGCTGCCGCAAGTCCGGGAATTTCAGCCACAAGCGGTCCGAATAGCGGCCTCGAGCAGGAAAAGCCTCGAGAGCCTACCCACAAGCCTGAGGAGCAGAAATAAGTCCGCAAGGGAAGCGCTGCCCGATGAACTCTCGAACCATGGTCCGCACAAACCAAAATCCAGAAAATGGATAAAACAGAACAAGTACAAATTTGGTGGAGACCGCTTAAATGACCAGAAGTCAAATTGAATTCACTGTAGGCTAGCAGTTCGTCCACGATCCAAGTGAAACCTTGTGCCCTTCCACAAGAGCGAAGTTCACATTCGAAGAGCTTAGTGATTAGCTGTAGAGTTCCCACTGAACTTTGCCTCAGAATCTTACTTGAAATCGTCACAAGAGCATCGAATTCAAAGTCGACCGAATGCGAACCTTGGCCTTCTATGCCGCCTTTCCTCAGCGAACTCTCAACCTCAAGCCTTGCTACTTGTGTAGCAAAGGCCTAGCGACCCTGTAGGGCATAAATACGCCGTGCTCCAGTCAACTTCAAGTCAGAGCGATGCCTTCGTCTTGCTATGGTTTTGTAGAGTGCTCGGTGTGTGCAGAGAGATTCCTTCGCAGCAAAGTTTTATTTTGTTCGAACTACGGATCGAACGAAGGTAAGGAATTCGCAGATTCGATTGTTAGCACCGTTCTCTTTAGACGTTCACGCAGGGCACGCTTGCTGTAGAGACTGTGTACGACGCTATGTGGAATCTTCTGTTCGACGTTCGATTTGGATGGACGGCATCGGCGTCAAGTGCCTCCAACCGGACTGCATCAAAGGATTCCCCTATGGTTAGTTCTATTCGCGCTGAAGAGAACGCTGTAATGTTCTACATTACCGAGAGGAATCGCTTCTAAGAGATTGTTGTAAGACCTAGTCGTTATTTGCTGACGAGCCTTAGGCAGTCCTATCTAGGTGTGATACCGCCACCTGTTTGTAAAAAAAAAATCGCTGGTATCGCATGCGGCATACCGTTGATTTTCGTACTTTGGAGGGCATTGATTCTAAGGTGGACGAATTCCACCTTAAGGTGGAAACTGTCTCAGGATGCATTTCTGACCACATGTTTTCCAACGCAAATTTCTTTAGCTTTGCCTGCGGCCGGACTGAAATTTGCTTGAGAAAGAGAACCCCGAAAAATGGGCATCAGTCTCCCATACAGTCTGCCTGTCCCCATATTTTGGTCCACAGGGGGCGGGGAAATAGCGCTTTCTAAGGCTAGGTTTCAATAGCGCATCGGTGGTATCACTCTACCTTCTATAACACTTCGCTTATATCGGTCAAATGGTCTTTAGCGAAAGTGAAAGGCGTGTTGCCGCCGAAAAGCTTGCTGCGAAGCTTCGACCGCTTTTTGGTCGCGGCCGCCGAGCTAGCTTCGCTGCACACATGCCCGACATGCCGGGTCTACATGGAAGCAAACAGCACCTGCCTCTATCTGCAATGTCCCAATTGCGAGTCCGTGTCCTGCAGGTAGATTGTACAGTGTTAAGCTAACAGGAAAAGGCACCACTTCAGAGTCTGCGCGCTTCCACCGGACCGTCATGCGCTGCCTTGCAAGGACGACGATCGCTATAGACGGAAGCTGTAAGGTTATTTTTTCGATAAAAAGTTTAGGAACGCTTTTCCGGAATTTTCCCAAACGAATGGGCAATTCTACGATAACGAGAAGCGTTTTTAGCGAAGAGCAGCTATCCGATGTCGTTATTCCACGCTGTGCGTCTTGCAAGAGGGCCATCGTGAAAAACGGCGGATGCGGAGTAGTAGTTTGCATTTGCGGAAAGCATCAGTGTGTCAGCTGCGGTCAAGTGGACGTGGGCCACGTAAGTCGTTCTGGTTAGCCTACGACGATAGCTCCGTAGAACACCTTCAAAATGAGATGAACTCATAAAAACCAAATGGAAATCACCTTCTGCTTATAGGGCCTGAAATCGAAGAAGGCTAAAACTAGGTATTTGAAAAAGTATCTTGTTGTTTCGGGGTTTACCAGGTAGTCTCGGCTTATTCTGTCATGAACATTCCCTCAGTTTAGTGTTGCGACGATATCGACTTGGCTGCATACGACGAAATCGCCATGGAAAACGTACGCCGGCGTGCCCGTGGTGAAACACAGCTTGTCACTCCTGCGCAGCAACTGTCGAAAGCGAGAACCTCGCAAGACGCTCCGAATCATCCGAGCGAACGCAATGTGTTCGTTTTTACGTTGATCTTCCTCACAGCCATAATATTTCCCGTACTTTTCTTTATCTTTCGCGGAGTAAACAAGACCATGTGACGGGTAATTGTCAAGAAACATGAATCACAAGAAAGCTGGTAACTGGCTCTAGCGGAACAGCCAATTGAAACCTGGCTGATAGCAAAATTTTGTGCAAAAAAGCGGCTGTCGTTGATTATGCTCCGTTTAAGTCCGTCAAGATCCGACAACATTTCAAGGAGAATCGAACTGATTTCAGAGATTTCAGTGTTCTGAGACCAGTATCCCACCGCATTGGCGTCGTAGAAGGGTTTTCTGACGGAAGTGTGTACCGCTTAGAGGCGTACAATAAATTATCGCTGACAAAATACAACCCAGACTTTTGTCCGCTCCCATGATTGGAGAGCGGACGTTGGAGTCACTCGTGCGAAAATGTTAGCGACATAGCACTTCTGTTTCCCGACCTTGAAATGGCCCCCGCTCATCCGTTAAATGGGTGATCAATGCCCTACGTGTGCCAGAGTTGCACCGGGGGAGTTGCACCGGGGCAGGCAAAGCCGTGCGCTGCCTGCACATGAAGTACCAGATGAATCTCGAATTTATCTGCACAGTAGGTAAGATGCACTTCTACAACGCTGGACTCCGGACCACAATAAGGTCCGTCCCAAAGGGGTGCCTTTATGCACGTTATCCTGGATTCTAGGACGATTCGTTAACGACGATTCGTTAAGAAAATCGCGACGATTCGTTAACGACGATTCGTTAACAAAAAATCACGACGATTCGTTAACGACGGTTCGCTGAGCCGAAACAGTGGGATTTTGTCAGTTTTAGAGGGAAGGGTGGTTCGTTAAGCATTGTAGGTAAGAGGACTGAGCTGCTTATGTTGCCTACGGCGCCGCGTAATCCATATCTAAGCCTAAGCCAAATCCCGATGTACCTGGTGGGTTCCACGGCTTTACCATAAGGTCAGTTTTTGAGGCAGGTCTGGTTCGTGCACGACGAATGAAGGTTCCTAACTAAGCCTGGAGAATATTCATAAGTACAATGACGTAAGCGTGTTTTCGGATACTCTTCGAGTTTTCTCCTGTGCAGAAACCCGAAAACCTGGTGAGATTTTACACGAGAAGTGCTAATCAAACAGCCCTGTCCTAAGCGCAATGAAGTAAGCTTGCTTTCAGTAATTGGAAACGTGGTTCTTACCGTGCCTGATATCTCCGCCATGAGGACGCCGGACGGACGGAGAAGGAATAAACAAGTCATGGCACGTTTTCCGGAATTTTATCCGCGAATCGTCGTTAACGAATCGTCGTGATACCGTTATCCTGGACTAATCTCTCCGGGTGCCCTAACGCATGCGCAGCAACGCCAGTGGGTTTTTCCTGGACCGACCATGACTCTTCTTTGCATCGATTGGGTGGACTGAAGCCCAATAGACTCTTTTTAGACATTATACCTTGGGTAGATTAACGATTACGAGCATCCCAGCGATCCAGAATTGCACGTTTACAGGTGCAGATCATGGCATGCTGCCCGAATTTTGCTGCTTCCGGAACCGCTAGCATGTGATACTGCATGACCGCACGCGTGCATGTCCGAAGCACGGCATGGTGTATGTATTTTATGCCTGGCGACCATTCTAAGCGCGTTTTACGGCTTCACGAACCGCTCTAAATTTTAGAATGCACCTTTTGCAAGGGGTGCTCATCCATAACGCTAACTATCGTCCAGCTTAAGGCATCGAGATTGTAAAGTATTTGTGAGCATGATGCCGATGCCGATTGCGGTGTCCAACGGCGCCTGGATCACCGGGAAGATGACGAGGAAGGCGCAGCCCAGGAGGAAGATGATCGGGAAGGCGAGATTCACCTGCAGCGGGCGCGGATGCGTCGACGGCGGCTGCTTGACTCTGAAAAAATAAGGGTGAACTGTTTCATCTAGCTACTACCGTATTTCTTCGAATAGAGCCCCTGGGGCTCTATTTTTCATAAGGTATTTTCTCAGAAAAAAATAAATTTTAAAAATTATTTTAAATTTTATTTGTCATCGGTAAGACTCACTATCTGTTCTAAAATTCTTGTTTTATCCTTATCTGTCCAACTATGACCTTAGCTTTGAAGTTCGAATACCCCAGCTGGGTATCTAGATCCTTGGGGGGTGGGGCTCTATTCAAGGTGGGGCTCTATTCGAGGTGCGGCTATATTCGAAGAAATACGGTATACGAAGTCCGGTACGGCACTGTACGCGCTTGTGTACTGCATCGTACTGACGCAGTACGGCACGGAGTGCGGTACAGCTGGGCCAGTAAGGTACGAGTGCGGTACAGCTGGGCAAGTACGGTACGAAGTGCGGTACAGCTGGGCCAGTAAGGTACGGAGCGCTACAGCGGGGCCAGTATGGTACGGAGTGCGGTACTGAGGGGGCCGTGACCAAGCGTAGTAGCGATACGCCCAGGTGGCACATTTAGCACTGCCTCTGGGTGAAACATGTTTAGGACCGCACAGTAGCGGGACGCGTTTGAGACCACTCTTGGGCGGTCCATGCCTGACACCACCGTTCGGTCATTTTGGTGTTCACCTCAGAGTCTACGCCAAGAAAGGACGTACCTGAGCCAGAGGAGACCGGCGGTGGCGATGCCGATAGCGAGCCAGTTGACGATCTGCACGTAGTTGATGAGCGTGTAGATGTTGTCCGAAAGGAGCAGGTACGCCAAGCTGAGGATCATCTGAAACAGAACGGCTGGATGGGCGTAAACTGACGGTACTTACCGTGAAGAGCACCGCGGGGATGGGCGTCTTCCAGTAGGGGTTGATGTAGCTGAGCACGCTCGGCATGTGCTGGTTGCGGCCGGCGACGAAGAAGAGCCGCGACGAGGTGAGCATCACGCCGTTGACGGTGCCGAAGCAGCTCCCAGCGACGAGGATGGGCATGATGAAGGCGAGCGGGCCGTAGTACTTGTCGGCGAAGGTGACCGCGATCGCCTTCGACTCGAGCAGCTCGTCGACGCTCGTGCCCGCGTAGAAGGCCAGGTTCGCGAGGCAGTAGACCAGCGTGCACACCTGGAATCGGAGGGGCTATTTGCGAGTGTCGGACATGGAGGGCGTGATCGGATCGAAATAGGTTGCCCCGATACCGCTTGGTGTGCTCGGCAAGGTGTTATCGTAAAATCTTAACTCGCATACCCTGGGTATAACGTCTATGCTGCTCGGATTGGAAAATCCTGATCGGATACCATTATCCAAAGTTATCCGAGCTCCCTACCATTTGTTGTTTAGAGAACTACGACCTGACCGACTTGGCTTGCTCGGATCGGAAATGCTTCTCGGACACAGCACTTAAGTCGGAAAAAGACTGTTCGTCTAGTGACGTGTTATCGGGAAAAGCCTACTCGGATACCGAGGTCGGGTCACGATATCAAACTGCTCGGATCGGAATTTCCTGCTCGGATACCGCCATCCTATCTGCTCCGAGCTCCCGACTATTCTTGCCTTTAGTGCTCTAATAGTGCCACCGCTTGCTCGGACGCCCAGGTCGGATCGTTGCACCTATGCTACTCGAATACTATCATCAGGTCGGAATAGGCTGCTCAGATACCACGGGTCAAACCAGAAAAAGCTGCTCCGACAAGCTCGAGCTACCGGGTCGAATCGCAGTACTGCTGCTGCTGCTCCAGTACTGCTCGCAGCGGAAAATCCTTCTCGGATACCGTCATCCTATAGCCCCGAGCGCACTGGACAATGTCGGCACAAACTTACACCGCAGCTGATGAAGATGGCGAGCGGCAGGTTCCGCGTGGGGTTGATGAGCTCCTCCGTGATGAAGTTCAGGTAGTTCCATCCGTTGTACGCCCACAGGCCGGAGTAGAACGCGAGCGCAATCTGACCGGCGGTGATCGGCGGCAGCTCAAAGGCGTTCTCGAAGGAGTCGCGGTAGGCTAGAAGGAGCACGTCAATATTGCACATCCTCCGTGCTTCACAGTCCGATAGCTCATCCTCGTCAGTGGCCATGCTCTTGCTCCTCACTATTCAAGCTTCTCGGAGATTAGCTCACACTACTACTGCTCCGTTTCATGCTTCTGGCGCCTACCACTCATGCTCCTTGCTCTTACCGAGCATGCTTCACGTGCTCAACACTACTCTGGTTGCACCTTCTCGCTTACCGCGCCCATTCTCCTCACATCCTAAAAATCATGCTCCTCTCGTCTCCCCGTCATGCACTTGATCCTCACTCATACGGCTTCGACTTAAAAGCCGTACGAACATTTTCATGCTCCTCGTACCGGTGCGCAGGCTGACCTCTCCTCAAAACTGTGTACCTCATTCATCTGTGCTTTCTCAAGTTCTTCAAGCTAGTATCTACGAAATTGCGCTTCACATTCTCGTTCTGCGCATTCCTTAAATAGGAAAAGAACTTACGATCGCCTATCAGGAGGAGGATCACGCCGGTCGCGATGATGAGCACGAGAGCCGCCAACTTCGCGACGGTGAAGATGTTCTGCACCGAGGAGACCAGCTTGACGCTGAGGCAGTTGACGAGCGCGAGGAGCACTAAAACCGTGTGCAATTAATCTGAAGTGGCTGGACGCATTACCAATGACTCCGGCGGCAAGCAGCTGCGGCGCGAGGAACGGCAGCGAGCAGTGCGCGTAGAACGGCTGGAGGATGTACGTGGCGAAGGTCATCGCCACCGCAGTGATTGTGCACGGCCTAAATTAACGCAGTTACGACTTGAAATATTCCCATAAAGTTTCGCATAACGGCATCATAAGAGTTTTGTCCAATAGTGTCCAAAAACGTACCGAACAATGATGCACTCGATCCACATACGGATGAAGCCCATCAGCGGCCCGAACGCCTCGAGCACGTAGGCGTAGTCGCCGCCGGAGGAGCGGATGAATGTGCCGAGCTCCGCGTAACAGTAGGCGCCGATCGCGGAGAAGAGCCCACACACCACCCAGATGACCATCGACCATCCCACCGACAAAACGTCTAAAAGCGAAAATGAAGTCACAGTTACGTGCAAGCCGGTAAACAGCGTATCGGAGAAGGTCGGATCGGAGATCGGAATCGTACAGGGAAGTCGGAACGTATTCGTTGGGCTAGACAGATGGGCTAGACAGAGAGGCGTAATCCTACTGGTCGGTTCGACCAGGGTCCGGCAGTAGGTCGGACCCGCACACGATAGCAAGATCAGTCTAAGCATGCATGCCGTCTCAGAGTTGGGTGAACGGACGCCGACCTTGGAACACTAGGTCGGATCGGAACTTGTAAGCTTGGAAAATTTCGGCTTTTTACGGTCTCTTGTCCATTTTTGCCATGGATTTGCACCTTTTCCTGACTACTGGTTTCCAAGGCTCGGAAAGTTGATGTCGGAGCAACAGTAGTAAATCGGATTGCACTAGGTTCGCGTATTTTTTCGTGCGTCACTCAATACTAACGAACTCTTTGCTAGGTATATTTTCTGATTTTCACGTGGACGAGCTCCACTTTTAGCTGCCCTCTGCTTTCATCATCCCATCGATGTGTAATGCGGCGCTCAATTGCTTTTTGCCCTGCAAATGTTTTTGCTCAACACGCCGCCGCCGTCTCCCCCACAGCCGGGCAGCTGGACCAAGATGGCGGCTTTCGCTGTCACACTATTGCATCATCGTCATTTTACTCGGCGGACGTCTGTTTTCAAATTCCTCTGCAGGAGCACCCACCACATTGCATCATTATCTCAACACGCAGCACATGCATAAAAAAGAATGGCAGCCTGCCAACAGCGTCGGAACATCTTAATCGGATTGCGAGGTCGGAAAGTACTGGTCAGAATTGAAATATTAAACCTGACAAGTTATCGGAATCATGTCGGACCGGAGCTGGCAGTTATCGGGCCCCAACTAAAGGTCGGTTGGAATCGGAAAGTCACACCGGGGAGCGATCTCGGGCTTGCAGAGCAGTAGAAAAATTACTGGGTAGCAAAACAAGTGGGGACCGAAAGGTCGGGAAAGCCGTTGGGGTCGGATTAGCTCACGCTGCAAGGATTGGTAGACTTACTCTCGTGGACGCCCTTCGGCGAGATGAAGATGCCGCTTCCGATAATGCATCCAACGATGACCATAACGCCTCCGAAGAGGTTGATGGTCGGCTTGAGGCCCACATCATGCGCGTCCTAAAATGAAAGCTCGGTCAGGTTTCTTGGTGTTTTTGTTTTTAAAAGCGTGGAAGAGTGCACGAATTTGTGTTTCCCTCCTCTCTATGACATTGTCTTTTATGCGTCGGACTTTTATGAGATATGGCTCGCCGCAGAGAAATCGTAAATTTCGGTGGGAACCGGCCGCGGCGAATATTTATACAGGTGCGAATGGGGCCGACGAATGCGTCCGCGTTGGCGGTATTATCGCACTGCCGGGAGACACGAAAGTCTTTCGAACAGACAGGATTGATAACAAAAGGACGTGTTTCAAGGAGAAAATTTCATCGATAAACTTTCCAGTTCGCTTAAGATACGTTTGCTTCCGAACCTCCGTGACCTCGCATTGCGGATGACCACCATGAGGTCACTAAGCGCTCCAATTGCGGCAAGGATTATCGGCTAATGGAGTCGCTGGTGTTAATTACTCACCATGCCCGCCCCATAACCCAGCGAACCAGGAGGGACGCCGCGCAAACCAGCGTGCGCGTTCCAACAGCTCGCGCGTTAGCCAGCGCAAACAAACCCTGACCGGAAGGTGACCCTTAGCGTTCCTCCGAGCGCTAGTGTTTGCAAGAGGATGAGCAGGGAAATATTGATCGTGAAGGAACAATTAACACGTGAACCTGGGAAAAATTGGCCCTCACGAGGGTGATCAGCGCTAAGTGCGTATTTAGGAAGCGGGATGTTGGTTATTGCTTGGGTTACAGTTACTTCGCTCTGCACGCAAGCTATACAGTAACTTGCTAACATAGTTACTGTACTTACCTAGGTGGTCATCGAGGTGGTTACACTACCTAAATTTTTCTCAGTGTAGCAAGCTACCGTAGTTTCTTACAGTAAACAGCAGCGCAAGACAGCACGCACTTTACAAGCTGCCGGTAACTCTTGGAGTAACTATGGTTGTCTTTGATGTACCCTCTGAGAAGGACTAGTCCTACCGTAACGGGAAAGCAGGTTCGTCATGCCCACTTTCATCCCGCGCAAATTTCCATTTCTGTGATATGCGCCCCCTCGGATAACACTCTAGTGCGCATAACATGCGCATCCGTCCATAGATGAATGCAGACGTCAAGAAAGACAACGCTAACGAGGGCGTTTGCGGTGTTTGTGCAAATGACAGGCAAGCCAAATTGAATTGCACTTCCATGGCGCGTGACGAATACCGAAAAGGGCGCGCTAGGCTGAAGGTGGCACTTGAGCCGAGGATAGGGCAAGAGGAAGTGCCGCGCTACCGGGGTCAAGCGGAACTGCGCGCATAGTAACGGCAATCCGGGCGTCGAGAATAAAACGTGTGCACAACAACAATAATTAGCGAAATATTTGTGCTGCGCACTTTCTGGTTTACAACTTTTGCAAAACACGTCTGCCATCAAATCGACAACTTACCGCATCTCCATTCGCTTTGCGTTCCGGCTCGGGAAGCACCGGCTTTTTCTCTTCGTTCTCGAGTCTCAGCGACATGATCTTTGAGTGAGGTCAGCGTCCAAGTGGAGCAAGTAAGGAAGCCGTTTGGGAATCCGTTATTCGCGCTGATTCTGGGTCTAAACTATTGCTTAAGAGAATGCTGAAGAAAGCAGAAAAACGACAGCAATCGCAATACGCGTGCATGATCGCATTATAATATTCATGGTTCAAGTAGTTTTTAATTACACGCGCACTGAAGTAAACGCAAAAGCGCAAATAAGGTTCCGGCTAATGCGACATGTGGTCACTAAAGCTGACACCACGCGCAACATGCGCGAGGAAGTAAGCGGAAAGAAAGCGTCGCCGAGTGGCCAAAGAATGCAAAGTGGAACGCGTCCCAGCGGCAGGTCGCATCCAACTGCGTCGTGGGTTACCCCAAGCAGATCACAGAACAGTCGTCGAACGATGCGGGAGACGCAAGAGCCACACCGCCCGTGGCCGGCCGGCTGCCACCTTCATCCCTGCAGGTGAATATGGACCGAGGTGGCCGAGAGATGGCGGCGATGGAGCGGCGATCGCTTGCAAAGCGTCACTTGCAGACAGAACAACATGGGTAACATCGATGCTCCGCAATCAAAAAGTGTCTTTTGCGGATTTTCAGCGAAGTGACACGTGGAGTGCAAGACGGGTATGGTGGGAACGCCAGAGTTTACAATCGTTCAATCCACAATCCCGTTCTCAAAAAGATTCTCCTATTCCTTAAAGTTCTGCTCCTCAAACTTACGCTACGCATGGCGTCTACTCTTATAGGAGCGAAAGTGTATCGCTTGAAAACGGGTAAACACGCACAAGAATCGGAACAGACATAACACTGACGCAGTTTACCCGCATACTATTGTTCTTTTTGCGTACCGCGCCCAAAATCGTGTTCCTCACGCCTGCTTCATACAGCTTAAAAAGCAACTGATAATTTAAAAACCAGTTAAAGTCATTAATTATTCATGACCCGTGAAGCACCCTTCAATAACTCTTGGTCTATGCACGCTGCAATGAGTCGTAAAATGGACATAACACACTAACTGATATGTGTGGCCCGCATGGAAGAGGAGCGACTACGTTTCGCATTGCGGAGTCACTTTTCGGGCCGAACAAAGTGCTTCCCAACAAAGCTTCCAAATGGGAAGGAAAAGCGACTCCGCGAATCGGAAAAAGGAAAAGCTGAGCAGACAGTTCAAATCGTCGTGGAAGACTCACGTTCCCCGCTCGGACAGTGAGCCGCCCGATGAGGGGCCGACAGAGTGCAGTGGTGTTGACGGGCAGCCGGCAGTCGCAGCTAGGAACTGCCGCCACCGACGCTTTCACCGAACGGCGCACACATCTGGCCAGCGATGCGGCGGTGGCCAGGCTCCGCCTGGTTTCTCGAATCCGCTCACGCAACGACAAGGAAATCCGCGCCAAGTGACCGATGGGAGCCGTAATTACCGGAACGGAATAAATTGAAGGTAATTTGTGTGGCCACCGGTTCATCATGCCCTGTCAAGTGGAGCTGGCCCGTGGATAGGATGGCGCTGGCCCGTAGGGTGGGATGTTGAGCTTGTCTCGTAAGGCGTACAGTAACTTTAACCTGATTCCGCCACCAGCTTTGCCACAAGTGGCGCGATGCGGTCCGACTTGAGCGGCGTGGATTTTCACGTATTAGAGAGAAGTCTTACAGTAGGTTGGATCAGCTACATACAGTTTATCGAAAGCCATACTGTAATCGTTAGATTGTTTCCCAAAGAAGACACTGTGCTAGATCGTGGTAAATGAAGAACCACGAAAGTACAGTTAAGGAAGAACGCAGGATTACTGTAATTACTTTCGACTGTTTGCATAGTTCTAGCGTTACAGTAAAAGTCTATACAGTAAAATTTGGCGGCAGTTACAGTAACTAAAGAAGTAAGAAGTACAGTTGCAAGAACGCCTTGGTAATGGACAAAACAGGCAATGTGTCTCAATATGTTTGACCAGCTTGCGGGAAATGCAAGTTGTTTATGAAGTAACAATGAAATGCGGTCAGTGGGGTAATGCACAGCGCTGCTGGCGCGCAAGAAAATACACGAAAACACATTTGACGAAAGCATAATTGTGTAAGCTGAACGTCAGATGTGGGTGTTCGCTGTTCCCAGCGAAATGGGAAAACAAACTGCATGTACGCCACATAGAGCGGGCATAAGTGCGACCAGGTGCCCAGCCGCTGGGTGGACACGGGTGCTGACGCGGCCGTCACGTGGCCACGGATCAACGGGAAGAATGGAAATGGAGGTAGTGAGTGACACGGCGACGGGGAAATATGCCAACAGTTGTTGGCGGTAAGTGCGGGACAGACACTTTGCACGAGGAGCAGTTTTGTGTGCCAAGCAGCATCTAGCAGGTTGACTCCCAAAATAATGATTTGGCAAGATGAGCCAATGGCTAAGCTAAAGGCGTTTCAAGCTCTGTATTGTGCGATAAAATTGCAAATAATTTAGCACTAAATTTCGAGAATACTAACTTTTTGCAACCACCCCATTTATGCAAAAGACGCCGCTCCAAAGGACAAGTATCTGAAGAGTGACCTGACGAGTCGAGTGATGCGACAACGATCGACGAATGAGTTGTGCGTTCCGTTGTGAGTCCTCCGTCGGTCAGCGGCACCCTAGCGGTAACCTCTTCGCGCCGACCGCGTAAGAAAGGTCACGTCGCCTTTTGCACAGCTTTGGCATCCCACCGGTGGCGCGCCGGTATTACCCCATCGCCAGTCGAGGAGAAATACGAGGAGGAGGTGACCCCGGGTAAAGTCACGACATTGATTGAAGGGCGTTCACGCCGCGCCACTGGAATGCTGACAGCGCCAGTCACTTCTCGCGCCATCCAAAACTCTCGCGCAAATGGACACTACTCGCGTGAAGGTGACGCGACAAAAAGGTGGCGACGCGCCGGAGAGATGGATGAACGTAAAGAGGCAATTGCCGAACAAAAACAATGAGGCTCAGAATAGAGAAGGACACTTGAGTGGAATGGTTCTGCAAGCGCACTGTTTTGCCCTGACAGTGCAAGGAAGGTTACCATGCAATTGCGGAAGTAAGCACAGTTGCAACTGGGTTGCACATTGTAGTGTTGCAAATGCAATGTTGAATATTTGCTACCGATTGAATACACATGGCTGCAAATACTACTATGCAAATTTCTGTAGATCTACTTGCATGAAACAGCGGTCACTGATGCCAAGCTTGCGGCACAGAGATTACAAAATGCGTTGAAAATCTGGCGGAAATTCTTTGCAGTGCAATTCCAGGCGCATGCTGGGCCAGGTGACTCAATCGAATTTGACCTTTCTCGGATATGGCAGCGCGCACGACCGAAAGTCATTTGTACGTGTCGCGGAGATTGATAGTCGTGGCGGCGCAGGAATTCACGGGCACTCCCATCCACTGTTGCTGTCATGGTTCGGTGGGATGAGTTCGCAAAAAGGGCGAAATAGACGTCAAGAACTTAACGCAAAAGAACAACTAGGACAGGTGAATCCGAGCGGACGCCTACCCGAGCGGACAAGAAAACGTAATGCCCTGAGGATGCTTTACCCATATGACCGGTACCGAGCAGCGGTGCGTACTCAACCGAGCGGTCCTCATAGCGTCGGTCCGGTCCGAGATATCAGCCCAGCCTTCCGAGCGGTCCAACTAGGATGGGTAAATCCGAGCGGACGATCCTACCTGAGCGGACAAAAAATGCAACGCTTTGAGCCTGCTGGGGCCATGTGACCTGGACCGAGCGGCGAGGTCTACTCGACCGAGCGGTCCTCATAGCGGCGGTCCGGGTCGAAATACCATTGCACCCTTCCGAGCGGGCCGCCCCGCGCAACTTGAATTATGTCTGCATCAGGCAATAGCGTTTATACGCACGAGAACGGAAAAACATTATACTGACAAGCGTTAACACCTCTCGCAGTGCGAACAAGCACTTGCGGCTCGCTAATCCGCTTTGTGCGGCGGTGGCGGCGGCGATAGCGACCGGCAAGCGGGACTGATAATGTGGCTCTCTGCTCTTCGTTCGTTCGTCGCAAACACGCGGCCGTTCCTCGGCGGAACGGATCGAGGAAAAACATAAATGTTAGCAGAAAAAGTGCCGGGGATCGCTTGAGAGCGAAGGCGTCCGCCTGGATCACGCGCCGGGAATTAGTCACTGCATGAAAGGCGCCGACGCTTGCCAAAGTTCATTGCGAATAGGCGTAAAAATGAACTGAGCGCTCTTTGTACCATGTTCCAGAGGCTTTAGTGCCACGAACAATTCATCCGGTCGCAATTGCAACGCATAGAAAAAACGATCAAATACAAAATCCAAATATAAATAGGTACAAGAAAGGCCTGCCCGGTGGGCGTTCTCAACAGAGCGCTTCTTTGATTAGAGCACTGTGGGTGAGGCATACGTAGTCATGACAGACAGGATCACAATGGCTGGGCGGCACGGCAGAATGGTTCGACCCGGCTGAAGCTAACGGTAACCAGACCAAAAGAGCGACGTTGGTGTTCTTTTGCCAAACCAGGATTACCCGCTGGATACGGGAATCAGTATGGCCAAACCGAACCAGCCTGGTCTCTGTCCCGAGTCATCCTGTTCCACGTCCGGAAACAGGGGCCGGAGGTCAGACTCTCATCCGCGGTTGGAAAGTCAAGGATTGGCTCCTTAGCGCTAAAGTAATTTTTCCGGTAGCAAATTTTGGGGATTGAATGGAATTCTCAGAGCGATCGTGAACTCAGAACAATTGGCAGGCTCACTAAGTCAGCAGCCGGCTGTGTTAGCCTGATAGGTTAGGCCATAAGTCGCTTAATCCCGAACTGGTGCCTCCAAGAGGCCACGTTGATGCCATGCCCACGGAAACAACACGATGACAAGAGTCTTCACGCGCATAAACACAAACTAGAACGAAAAACACAATGCCGGTCTAGACACAACACTACTTGAGCAAAGAGTTCTACAATCATTACTGAACAGAAAATACACTTCCATGCGCCACAAGTTTAGAAAAGTTTCACTGAACACCGCGCACGCTTATTAGTACAGAAACTGTTAAGCGTGCCATTGGCACTCCCGGCGGCCGGCACGAGCTTAGTAATTGTCATCCTCAACAACACACACACTATGGCACCCGCATGGAGTGGCATATCCGCTCGAGGGCACGTGAAACGCACAAGAGCACAAAAAGATCCCTCTCAACGGTCGCCGAGTTATTTTCGTCGCTTTGCATCCGAGCGGTCAGCGCTCAAGCACGCAAAGAAGAGAGTGAGTGTGCAAGCGGCTCGAGAGGGTGTTAGCCAAAAGTCAGCCGGTTGTTTACTCGGAATTAATGGCTTGTGGATCTGACTGAGAGGAAGCGCGTTCACGTGGGCATAAGAGGCATGTATGCGAGAAAATGGTGAAACTCTCGGATGTGAGATTTAGTCTTTCTTCTGATTCATGCGTGCGGTTGTCGCCTTCATAAAATGAAGTTTGTACGCACCGAGCCACACGTCTGTCGCGGAAAGTGTAGAGTGTAATTGCAAGATTCCACAAGCATGCAGTGTTCACTTGCGACCTGTGCAGAACGGAGAGACCTCTGCGTCTAAGCAAAGCAACTAGGGAGACTAAACTTCCACAACTTACTACGCGTTCTTCACTGATGACATTTTGCCCAGACTGAGCAAATTGTAGCTGCATGATCGCGCGTGCGCAAAAAAACCTTACGCTGGCTAGTAAAGACAGTCGGTACACTTCCGCAGAAAAGACCAAGTGAGATATTCGGCAAAGAACAGAATTGTTGAACGGAATTAAGAGGGTACGAATCGGTAAGGAACAAGGTCCAGTTGGCACTCTTTGCACGTGAAGTTGTGAATAGAGCAAATGGATAGCGCTAGCTAAGCCGAGGGACAGAGAACAGAGTCACTAAAGGAAGCCGGCCCGGACTGCTAAATGATGACTCAGCCCGGCCACGTACACCCGCATTTACACAAGTGACATACGCACGGGCCACGTGCATCAAAGTATATTTCCGCGTTTAAATGTTTCCATGTGCAATGTCATTTCCAGTTGCAATTTCCAAATGGACAGAAAGCACTACAGCGTTCAAATATGGCTTGTACGTCACTCAATACCTGAGGACGGCTCTCGACTGGAGCTCGCTAGTCAAGGGTTATGCGGAATCGCTTTCCTTTTCGTGACGTGGCCAATGTCGATGTACGCGCACCAGTTTACTACTGGTTTCGGTAAGCAGTTGCGGCCTTGTGATCATTTGCCCTCATACATGCATACGGCTTCATCTTCTTCGCATTGACCTCGCCGAGCTTCACTGACCGCTAGGCTTGGCTAAATGGTCGCCCTGGCCGTAGGGCATTGAAGCCTGGGAAGGCTCTCGCCTGGAGCTCGCTGGCCACTGGACATGCAGAATCAATAGCACTTACAAGCGGCGGCGTACACTTCCACTCAACGTCCATTGCTGCCCACTCGCGCAATACCCACGCGGCTATTCTTGACAACGTCCAGGCCTCGGGCCAACGCTTGGAAGTTGACCTGCTTTATTTTGGTCATCGTCTGCGAATGCAATCCATCGTGAATATGCTTAGCTCACCGGATATTCGCCATGAAGCATTCTCATTCCTGTCCCGATGTGAACTAGACAAGCTGCAAACTGTCAACGGAGACTGGCGTTATTTTGTCGAACAACACAAAGGAACCCTTCCGCTGCGAGCTATACACGTAACCCTTGAAGTAAGCCTTTTCGTATCACTTGAATTATCGGCGTGAGAATGAGTTAAGTACTAAACACAATGACCGCCTAACCCCCATTTCCCGTGGTTGTAAGCCATATCAGTACCAAGCTAAATAAAGGCCTGCTGGCACTCAAACCCGTCACAAGTCCAATCGAAAATGTCGGATAGAAGCCCAAGAGGCTGACCAACCGCTTTGTATGACTCACGTAACAAGCTAGAAATGTGCAAAATCTCGTTTGCCTTTTGCCAGCTCGGCCCAATTAAGCCCCATCAGGCCCGTCGACAGGTCTACAAAACGATTGCGTCAATCGAACTAAACCTTAACGCATCAAAGGTATTTAGTGCGCAAAGTCGACAGTCATTGCAGTGCTCCAGAAACGTCCTAATTACGCCACAGATCGTTGGCTGTCGCCAAAAGAGTGCGTCGACAAGTTCACCTTTAGTTCGTTAGAATCCCGTTTGCGGAATGCACACTGCCTCGTAACGATACACTGCGCAGATGAAACATCACTGGGCTTCGTAACAAGAATGTACAGGTAGGATCCGGGCACGGCCACCGCAAAATGGCTTAATCGGCCTGGTTCATCCGTAACAGGACTTCCAAAGTAACTCACATTCATGGTCTACAGTCCCCTTGTTTAGGCTTAGGCTTACAATTCCGTAGGGGCAAGTACACCCTTAGCATTGCTATACGCTTAAAGCAAATTCAGGCAAATACCCGCGTACTACATGCGCCTCATAAAGACGCCTGACATGAATCCACATAACCTTCTGAGTCTGCGTCCACTCTTCGCGTCACTACCCGCCGACTACGGGCTTCGTTTTGACGTACTTGATCGGGACCTTAATCGTCTCGCGAATTCTGGCTTTTTCAAAAATCAGCTAATTCAGAAGATGAAGTCCATTGGCTTATGGATGGTATGCTTTGGAGACTTGCAAGCCTACGGTCATATTTCAGAGGCCGTCCGATTTCCCTACTTGCCTCGACTGGGATCTCTTCGTGGAACGCATTATATTTGGTTTTCCAAACACGCATCTTACCATGAATTACTTTGCGAAATGCTGGGCTGATGACGAACGAGCCCACGGCCACAATAAAGTAGGAGAGATTCTGCTGGAACGGATCGTCAAGGTATATCTATTCCTCCACTTCTCAGTTGCCACGAGGCTATGCTTAAATTTTTCAGAAATTCCTCACGTCCAACGACATAAGTGGACTTGCCAAGAGCCTATCGCTACCGCTCTCTGACAGATATGATGATATGCTTCTCGGTATGAAGCCATCTATCGCGAATGCGACGCCGTTCTTCATCCGTACACGAGACTATTTTGCGCTTTTTGGCGAGCCTACGGACGTGTACTTCGTGGAAAACGAGCCCTTGCACGAGACGCTAACGATCATCAATCATAAGGGAGACGAGGGACATAGTACTGGTGGGACTATTGTGCTTGTGCGTGGGCGTATTCTGACGCCGTATTATGACGAATTTGCTGAATAAAAACGTGCTCACCCTGATAGGTGTTTGCTGTCACTCTCGACATGACCTAGAGGCTTTCACAGCGCTCACAAGCTAGACTTGCGCGAAACTACGATGAATTCGCTGACGGATCTCGCTTCGCAAGTGCAATAAACTTATCATCGTGACCCGAAGGATGGACAGCAAATTCGAGACTAATCGATGGCCGAACATGGCGCTAGCCTAGGTATGAAGGTCTAGCATTTATGAAGCTCATGTAAGTCTAAGAGGTGGCCAACGGTATCTTGAATTAAAGCAGTCGAGTCGGCATAAGTAACATGTTGGTGTAAGTATACCTACGCCGACATGAGTCTAATGCCAAGGAGTGTGAACAAGCAACTAGTCGAAACAAACCTATGATTTGATATGCTGAATATAAGCTTGGTTCTAATGCTACGCAACTTGACTATTCCAAGTTAAATTTGCCGTCTAATTAGGCCTTTGGTGCAGGCTCGGTCTGTTTCGCTCTACGCTGCAAGGGCGCCGCCGATGCGGACGATACTCAGTTCATTCGAAAGAAACTCTTTGTTCCATCGCTCCAAAGAAAGCCGGGCAATGCACTTTGGCCATCCACGATAGTCGGAAATATGACAGGCAAAGAGACACACAAATGAACAGGCTACGTAACATGTATATGCGGGGGACGGTCAGTTACAGGTACATGTCGAGAACGCACAAGCTGTCTCCGGGCAAAGGCTTTACGTGGGGAATGGCACTAGTGAGCACTGGGACTGTAAACGGCGGCGGACAATTTGCCTTCGGGCTTAATGTCTTACTTTAGGTCGCAACAAAAGCGTAGTGATTTAGCGTTGCATTCCAGAAAGTTTTCAGGTGTCGATCTTCTTAGACTTCCGCGATAATTTTACAGACACGGTTAAGCTTATTCCTTCAGGTTGAAGGTCGATCTTTTGGGTTTAGTCAAACAACATATTTCCGGCTTAAGGTCTTTTCTTAGGCCTAGGTGTGACTTAGACCTACTCTCTTATAGGTAGGACGGGACTGTCTTAAACTTACTGTTTAGGATTTTCGACATAAACTTGGGCCCAGGCTTCTAAGATGCAACAAAGTCACAGAAACTATCGCAAGGGTTCTAAACCGGACGGAGATTTTGCATGGGTGGGGCACTAGCACGCCTGGCAATGCCGGCGCTAAGATGCGTAGTTCAAGAGAAGAAGTGAGTTCGGGGCATCGAGGAAGAGGCAGCGAAAGTCCACAGAAGTGCTCCAGTTGCGAGCGCGAAAGACATTGCAAAGACAATGAGCGATATCGAACGAGGAGGCCGCAAATGCTATCGGAACTGGAGGAGAAACTAGGGAGGCACCATTGGTGAGCGAAGAAGAAGTAGACTTGCTACGCGGTAGTGGCGGACAAAGACGACATTTGGGAAGGTCGATCAGTGCCGAGGCGTGTAGCGAATGTCGCCGCTCTTGCGCGACTTCGACGACATCGGCGTCGACTTCTTCGGCGTGCCGATGCGCTTCTCGAAGTCCTAAAAAGAAGCTATGCAAATTTCCGATTCACGCAGCGTACCTCGATCTTGTGCAGGAGCTCCTGGACCAGTAGTCCGGAGCGCGTCACCGAACCGGCACCGCTCGATGGCCTGCCGTTGGACAAACGACGGTAGGTGGTCTCCGATGAGTCGCTTACGAAACTGTCCAGCTTCACCCAGAAGTCGTCGGCTGGAAATGAAGTGAATTACTCTTCGGCACTCCGTCCACGCGACTTACTCTGCGTGCCAACGTGGCAGGGCAGTCGTCGCGGCGTGTTGTGCTGTTTGACTAAATAGCTCCAATGTACATGCATTCTTTGCGGCTATGTGGCCGTACCTTGGTCGAGTTGCGGTGAGCTCACGCTCTCTTTGAGCGTCGCCGCATTAGCGCTACCCGAAGACGGAACGATGATGTTGTCGTCCTAAAACATGCGGAGTAAATAGTGTAGTTCGAACTGCAAATGAGTGCATGTTTTCGGTTAAGTTGCTGTTTATTAAAGATGAATATGTAGGGGAGAGGGACAGAGTTTGTATAAGTGGTGGTCGCATGCAGCACGTTGTATTGAGGACACCATTGCTACCATCTTTGTCGATTCCTACCCGTTCAGAGATCAATGCCATCACCGGTTTAGAAATGCCACGCCATCAAGGCATGGCATGCAGCTTATAGGGACGTCGCATCGCTCACATGCAGTCTTATCTAGAAAGGCTCATCCACCTTTTTAGAGTTCCTTGAACAGGATGCCTGAGCTCATCCTGCTTGCTACCGACGCCCGGCTAATGTTGTCTACCTACGCCCGAACTGATTCTAAGTACCTAGATAAGATTAAAGGTACGTCTAAGCTCTATGCTTAAAAAAGTCCACATGTGCATACTGAAAAGCCGTTAATGGACTAGCCGTTTCAGAAACCTGTGGGGAAGCTGCATTTTCAGTGGCCATTGGTGGAGCCATGAAACCGAATGGAAGTTTTGAAGTACTGTATACGCATGCGGTGGTTGCTAATTCAGTTAGGATAATTGATCAATGGCAATTCCTCGACGTACTTCATCAAAGGGGACGTTGATGGTGGCGGCCTCGAGCATCCCGCACCGCTCCAGGCACTCCTCGTAGGTTACCATCATGTCCAGCACCTGCTGCGCTTTTATCCTGAAACCATTTGGTTAGGCCAAGCGGGTATCGATGTAGCTACATACCGGTCGCTTCGTTCGAGGTCGTCGTTGGCGAGCTCCAGACGGCGGATCTTCTCGGCCTTCTCGCCGCACTCGAGCTTCAGGCGGTCCCGCTCGGTCCTCAAGCGGTTCTCGATCTCCGTGCTCTCGGCCTGCAGTCTACGCAGCTGGGACTGAAAGCAGAACAATTTAGGGACGATGCACACGAAATGCGGAGTAGATTTCAAAGAATGACGGGCAGGGCTAGAAGATTCGCGAGATTTAACGAGTGAGGAGCATGACCTAGAGGAGAGGTAGAACGAGTCTCACTAGCAGGGAAAACATTGAGGGGATGAAGATCCTGAAGAATGAGGAGTAGGAAGAACTGGAAGAATGAGGAGTAGAGCTAGAAGTTGCGCAAAACGTTAAAGTCCCACTAACAAGGAAAGCAAGTCAGAGGAGTGAGGTGGTAAGGAGCTCCGCAACGTGCCTGGAATCGTTCGACTTCGCTCAGAAGACGCGTCTTCTCGCCCTTCAGAGAACTGATCGTCTCCTGGTGGACCGCCAGCTCGTGCTCCAGCTCCTGCTCGAGCTCCTTGCTGCTCTGGCGGAAGTCCTCGTGCGCCTCCCGCTCCGATTCGTACCTGAAGAGCGTGATGGTTTAAACTATTCTCACATGCAGTGCACTCACAAGTTCTTCCACTTCTCCGCCTCCTCCTTCCAGTACTCGGCGCTGTCGAACGGGTGCTTGCTGGCCTTCGTCAGGGTCATCACTTCTAAAGCAGTTCTTTATGTTCGAGAAAAGCGCCGGAAATGGCAAGTGTTCGCGCTAATCGTCACCGAGAAGACCGTTTCGAATAAAATTCGTAAAAGTTGCTTTGACAGTCGCAAGTGCTACCTCTTGGCTGGAAAGTGCGACTGTCTCAAAACTGAAAATTCGAACTGAAAGTTCTAATCTGTCATTTAAGTAGCCGGCAGGAGGCAGGCAAGCACGTGGATTACGCGTGATGACCTCATCGAGAGAGAACGCCGCAGGACGCCAAGCATTCCGGATGCGGCGTACGGTGGTCCGGGCGCATTCGCGGCGAGACCAGCGCTTTCAAATTCTTGGAGTAAAGGACTAAGAATGGCATTTCGCAGGTGAAACACACGCCATTCCGCATTAGCATCCGTCCGAGTCTGCTCGTTGCCCGTAATTATTGTTGCCGCAGTTTTACGAAAATTTTCAGCGAAAGAATTTTAGTTTGAGACGGTCGTGAACGACATAATTTAACGGTTTCTGGTCCTATATATTGCTTAAGGTTTCTCAGGTGACAGAAATTTTCTAGAATTATCAGACCGAACTATGCTAACATCTAAGCTCAAGTTCCCAGAATAGAGATTAGATCAATGCAACTATAACCTTGATCGTGCCTCTATTTTGAGTTCATGCTGCCAAATAATTAACTTTTAACGAACTAACAAGCTGACGTTTTCAGCAGCCCACGATGGAAGTTGACGACGACTACGATATCTACGGAGCCGACGGAGTCAAGCAGGAGCCGGCGGATGGGGTAGATGACCAGCAGGCCATCGCGCAGGTGCCGCACGTCGAGCTGAAGAATCTCCAAGAGGACGACGGTCGGACTCCTCAACCGGAGGACGAGATGTACACTCATTGGGTGCGTATACCGTATTTCCTCAAAGATTGCGCGCCCTTTCTGTGCTTCTTTTTCTGCTTAACTTGGTTACCGTTAAGCCTTATTTTTCTACTGGCAACTTTATTCGTTTCACTGAACTATTAAGGTCGCCCATCTGGCGGGACCAGAGCCTGAGAAGCTTCGTGTCCGGCAGGACGAGCCGCCGAAAACCTATCCGTTCGCTCTGCAGCCGTTCCAAAAGGAAGCGATCCAATGCGTAGACAACCACCGCTCGGTGATCGTCTCCGCGCCCGCCGCCGCCGGAAAGACCGCCGTCGCGATGTATGTGGTTCCATAAACGAAGGCGACCAATGGAAGGCACGGACCGGAGGGACCATGGGCGATCGGACTTGACCTGCGCATGTTCGTGTGGGACTGTTACATGTGGAGCGGATGTGCCTGCGATTCTGAGTTCTTGTTATCTTGCTTCTAAGTGACCCATATTGGATGGAACAGTATTTCGGAGATACGAAATTCTCGGTCCATGGGCTTGAGTTTTAGGCCTGAGAGCTTATCGGAATAAACCCTGATAGGATGGGCAATCTTAAGAATCGCTAAGGCTCTGTGGTAGGCAGCCAGGTCGATTAGCGTTGACAACTGGCGCACTTCGTGAAGCATACCTTGAGGCATTCTGTGACCGAGTGTGCGGAGTAAACGTGGGCTGAGGTGGAACATTTCTAGGTTTGCGACGATGATAACGGCGAAGGTGAGGGGGTGTGCGTGGGGATAGCTGGAGATGGTCCGGTGTGGGTAGAGGCAGACGTTCTTCCAAGCGAGCTGGTGTGGCGGTGCGGTACGGAACGGGGAGTATGTAGAGCATAGCTCCGCTGGAGGTGAAGCATTGATAGGGTGGTGGAGCAGCTCTGAGCATGCAGGCTGTGAGGCTGCCACTCTAGTTTTAACCTTCCTCGTACACCCAATTCCAGGTACGCCATCGCGCTGACGCTTCAGCAGAACCGACAGAACGCAAGGCTACCTCACCGAGTGGTCTACACGACGCCGGTTGAGTCCGCCCTCATGCACAAGTACCGCGAGCTGAGCGAAGAGTTCCGCGAGGTGGGTCTCCTGACGGGCGACGTCACGATGAACCCGGACGCGACTTGCCTGGTGATGAGCGTCGACGTGCTGCGCGACAAGATCTATCGCGACGAGCCGCTGATTCACGACCTCGCCTGGGTGATCTTCGACGACGTGCACTTCATCGGCGACAAGGGTACGCTTCTTGGGCTTAGGCTTAGGCTTAGGCTGCACTAGGTTGCACTAGTGTTCTCTAGTGTTCGGTATGACATCGTCGGTGCTGTTCCCCGTCCCCGTGCTACCCCTCCCGTGCCGTTCCCCGTTCCCGTGCCAAAAGAACGGTCCGTTTCCCGTGCCCGTTATCAACGTGAAAAATACACTATAAAAGCCGAATTCCACAACAAATTTCTTAGGAGAAGCCATTTTAACCATTTGCTTTTAAAGTGACATAGTTCTGGGGAACGTTTCATGAAAGCAGCATCCAGATTTGGCTGAAATATACGAATTACTTTAAAATTTTTGTTGGCCAAAGGCCCCGCCCCCTTGGGAAAAGCACGGGTACGAGAACAGCGCCCCGTTCCTCGACCCCCTCCGTGCCGTTCCCCGTGCCCGTGAAAAACGGGGGACGGGAACGAGGATGGCCGTGAAACGGGCACGGGTTCCGAACACTAGTATTCTCTTGGGCCACCATTATGGCCATGTTTGCACCTGTTGCTTACCTCCCTTAAGGCCTCATCGTCCTGTCCGCCTCTACCCCAACTGACCATCGAACCTCATCGATCTAACTGAACATTCATGTTTTCCCGTCTTGCTCGACCTCCGGAAATACGTACCTATCTTGACGTGAGACGCTGACTAACATGCTTTACCTCACAATACCTTTTTTCTGCTGGACCAACATACCTCGTTTTCGACGTAGGTCCACTGGCCCTAAGTTCCGCATTCTTCGTCACTACTTTACCCATTTCCACCTAACTGTTTCGTTTTCAGCTCGCGGACCCGCGTTGGAGGAAACGATAGTGCTCCTGCCGGGGGACCTCAGCTACGTATTCCTCTCCGCGTTGGTGCCGAACGCGAGCGACTTCGCGGAGTGGATCTGCTGGACGCATCAGCAGCCGTGCCACGTCGTCTGCACCGACCGCCGCCACATGTTGCAGCAGCATTTCGTTACGACGGCCATCGGCGCAGAGTACACAAAGTACTTCTACGAGTCGTTGGACATCCTGGTAGGTGATTTGGTCATTGTTCTACGTAAAGTATACAGCAGGAGCAGCTTTGGAGCAATCCAGGCGGAGTGGCACCGTGAGTAGCCGGTCGTCATGTAGGTCATAGTAGGTCTCAGAGGATCGGACGTGCATTTGAGATTGGGCAGGGTCAACAAGAGCACGGGTTGTTCTTGACGCAGATGGAGCTGCAGGACCTTACCGGGTGGTGCAGGCAACTTGCAAAACATGCAAGCATGTGATCTCGTTTACAAAACATGTGTTCTTTTAGAGTTGAGGTGCTAGGCTTAGGCTAAGGCTAAATAATTTTCTTGAAATACCTATACCCTGGTTTGCAACCTGCAACCCGGCGTGCCTTAAGCCGTACCGTATCAGTACGGTAGGGGCCGTAATAGGGCCTGCCTACCCCCCCTAGTACGGTACGGCTGCCAATCCTTATTCAGCATTGCATGTATACCTACTCAAACTGTACGCTTTAGGGCTCATTTCAAGAGGGCAACTTCGCGCAAGCGATGGAATTCCTGCAACAGCCTGCACCCGAAGATCGCCGGAACGGACACCAGCAACGTCAGAACGGTCGCCGCAATCAGCAGGCCTCCGCCACCGCCGACATTGCGAAGGTGCTCCGCACTGCGGCTGAACGCGAGATGCTGCCGTGCCTGGTGTTCTCTTACTCGCGCGAGGAGTGCGAGACGCGAGCCAACAGAATAAAGCACGTGGACTTCAATAACGGTACGCGTGCGCTACCTCCGCCTCACAGGACATGTCGTCATTCCTAACTCCTACGCCGCTTCCACCTCCACCGACTTGTAATTACTCCGCTTCTTCACTAATTCCGACGAGGGCTCCATCTCCAATACCCTACAAAACGGTCTCCTCTTTGCACGCTTCAACTCGGCCCATGCTTAGAACTGATCGACCTTACCCACCTTATAGCATGCCGCTGCCACTCTAGGTACATAAGAACTGCTCCACCTCCGTCCCTGATCGAACTCTCAGCCTCCAGCCGCATTAATGAGGACCCTACATTCACCTAGCTCCTAGATGCATCCACCTTTGTTTTTGCGTGGATGCTTCTGTGCGCCGTAACCCTAGACGTGGCCGCTTCATACTACCTTACGCTTGTTCCACGTCCGCCTGTTCATAGAAATTCAATCACCGCAGAATTCCTTCATTTATGCTTCAGGAATCGGCCAACTTTCACCTACCCTTAGAGCCAATCCAAGTTCCGCCTACGAACTACCTTCCCTGCTAAACGTTCTTCATTTGTCATTTGTCATCATCTGCTAGACGTTCTTCAGTTGCACTTGCAACCGCGACTTAATGTCTTCCTTTTAGACGACGAGAAGAGGGCGGTGAAGCGGATCGTCGAGGACGCGGTCAACCGGCTCACGGAGGAAGACCGTAGACTGCCGCAGCTCACCGGCGTCGTTGCGTTCCTGATGCGTGGCATCGGCATCCACCACTCGGGCCTGCTGCCAATCCTCCGCGAGATCACCGAGCTTCTCTTCAGCGAAGGACTCATCAAGGTGCGAATAAATTATTTTTTGAAAATACACCTAAAATTAACGTATTTAGGTGTTGTTTACTGTCGATGAGTTCGCCGTCGAGCTAAGCATACACGCACGGACAGTTGTGATCTCGAGCGCGCGGAAATTCGACGGCAAGGAGTACAGGTATGCCAGTGGGACTGTCCTGTCACCATAATGCATTTACGGATTCAGGTGGATCACAGGCGAGGAGTACTCGCGGATGAGCGCGCGAGCCGGTAGACGCGGCCGGGACGATACTAACGTGAACGAGGACTCCAAAATGAATGACTCTCGCGGCTTTGTCGTCCTCGTGGTGGACCAGCCGATGGACGTCAACGTCGCCAGGCGCATTGTCACGGTACGCTTACTTCCATATTGAGTGGAGCAGTTCGGCCCTAGTGGAGCATGAACTTGAGGACTGATATGCATATACAAGTGGAGTGAATCCCACAAGCCAGTGGAGTAACGGGCATTTACTGGATGCGCGACGAGCATGAAGCAGAGGAGCGTTGTATGTGGCATAAGTCAAGAGAAGACTAGAACACATGTTTCAACGACCGTGTGGTCAAGATAGAGACGTTCCGGAAAATCAGCTACAGACAAGCGGAAGGAGCATACGTCAGTGGACTGAAAAGCACGACCCCTGGCGGTGTTGAAAAGGGATGAATCAGCTAATTGTGGAGCATTAGGCAAGATACATTGAAACTGGAGTAGGAAGAGTGAATAGAAGAGCAAGTGTAATCACGTGCACAAGCTGGACTCGGAAGCATGTCACTCGTCTACCTACCTTTTTTTAAATAAAGTGTACATACTCAGTTTGTAGGGCGGCCCCGATCTGCTCAAGTCGCAGTTCCGGCTCAACTACCACTCGATGCTGAACCTGCTCCGCATGAGAGACAGCGACGGAAACCAACTCCCGCCGGAGTTTGTCCTGGACAAGTCCTTCTTCAAGTACCTCAACGACAGGACCCTACCGGTGCTCTACCAGCAGATGCAGAACAAGAGGCGCGCCTTCGACAACTACGAAGTGGAGCGGGAGGGCGTAGTGGCCGGCTACTATGAGCTCGAGAAGAAGGTCCGCGACCTGAATACGTCCATCAGGAAGCGTCTCATGAAGCCGAAGTATCTACTGCCCTTCCTCCACGCGGGCCGGCTGCTGAAGGTAAGCAGGATTTCAATTAGATGCTAGAACCGCATTAAATCCCAACTTGATTGCTTCAGGTCCGCCTCGGAGACGTCGATTTCGACTGGTCGGTGCTCGTGAACTTCCGTCATGTGCCCAGGTCGCCGGTCCCCTACGTCATCCATGTCGCCGTGGTGGTCTCTCCGGAATCCGCGAAGAACCTCACCAGCACACAGCAATTGCGACCGCCTAAAAATGGCCAGGCCGGCGTCCTCCAAATCGTATCATTCGCCCTGGAGTGCGTCACTGCCGTCAGCAGCGTCCGTCTGAAGCTTCCGGAGGACCTGATGTCGACTGATGGCCGGGACCAGCTCCGAAAGATGCTTGAGGTACGCTGTTGATGCTGTTCTCTCATGCGCATGCGAACATCCTAAGCGCTCACTACCTTGTGATCCGACATATGCCTGCGATTGTTGACTTATAGATGTAGATTCCGATACACATCCGATCTTGTCTTCGAGTCCGTTTCCAATTTGTCTTAACGCTCTTCCATTAGTATCTGATTCTAGAACCCGATAGCTTGAGATGCTTTGCGATACATCCCATTCCCGCTTCGCATCCGACTCCTGCTGTAGATCCCAGTGGCCCGATATGATTTCCGGCAGGTGCTTCACTCTAGACTAAGAGAAAACGCGTTCCGATCTTTGAATCTGGCGCTACGTGTCCGACCTTACAACCCGACCTGGACGACTTGTCATCGTGATCTGCATGCGACTTTCACGTCCGGTCAAATATATGCCCCGTCTGACCGTCCGATTTCCACGCCCACTGCCTTCGCGTCACAGCCATACCTACAATTTCCTTCCATGCATCCGACCGCCGACCGACTTTTCTCTCCTGACTGGCTGTTATTAACCGCTACGTTTGCAGGAAGTCAGCGACCCGAGGCTCGGCGTGGTCGAGCTTGACCCCATCGAGAACATGAAGGTCCAGGACGACGCGCAGCTACTCAAGGAGATCCAGAGCGTACGGGCCGCGACGACGCGCCGGGACGAGCACCCGCTCAGGAAGCGCGAGGACTTCCAACAGATCTACGAGGAATATGGGAGGAAACTGCGGCTCGGCGAGGAGCTCGAAGAGACGTGTGCGGCATTCGAGAAGGCGAAGAGGCCGGTAGCGTACGAGGAGCTGAGGGCGCGGAAGGGCCTGCTCACTCGGCTGCAGTACTCCGATAACACAATTAAGGTAATGAAGAATTCGAAAATGTCCTCCGACGACCAGGCGTGCCACATTGCCTCCCAAAAAGGGATAGCCTAGGCCCTCTCATCCCGCTAGCCCCCAATAAGCCTAAACTTAATGAACAGTGTAGGCCTGAGCCTAAAATTCAGCTAAAGTAGCGGCTGAGCAGTCTGAGCAGTTTATGAAGCCTGCGGAAAAGTTCACTCACTTTTAATTGTGAAAAAATGGGTTCGGTGGTGCTGGCCTTCAGTTAATGCAAACCTTAACTGAGCTCAAAACCATCATGACCTGCATGCATTTCGTAACCTCGGGTATCTTCGATCTTAACCTGCCGTGCTGACTCATGTGCTGGAACCGTTGGAACTCAAAAAGCGTGATTTTTTTCAGGAACAAGTCGCTCGCGAGCTGGGCATCGGCGACAATGCGCTCGTTCTCTCGGAAATGTTCTTCGCAAACGCATTCGCGGAGCTGTCGGAAGCGGAAGCCGCCGCACTTCTCTCCTGCTTCGTCTTCGACGAGGAGCCGACAAATCGCGTCACGCCTAGTGACGGCCTCTTGCCCTTCTTTCAGGAAGTTCAGGTACGGAAATCGTGGCGTTTGAAGCAAGCATACTGCGAGTCTTTCAGAAATTCGCGACGAAAGTGGCGAAAATCTCCATGGAAGGATGGCTCTCCGTGGACGAGACTGCGTTCGTGGACAAGTTCAAGCCGCACCTCATGGACAATGTCTACGAGTGGTGCTCGGGCGCGTCGTTTGCGGACGTCTGCCGCAGGACACACGTCTACGAAGGTGAGTCAGACGTCCGTGACTTGTCTGGTATCGCCGGCATTTCCGGTGCCCTATATGTCACCACTAGAAGACGTCGGATTTCTGGGCCCTTTGATTTTGTGGCTAGCCGCCTACTATACTGGACCTGTAGATGGCGGTCGGAGCTCCGGTCAGCTTAGTTCAATTGGTAACTTTAAGGCCTAAGTTAACGTGATGCCGTCCCTGCATGGCATGCCGGATATCCGGGACGTAGACTGCTGTTAGACTTTCGGCACGACTTGGACTTTTGAAACGCATGGAACAGCCAACCTTTTCTAGCCGACAAGGGTCGCCATGGATTCGACACAGCTTGTACCAACAGAGGTCTCCTACAGGGTTGTGGGCAGTGCCGTCCCGTGCTACCGTCCCGTGCCATGCGGGGCCGGACCGTGCTGTTTTATTCCGTTTTAGTGTAAACGCCATGCTCTGTAACCATGACAAGGCAATATTTATCGAGCACGGCAGCACCGCACGGCTCAGGGGTCCCGGTCCACTATCCTAGTCTCCTAGCGTCCTTGGCGGACCTGCGTAGAGTGACGAACCTCCGAACCACCAGAGTGTATCTCAGCCCCTTTCAATAGCCTTCAGAACTTGCGGGATCCATAAGACCGTTTTGTCAACCTTTATGTCCCTCCTTTTCACCGCTTTACTTCATTCCTCCGTTTCAGGCACTCTCATTCGCTGCATGCATCGTTTGGACGAGCTCCTGCGCGATATGGCCAATGCCGCGGAACGCCGGGATAACAAGGGTCTCAAGCGGAGGTTTGAGGGCGCGCGTTCGGCCCTCCGGCGGAACATCGTTTTCACCGCGTCGATGCACCTCTGATTGGCTGCAGCGATCTCCATGTTATTGTCTCTCTGTTCACTAACTTATATCATTCACTCGATATTTCGCATTCTCGTGTTGTTGTACTGTCGGGCACTGTCTGATGTTTCTTTATTAAAGTGCTGGATCCGAAAAGTCATTGGTGCACTTCGTCTTGGCTTTCTGGTAGGCTGCTTTGATGGCCGCAGATAGACGGGCTATGGGACAGAAAGCTAGCACACGGAGGAACTGTAGGAGCATGCACCAGGGGAATATGGGTCTTGTGTGATAACACTGAGCTAGCCATAGATTGCGATGATTAATGGTAGGTGGCATGCTCGAACGACTTGCTAGGTGACCTGATAGCGCTGATAGAGCCTGACGATGTTGATCATGCGGAGTTGAGCCACTTGTTTAATAAGTTTGCCTGAAAAGAGCTGAACCTGGGAAAATACCGCCACAGGACGAGCCCGGCCCAGGTGGGCTAACAGGCCAAGAAGGCTTCATACATCGATGTTCAACATGATGGGCAGCCATGAAAAAGAGCTACCGGATGTTGCGACATACGGTATCGAGCTTGTAGAGGACATTAAGTTAACTAGCGGAGCCGGCGTGAGACAGCTGACTGTGTCTTAGCGAATGTAGGAACCCCAAGGTAGTGAGCCACTGATGGGCCGAGCCTCTATAACAGACAACAAATGCAATTTTATGTCCGTCGGCTGCCGCAATGCGATGGTAGTTGGCTATTTCCGGTACGCGTAGGATGCCGACTGTCAATCAGCCTCATTTCCTCTCGTGCTTATCAGT
>JNEY01000104.1:285093-312875 GCA_020875895.1 Aphelenchus avenae | reverse complement strand
AACGGGGAACGGCACGGGAGGGGGTAGCACGGGAACGGGGAACGGCACGGGAGTGATCCAGGAACGGCTGCCGTTCTTGGACCCGTTTTTTACCTAAAAATTGCGCCCCTTTGGGGGCGGATCCTCAGGGGGGACCCTTTGGAGAAGAAAAATTTCGGAAAAGTATGCATATTTTGCACAAATTTTTATCTTTTTTCCTTTAAATTTTCCATTGATTGTTCTTTTCTACTGCTCGAACCAAGTTACTTTAAGCGCTAATGTCCAAAATGGCTGCTCTGATGATTTTTTCTAAGAAAATACGGCTTTTTGGGCGTATTTTTGGTTTGAAGAACGGGCACGGGTAACGGGCCGTTTTTTTTTGGCACGGGAACGGGGAACGGCACGGGAGGGGGTAGCACGGGAACGGGGAACGGCACGGGAGGGGTAGCACGGGAACGGCGAACGGCACGGGTGGGTCATACCGAACACTAGTCTGGACCCGCCTGCACATGATTGCCGATCCTTAATTGTGTTGTCCGCGTCTGAAACGCAAACGCTACGTTCTGCTTTTTTATGTGATCCATAATTTCTACTAGATTCTGGATAACAGACAAGATTTAATCCATGTGCTTCCTAAGCGACATAACGTGCTCGCCAGCACATTCAAACCCACACGAAATGTGGACAACGTCTCAACGGCGTTGTTTTCAAAGGAACAGTGTCGGTTGGAGGCATATTATTTTGCCATTAAGTCGTGTTTGTCAAAACTTAAATACTAATTTAGGCAATCGACTTCTCGAACAGCACCAACTTGTACTTCATCAACAAGGGTGCATTCGGAGCGGCGTCCAACACAGAGGACTACCCAGAGAAACTGGTGGACATCAACTTCTCGAACTGCAAGCTAAGCACGTTGGAAGAACACCTGCTCAAGTGGGAAATCGTCGAGAAGCTGTCGATTAGCGGCAATCCGTTCGTATGCGATTGCGGGCTCAAGTGGCTGATTACGAATCCGAAGCTGCAGCATTTCGTTGGTAGTGATTTGCCGAGGTGAGAGACACGCATACACATACTGCGCGTCCCATTCCGACCCTTTGTCATCCCGGAACCCTATAGTGCTGACTGACTGGTCTAGTTGGCCCTCCTTCCCTCAGCGATCTATGTTGCTCATACTGTGGCGGGCTTCAGCATAGATCCGAGATGTTAATCCGACAACCATCCTACAGGTAGACCGTACGCAAAATGGAAAAGTGCACTACTACAACGATCCGACTACTGTCTGTTCGGGCGCACGACAACTATCCTACGACGACGATAGTCACAACAAATGGTTGTTGTACGACAACGTTATCGGACTGTTGTCGTGCAACATGGGTTTTCGCAAGAACGTTCAGAACGTTGTCGTAGTAGTCGTACGACAACCGTCCGGAACGCGATCCGGCTAATAGGGGCACGACCAGTTTCCAGTAGTTTCTGTAACGACAACCCTCTTGTTGTACGACATCGTCCTACTACCGCCCGACCAGCCATCATAACGGCATCTGGAGATCCCTGTCGGACGCTTGTCGAACGACCAAGCATTATTTTTCATCTGCATGCATGTCGGACGGTAGCCCGCGAGGCGTTGTCGTACGACAAAAATTTCTGTTTTGAAGCCTGTTATAGCCCCGGCTCACAGAGTTTGCTTGCGACTACGGCACATCCAACTTCATTTCTGTGCATGTAGCTGACTCCTACCAGTCCTAGTCGATGCTCATGACTTGTCGGGTTGACTAGCTTGGCCGGGCCACTCTACTCAGTGTTAATATCCCTTCCTAGCGATCACCTTAGTCGTCTAACCCATTAACTATAGGTGTGCCGCTCCCGTTGAGCTCGAGGGGATGCCGTTTAACAGGGTCGTGGACTACGTCTGTGGCGGACCCGCGAGTGGCGCCAGCGCCGGTGAGGTGTTCCTTCTCGTCCTAGTGCTGTTCGGCTTGTCCAGCACGGTGCTCGCGGTGGTCTTCTTCGCGTCGGGACAGAGACGCATCACGAACGTCTTCTACCGGCCGGAGTTGCCGCAGATGGGCTACAAGAACCTCGCGACGCGACCGGACGCGGAGGAGGAGCACGTGACGCTCGAGGACGACTTCGAGCCGAGGCCGGAAGCCGTGTAACGAACAGTATGCGCATATCAGAAACGCCTCTTGCTGTATATGGATGAAAGTAAACTCTTCTGTAGACTACTCTTGCGTCGTCGTATGCGTGAGCCAGCATGCATATGCCGATCCGAACGCATGTTCTCATTGGATTCATGAAGCTCTATTGCTATTGGGGGAAAACCCCTAAACAGCAGGGAGACGCTAGGACCGTTGTTGAGAACGGTCAGCACGCTAATATATGTTCAACAGTATCAAGTGAAGTCAAAGCTGCTCAACTTACGGCTTTACACAGTTTGGCGCGCGGGAATTTTATTTCACATTTACATTAATTTGAACGAATGTGTGAAGGCCTCAGCTGCGCCTTTTGATCAAGTCGTATTCAAAGAGTCGATTTCTTCATCCAGTTAAGATTGTCTTGTCCAATTGCTTGTATCCGTTTTGAGGGAATTCCAAACGGTAGAACATGTTCGGGATGCGTTTCCTCCAGCATGCAGCGAGCACCGCCGCTAGCACGAAAGTGAAAATGCCGAGCAGCGCGAGCACTACGAGGAGCACATTTCGTCTTATGGCGGAAATCAGTGGGCCGTCGCGCATGTAGTCCACGGCACGGTCGAACGTCATGCCTTTCAACTCGGGCGGAGCGGCGCAACTGAAAAAAGTGTCCCGGTTTAAATAGAATGTAGCCAGCGTGATTAACACTTGAAGATCCATGCCCTATGTAAAACTGCCTGACCATGACCGCATCGGTTGGCCTGAANTGAACATACGAGACAAGCTTCAGCAGCCGAGCCGTGTTTACGTTCCGTGCAGTTCTCCGTTACTGCGCGATGGCTCGTAACGGCGAAGGGTCAGAAACGGGACGTGTTCCGCTGCAGCTCGGAACCCAAAACGGCGCCGTTTTCCGTTCCGTTCCTGCGGGGCAAACAATGCCGTTTCTAAGCAAAAATCGAGCGAATTTGGGCACAATCGTCCAAAGTCTGAAAAAACTTCCTCAAGAATTACGGCTAACGTGCCATGTTCTCCACTCTGACGTATAGAGAGAGTGAGCTGGCCACGCAGCGAGCTCACAAACCCCAAGGGGCAAGCCAGTGTGAGCTGTCATGTAAGTGAATAAACGAAGACTAGGACATGTTTCATTGAAGCAGGGAGATAAGGAAAAGCTGGGATAAACATACTGAAGACGAGCGAGCGCAGATAACTGACCTCACCCCAGGCATTGTGTTTAGCCATTCCAACGCTGATCTACCTGGACCTCAGCGAGACCAACCTGGCCGAGTTCAACCACCTCTCGCTGAAGAACGACATGCTGCTGGAGAAACTGTTCATGCAGAACATGCAGTACCTCTACGTAAGCCTTAGATCTCAACTATGATGTGCCAGAAGCCACCGCAAAGCACGCATGTTCAATAATCATTTTAGGGAATCGACGACTGCGCATTCTGCCGGCTCGCCAATCTTACGGTGAGATTTTGGTTTGTTGGAGTTGACTGACGCCTAGTTGGCGGATCACAATGTTGCACTCGTAGGGATACCGATTGCTTCCAAGCTTGTGTCAGTGGACAATGATGCTACCTATGCAGAGGAAAAGCGGATAACGACCAACCTACGTGTACTAAAAGTCGGCAACCATACAGGCGCTACGGCCGTACCGCACCATACCGCTGTACCATCAGTACGGAGTACGGTACGGGTGGATCAGCACAGTACGGCTTACGGTACGCGAGGGGTCGGCCAGGACGGGGTGGTTCGGTGGTTCGGCTGCCGTATCGTATCGGTTCGGGTTGGCTCAGTGCGGTACGATGTGGAAAAAAGTACGGTAAGGGGGACGATACAAGTCCCGGTATCCGATCCTTAATTGTGTTGTCCGCGTCTGAAACGCTACGTTCTGCTTGTTTATGTGATCCATAATTTCTACTAGATTCTGGATAACAGACAAAATTTAATCCATGTGCTTCCGAAGCGAGCATAACGTGCTCGCCAGCACATTCAAACCCACACGGAAATGTGGATAATGTCTGAACGGCGTTGTTTTCAAAGGAACAGTGTCGGTTGGAGGCATATTCTTTTGCCATTAAGTCGTGTTTGTCAAAACTTAAATACTCATTTAGGCAATCGACTTCTCGAACAGCACCAACTTGTACTCCATCAACACGGGTGCATTCGGAGCGGCGTCCAACACAGAGGACTACCCAGAGAAACTGGTGGACATCAACTTCTCGAACTGCAAGCTAAGCACTTTGGAAGAACACCTGCTCAAGTGGGAAATCGTCGAGAAGCTATCGATTAGCGGCAATCCGTTCGTATGCGATTGCGGGCTCAAGTGGCTGATTACGAATCCGAAGCTGCAGCACTTCGTCGGCAGTGATTTGCCTAGGTAACCCATAAGTTGTTGTCGTACGACAAAAATTTTTGTTTTGAACTCTGTCATAACCCCGGCTCACGGAGTTTGCTTACGGCACATCCGACTTTATTTCTGTGCATGTACCTGATTCCTACCAGTCCTAGTAGATTTTCATGACATCGGGTTGACCAGTTTGGCTGGGCCAGTCACTCAGAATTCACATCCCTTCCTAGCGACCACCCTATTCGTCTAAACCCATTAACTTCAGGTGTGCCGCACCCATCGAGCTTGAGGGTATGCCGTTCAACCGGGTCGTGGATTACGTCTGCGGAGGACCCGCGAGTGGCGCCAGCGCCGGTGAGGTGTTCCTTCTCGTCCTGGTGCTCTTCGGCTTGTCCAGCACGGTGCTCGCGGTGGTCTTCTTCGCATCGGGCCAGAGACGCATCACGAACGTCTTCTACCGGCCCGAGCTGCCGCAGATGGGCTACAAGAACCTCGCGACGCGACCGGACGCGGAGGAGGAGCACGTGACGCTCGAGGACGACTTCGAGCCGAGGCCGGAAGTCGTGTAACGAACAGTATGCGCATGTCGGAAACGTCTCTTGCTGTATATGGATGAAAGTAAACTCTTCTGTGGACTAGTCTTGCGTTGGCGCCTAGCCTGCATGCACGATTTGGTCCGACGCATGTTCTCATTGGGTTCATGAAGCTCTATGAAGACCCCTAAACAGGAGGCAAACGCTAGGACCGTTGTTGAGAACGGTCAGCGCGTGAGGGATGTCGAACAGCACCAGGTCCACGCACTGTTTGCGCCATTTTTGCATCATAACAACGCACGGACTGCAAAATTAGTGGTGCCGCATTGGTAAAATCGAATGGCATAAATTGCTTTGTTTTGAGTCAAACGTCGTATAGGGACAAAAATGCTCTAACTTACGGTTTTACACGGTTTGGTGCATGGGACTTTTATTTCACATTTGCATTAATTTGAACAAAGATGTGAAGACCACAGCTGCTCCTTCTGAACTAGCCGTAATAAAAGAGTCGATCTCTTCAGCCAGTTAAGATTGTCTTGTCCAACTGCTTGTATCCGTTTTGAGGGAATTCCAAACGGTAGAATATGTTCGGGATGCGCTTCCTGCAGCATGCAGCGAGCACCGCCGCTAGCACGAAAGTGAAAATGCCGAGCAGCGCGAGCACTACGAGGAGCACATTTCGTCTTATGGCGGAAATCAGAGGGCCGTCGCGCATGTAGTCCACGGCACGGTCGAACGTCATGCCTTTCAACTCGGGCGGAGCGGCGCAACTGAAAAAGTGGCCCAGTTAAGATAGAATGTAGCCAGCGTGATTAACACTTGAACATACATGCCCTATGTAAAACGACCTTGGCCATGTCCGCACCGGTTGGCCTAAATTCTTACCCCTGGTTTGGGTCCCCGTGTTTTAGGTCGCCGTTTTGGGTCCCACAAAAATTCATCACAACTACCCCTAATGTATTTCGGCGGGGGCTTAGTAATGCTACTAAGCTGTCAAATGAGCCTGAGGCTTAGGTAGTTGCTTAGGTCTCATTCTTAGGCTCTTAATCTAGCTTTCAGCCAGCGGATTCTTGACGGTTTCGGCACGAACGCGTAGATCGTTACAGGGACCCAAAAATAAAACAAACCGCGATCGGGAGTGGACGACCGGTAGGCCAAGCTTGAGGCGAGTTACGAACATTTGTCAACAAAGAGCAGACGGGGTAAGTCAGTACGGGGTAAGCCGCTCGGATGAGTCGTAGACAGTCATCGGTCTTACCTCGGCAAGGCACTCTCCGAGAAGCTGTAGGCTGTCCAATTCGTCATCAGCCACGCGAGGCCGGCGTTACAGTTGAAGCGATTCCCGCCGATCGACAGCCTCTCAACAATCTCCCACTTGAGCAGATGTTCCTCCAAAGAGCTTAGATTGCAGTTCGCGAAGTTGATGTCCACCAGTCGCTGTGGATAGTCTTTGCTGGTGGACAGCGCTCCGAATGCGCCAGTGTTAATTGCGTACAATTGGGTGCTATTCGAGAAGTCGATGGCCTAAACCTATTCTCTGGACATCTAGTCCAGTAGTCCATTAGAAGTGGACTATAATATGGTCTTGGCTCTACTGGATCTACTGCGCAAAGCCATTGTCCACAAGCTGCACTGGTCCATAATGCAGCTGGACAAGGCCACCGTTTGCTCGATCTGACAGGGAGGCATTTTATTCAAATGCGAGAGAAAGCCCACCTTGAGGCTTGTGAGTCCGCAGAAAGCGCAGTCGTCGATTGACTAAAACTGCAAGGAATATGTAAGAATGCATTTCAGTGGCAAAGTGCAGGAGTTATGCCTACGTAAAGGTACGGCATCCTCTGCATGAACAGCTTCTCCAGCCGTATGTCTTTCCTCAGCGCGTGACGGTTGAACTCGTATAGAGTGGACTCGCTGAGGTCCAAATACATCAGCGTCGGGATGGCTAAAGTCTTAGAGTTTCTAGCAGCAACCAGGCTTGTTTAGAGATTTAGATATACTAGTATGTAGTGCTAGCTTCTAAGCAATAGACAAATGCACAACGTACCGTTCACTGCATATGGAATCGTCGCGAGCGGATTGCCCCGCAGAGAAAGCGCTTTCAAGCTCCTAGAAAGAGATGGTAAGCTCCCGATGTGTTCTTCTCCTTACGTTAGAGCGGCGAACGTTCCGTTCTCGATGTTTGTGAGATTGCAGTAGTCGAGACTGAGCTCCTCGAGTTTCGCCAGTCCACTGCCGAACGTCCTCGAAGTGATCCTCAAATTGAAATTCCTGTCCAGCACGAGCCTTTTGAGGTTCTTCAACGAGTCGAAGACGCGCTCCGGGAGAGTCTAAGCGATCATTTGCATCGAAATGGACGCCCAACCGAGTCCTACCCTAATATGGTTGTCGTCCAGGGCGAGCAGGCGCAGTGAGTTGCCAAGTTTCTCCGTGAGCCAGTCTCTAAAAATTCCAAAAGCCCCTACACCCCATACCTCACGAACTCACGTTCGGATGTCCATGCTTGAGAGGTAGTTGTCGGTGAGTATGAGCACTTTCAGCTTTCCGAACGCGTCTAACACGCCCTCCTCGATTGTCACAATCGCGTTGCTCCCGAAATCGATCTTGACGATGCTGCCTTCGTTACCAGGAACGACGTGTCCCTAAAGAGTCAAAGTTGGTCGTCGTAGATTAGTCGATGTGTGTCGGACATTTTGCAGCTTATTCGACATACGTAACAGGGGGGGGGGGCGGACAAGGCCTGACATTACCCCTCTACCACCACCCACCTTCTCGAGCCGGCTGATCTGGTTGTGTGAGAGATCCACAATGTCGGGCTCAAACTTGTCGTTCGCCACTCGCACGTTCGCTGTCTCCAGGAACAAGGGTTTGTCGAAAAACTCGTCCTTGTACGTTGCGTTCTGGCAGTTGAGAATCTTCAACTCGTCGTTGCCGACCTCACACGTGCACATGCCTCCTAAGATCAAGAAGAGTTCGTCGTGGAAAAGTCTCATCAAAGGCACCCAGCTTGGAGCAACGATGTTTGAACCACAAGTGATCCCCTGCCTTGAGAACCATTCATTTCGGCCCTACATTCTGTCGCCGATTAAAAGTACATGTCAGCTTCCGCCGCTTCCGGTATTGTCTTCCGCCGGGCGATGTTGCATTTTTCGGCTCACACAGTTTAGACTTTTCAGTTTCGTACATTACGGCTGCGACAGTAAGATACGCTAATCTGTGGGTATGCATACGTGCATAGTCTTGCGTACTTGAGCTAGCTCTTTCGTGGGCTACGACTAACCTTTGTCGCACACCAACTCCGGCTTGTCGAACATCGATCTGACGTCACCGTCATTGCTGTATTGTGCTGTTATACGGGGCATCACAAGTAGACATGTCGCAAGAGCAATGCGCAAACGTAGCGTCATCTGAAAATGTACGGCAGAAATGTGGTTCATGCCTTCGAGTAAGTTTTTAACCGAGCTGGAGGTTCACAGGGGTTTCAGCAATCAGCTAAGATGCACGATTTTATGAAAACGCACGGAGTTCCGCCAACCACCGATAACTTCACCGCACGTTCCGTTGTCCCTTGTTGTAATCAAAAAATCGTGCCCGGACGTCGAGCAGTGGGAAAAGCTGATAAGCGTGATAAGGTTCAGCTAGCCAAGCGAAATCGTGATGCTCCGTTAAGGATGTTTATACGCATCTCGGTACACAAGATTGCCATTTTATCGACGCCATGCGCACCATCGTCTTCATCACGATGACGCAGCCACGGCAAAATCCGTAGCTTCGCCTTAGGCATAGACAAACATACATTGCCCATTTTAGCCAACCGCCATGTATAAAAATCGTGCTAACTTTCGAATTTACAATCGAGCGCCGATGGATTTTATTCACATTCGCATAGCAAGCATGAAAGTGAAAGAATGCACAGCGGAGGCCATCGGTTCAAACGTATTCTGAAGAGTCGGTATCCTCGTTCTACTCAGATTCCGCTGTCCAGGTGCTTGTATGCCTTTTGCGGGTGTTCCAAACGGTAGAACACGTTCGGGATGCGTTTCCTCCAGCATGCAGCGAGCACCCCCGCTAGCGCCACAGTGAAAATGCCGACCACCGCGAGCACTACAAAGAGCACGTTGCCTTTTATGGCGGCAATCAGTGGGCCGTCTCGCACGTAGTCCATGGCGCGCTCGAACGTCATCCCTTCCAACTCGGGCGGAGCGGCGCAACTGAAAAAATGGGTCAATCTAGATATAATGCTGTCAGGATCAAACTTTGCAACCAAAAGACACGTGCCCGTTGTAAAGCAACTTGAGCATGCCCAGATCTGACCCAAAAATAAACTAGGTCGTGGATGAATCAGGAAGAAATCATCACCCGTATATCTGTGTTCTTTTAAGACGGAGGCGTTTTTACATTTCGGAAATGGATCGGAAACGGCTCTGGACCCTAACGAACCGAAGTCGGGACGAGCTATCAAGTAGACCAGGGTCGAGCGAGCAAACGAGTCTAGCCAGACTAGCGTGCGCAGACGTGGTAAGTCAGTACGCGGTAGCGCTCGCTCGCCCGCTCGGATGAGTCCTTGAATAGTCAGCGGTCTCACCTCGGCAAGTCGCTCCCGACGAAGCGGTACGCTGCCAAATTCGTCATTAGCCACCTGAGCCTTGCGTCACAATCGAAGCGATTCCCGCCGATCGACAGCCTCTCAACAATCTCCCACTTGAGCAGATGCTCTTCCAAAGTGCTTAGATTGCAGTTCGCAAAGTTGATGTCCACCAGTCGCTGTGGATAGTCTTCCCTGATGGACAGCGCTCCGAATGCGCCAGTGTTAATTGCGTACAAGTGGGTGCTGTTCGAAAAGTCGATGGCCTAAACCAATTGCTTGGACAGCTAGCCCAGTAGTCCATTAGAAGTGAACTATAATATGGTCTTTCCCTGGCTCTACTGGACAAAACCATTCGCTACAAGGTATACGACGGACTTATGTCCACTGGTCCGTAATTCAGCTGGACAAGACCACCGACTGTCCAGATCTGACACGAAGCATTTTCTTCAAATGCGACAGAAAGCTCACCTCGATATTTGTGAGTCCGCAAAAAGCGCAGTCATCGATTCCCTAAAACTTCAAGGAGTATGCCAAAGTGCGTTTCAGTGGTAAAATGTACAAGTTATGCCTACGTAAAGATACGGCATCCTCTGCATGAACAGCTTCTCCAGCCGTACGTCGTTCTTCAGCGCGTGGCTGTTAAACTCGACAAGAGCTGTCTCACTGAGGTCCAAGTAGATCAGAGTTGGAATGGCTAAAGTCATACAAAATATAGCAGCATGCAGGCATTTCAACATGATGCTGATCTTCTAACATCTACTGCGTGCTTAAGAGCGCTGGAAGACAATGAACGACTGACCGTTCACTGCATACGGAATTGTCGCGAGCGGATTTCCACGGAGCGATAACGCTGTCAAGCCCCTAAACATTCACTTAGTTCCTCAGCGGAATTCCTCTTCATACGTTAGAGCGGCGAATGTTCCATTCTCGATCGTTGTAAGATTGCAGTAGTCGAGACTGAGCTCCTCGAGTTTTGCCAGTCCACTGCCGAATGTCCTCGAAGTGATCGTCAAGTTGTGGTTCATGTCTAGCACAAGCTTCTTGAGGTTCTTCAGCGAGTCGAAGATGCCCTCTGGCAGGGTCTAAGCGATCAAATACACGTCAGATCGTATCCCCGCTGCCTCCTACCGTGATGTGGTTGTCGTCCAGAAGGAGCTGGTGCAGTGAGTTGCCAAGTTTCTCCGTGAGCCAGTCTCTAAAGATCGTTTGAAGCCATCCTCCACACTTCACAACCACCCACTTTCGAAGGTCTATGCCTGTGAGGTAGTTGTCACTAAGTATTAGTACTTTCAGCTTCCCGAAACCGTCAAAGACGCCCTCCTCGATCGACTGAATCGCGTTGCTTCCGAGGTCTATCTTGAGGATGGTGTCTTCGTGGCCCGGAACGACGCGACCCTGAAGAGTTAAAGTTGGTCGTTGTAGACTGCCCGGTGTTTAACGAACCTTTTATAGCTTAGTGGACATGCATAACAAGCTAGTGGGAAAGTCCTGACATTACCCCTTTGCTGCCACTCACCTTGTCGAGCTCACTGATCTGATTGTGCGAGAGGTCCACGATTTCGGGATCGAACCTGTCGTCCGCTACCTGCACGTTCGCTGTTTCCAGGAATAAGGGCTTATCGAAGAGCTCGTCTACGTACGTTGCATTCTTGCAGTAGAGGGTCTTCAGCTCGTCGTAGCCGACTTCGCATGTGCACATGCCACCTGAATTCAGGACGAGCGCATTATGTAAAAGCCTGGTCGCATGAGCCCTGCTTGGTGCAACGATGTTTGAACCGCAAGTGACACCCTGTCTTGAGAACCATTCATTCGGCCCTGCACTTTGTCGCCGATCAAAACGTACATTTCAGCTTCAAGGACGTATAAAGTCCCGCATTGTCTTCCGCCTGAGTTGTTGCATCTTCCGGCTCACACAGTTTAGACTTTTTCAGTTTCATACATTACCGCTGCGACAGTAAGATATGCTAATCAGTGGGCATGCAAACGCGCATAGGTCGTGCGTACATGAGCTAGCTCGTTCCTAGGCTATAACTAACCTCTGTCGCACACCAACTCCGGCTTATCGAACATCAATCTGACGTCACCGTCAATGTTGTATTGGGCTGTCATACGAGGCATCAAAAGTAGACATGTCCCGAGAACGATGCGCAAACGTAGCGTCATCTGAAACTTCTACGTGATAGAAAAATGGTTAGCGTCTTTGACCAAGTTTTGAACTGAAACGGGAGATTGACAGGGTTCTCAACCGTCATATAAGCTGCGAGAGCCGTCTTTAAAAACAAACTGGAGTTCCGTCAAACGGCGACTACTTCGGCGTTCTGATGTCCTTTGTTGTGATCGAAAAACCGTGCGTGGCCGTCGAGAAATGGAAGAAACTGATAAGCGCAAGCGGGTTCAGCTAGCAGAGAGAAATCAGTATGGCGCGTTGACGCGCGAAGCGTCGTGTTTGCATAGTGTGTAACCCAGCGTAGTGGTCGGCGTTAGACGCTTAGTACAGGTAGTGTGCCAGCGCAACACGGCACGACACGGCGCCACCTGTAACGCTAACGACAGATAAAGAACTTGACCGCATCTTGTTAAAGCTCAAAATGAACTGAGTGAGTAAGGATCAAACCTCTGCACCTAACTCCTGATTTCTCCTTGAGTCGTTGCATGCGCAAAACGCTCATCCGCATGCTTCGAGTAGCACAAACTGGAGTCGAGAAATAGTTCTTTATTCAGTTCTGTGTAATGCACACTCTATGACGACTCTTGTACCGAGAAGAAATGGACATCAAGGCGAACATTTGTGAGAACCGGACGAGTTAGCACAACTCTGTGTGACACGTTAAGATTACGCAATTAGGTGAGATTCTAGACAGACTCAGCGTAAGTGTTAAGTGCAAGGACGTACACAAATTGTGAAGGTAATAAAGTAACAAACGAACACTCAACAATTAGAACAGATCAGGGCCGCGTCGCACTTGAAAGGATTGCTTCCGCCTCGCCTCTTCACCAGGGCTCTCGGACCGCAGCAGCGAGCGCTTCCTCGGCAACATCTCTCGCTGAAATTGGCAGAAGGTAATGGTGGCTGGTGAATATGCAACCGAGCCCTAATCTCTGAAGGCGCACAAGCCGAAAGGTCCGATCTGAAGGCCCGCTCGTAAATCCGGGCCTCTATTGGAATGCTGGTTGCCCATGTCGATGCAGGGAGACGATGCTTTTGGTGGTTTATCTGGGAATGTTATACCCTGGAGGACGAAAGATATCCTCTGGCAAATGTTCTCCTACCTGATCGTCCGCGTCCCGATCGTCGTCCGAGCCGGACAACTCAACGACGATCTTGTGGTTGCTGTTGAGCCGGTTCCGGATCACGTGGTCGGCGCCGTCCTTCACCGTCAGTCGATGCTCCTCGTCGTGCGTGTAGTGCTCGGAAACGGAGAGCTGCTGCGAGCCACGGTAGCCGTTTTCGTGGGCCGCTTGCGAGTCCTAAAGGGGCTTGAAGAGTTTATCAAAGAATGAATCCGGAATGAAGCAAATACAATGGTTGAGGGGTCGGATCAGTGAGGTAGTTATCGTTGAATGCACCTCTCGTGAGTATCCTGCCAGCCCATAGATGGTCAACACGGCTAGAGCTCGCTTGCCCTGCGTAGAACCTAGGCCTAGCCCGATTTGGGACCAATCCTAAGAGTCCCCTTGACGCCACTAAACCCTACGGAGCCTTAGAAGCACTTGATAAGAAAGGCACGGTTCTACTTCGGCACGATGTACTATATGGAATTCGGGGCCGGGTACGTTGCATGAGCGTACCTGTAGTTCGTCGAGGTCTTTTGCGGAGCACGTCGGCGTCGCCACGTCGTAGACGTTGTGAAACTTCCCGAAGTCGATGCGGTACTCGCCGTTCTCGCGCTGGTAAGTGACCAGCTTCTCGAACCTACAGAACATTCGTAGCGATTTTCTGACGTTTGACGCTTACCTCTTTCCCCAGAGGATCTCATTCGGCAAATAGCTGGTCCTGGCTTGCGTCGTGGAGCCCACGGACTCGACGACACCCTCGAGAATCGCGATGATCTCGAAGCGAGCGGTCGCCAGTCCCTCCTTGCTCATCTCGTAGAGCGGACTCGACTCGTCGATCTCGTGACAGATCGTAATGGGCCAGATGACGAACACGCGGTCCAGACCGCTGTCGTAGCCGACGTTCATGTCGAACTGATGGAACGGCAGCACCTCGCCCTCTTCCGTGACGCACTTTTTGATCATCTAAAGAGGGATTTTAGCTGGTTGTTATGCCCACAAGAAGGGATTCGTGCGGGTCCCGCTACGCCACTCGCATGAACCGGGTCGAAGATTTGCTCATCGTAGACCGCATGTGGTCGCATGTGCTGGCGACCCTGATCGTGGAACTCGCAGGACCAACCAGATGCATGTCAGTCACACCGTATAAGCGCACATGAGCGATAGCAGGCCTAGGGAACGACCGGTGCATGCGAAGGGATTTTTTACACCCGCGGTCATTTACTTGAACGAACTTGAAAGCATGCATGAAATAACATGCCCATGCATGCGTACATATGTGCAGGCGGATACGCGTAATAAGTGAGGCACACGAACGCGTGTGGACTAATCAAGTCTTTTGCTAAGGCATGTGGCACATGCGAAAGCACTGGAATCCGTTTGAGCGTACGTAGTTCCATGCGAACGTTTGATCGTATGGACGCTGCGGACATCGTAGGAACTTGGTGGACACATGGATGCCTGCGGACAATAATGTACGCTGCCGCAATGCGGCACAACATGTATGACGTACCTGTAACCTAATGTGCGCTTCCGCTAACGAACTCTTGCGCATGTCGCCGACCCGGAACAGAAGGCACAGTTTCCCGTCTCTCTGACAGATGACGGCGTTCTTGCTGAAGAGAATGGTGGCGGCTCGCTTTATGGGCCTCGCCAGCTTGGCGAAGATCACGCCCGCCATCAGCGTCTGGCACATGACGCCGACCATGAACTGCACGCACATCGTCATCACGACGAGCGGGCACGCGTCCGTGGGATACCTACAGTAAATAGATTAATTTATGTTCAGCACCGTAGTACGTAGCAGAGCGCGCGTTTTTATCAAGGCCATATCGTTCCCTACCGTTACCCGTGAGAATGGTACGCCATGTTTAAGAATACGGAACGGAAAATGGCATATGAAGGGTTGGAACGGAACTTAAGTGGGGGAAGTTGACGTAAGGGTCCAGTGCCGTAGCCTAGGCTAAATAGTCGACAACTATATTGAGTACAGAATAGCTTTGGGGTCATCCATCTAGACCCGCTTCGGACCACGCACAGTTCATGCCCGGCTACTGGAAATGGGATCCCTGCGAGCCACTGACTTTCCTTTACAAATAGTGCGGGTACCGCCATACCAGAGTCGGACAATTTTTAGTGGGCTTGCGATGCACAAAAGCGATACCTATCCGGGACACCGCCCGTGCATCCGTCCCGACTACGGCTGTGTTCTACTCGTTGTTAGCAACCCAGCTAAGGCTGGTGTTGAGCACGATCACTACACAGTCCGGGCCAAACCTAGCTCCACCGGGCTTATTACGGTCTTAAGCCTTACCCTGGCTTGAATTCTTGAGAAAAATCGCCTGTTTCTGAATTTAGATGTCACCACGAGGGACGGATAGGTTGACCTCAAAAGCGGCCTTTTAAGGGGTCTAGGTTCATCTCATGGAATCCACAGTGTGCCCAGTTTTGTAGTCGTCTATTTACAGAGTCACTTACCGAAACCCGTAACCGATGGTTGTCTGCGTGGTAAAGGCAAAGAGGAATATATTGAGGAGCGAGTTCCCGTTTTGAATGCACGGCACCCAGTCGGCGTCGTTGAGGTGCTCGAAGTCGCCGTGGTACAGCACCAGCATGTAGTAGACGGCAGTGAATAGCGACCACGAGAGGAAGAAAGACAGCGAAAAGAACAGTAGGCACCAGCGCCACTTCGCTTCGATGATCGTCGTGAAGACGTCTCTGAAAGTTGATTGTTAGTGTTTTTCCATGCATAGAGTGAAAGAGCTAGGGCTACGACTTTTGTCCTTCCGTCTTGCATATGCTATTAAAGGCATCCCTTCTAGAATAGACTGTCGAGTAGCTAAAATGTGAGAGCTCCCAGACGTGCGTTATTCCGTTGCATCTTTGGCACGAATATGACGTTCACTTGTTAAAACACAGTAAGTGCATATGTATGCCTTAGGGTTGGTGTGGACATCCACGCAACGCATGCAGGACACTACTGACCACTCCGTTCCGTACATCGTACCATACTGACCCTCTCCGTACCGTGCCAAAAGATGCCGCGGCGTCACACAAATTACGGCACGCAACGGAACGATGCGGCATGCGATAAGGAATTTTACGGCGCCGTACCGTTCTCCGCACCGTACTGGCTCCCCTTTCCTTTCCGTACTGCCGTACCGTAAATACACCAGTACGGTACATTACCAGTGTACGGTATGGTACGACGCGTCATTTCTAGCATGCGTTATACTCTTTTGAACTGTTGCGTCCTTTTCTAATGTCCGCAATATTTCTTAAAGACATCTTCATTTTTGATAAGAGACTTCATTTAGCCAATGGAGGCTGCGGCTTAGACGCACTTACGTGAAGTACTTTCGGTGCTGCTTGGGCACGTTGACGAGGGAGATGTTGCAGATGCCGTACTTCTGCACCAGCCGGTTGCGTATCCGCCGCGAGCCCATTCGTGGCCGGAGGAACTTGCTCTTGTCGAGCTTCTGGTCGGCAAACGAGGCCGAGTTGGGCATGTCGTACTGGTCCTTCTTCTCCGACAGCAGCTTGTGCGTCTCCATGATCATGGGGCTGTCCATCCGCGAGGAGGCGGACGAGAGGTGGTTGCCCTGCGGAAGGATCAGCTTGTCTTCCTTGTGGCGCAAGTGAATGGAATATCCTGAAAAAGTTGTTTGTAATGGCCGGTAAATGTGCCACGGTATTGCATACGATGACGCGCAATGAATGTGCCGAAACAGTACGGAACACTTTGCTTGTCACGCAGTAACCCGCATAAGTAAACCGCTAGGTTCGGTACAGGGCCTATAACATCTTCGAATAAAATGTTTTCCAGTTTGTCCAAAATTGTGCCCAGTGTCCTAGTCAGCCAACGTGGATAAAACTGCGGATTGGCGTTCGGAACTGCGGAATTTGGCGCTTTTGAAATTCGGATGCGCTATGATTTCATTTTTTACCGTGGGATTCGGCTTTAAATTTGGGGATTCGCGGTCCCGGTCCGCTGGTCAAGTCCGCACACACTGGCAGAAGAAAATACCTTTCTTAGAAACGAACCGCTTAATTCGCACGTGGCCTGGCTCGGAACGAACCCTAGACGCGAAGTAAGTAAAGCAAAACTTGGATAGACACCAGAGTGTGCATCACACGTTGTCTCACGCTCATACAAAATTCTTGCGGATTGAAACATGGTCACAACGTTGCAACATTTAGCAGCAAATCGCGAGTCGCGTCGTGAAAATCAACCTCTTCAAACGTTGCCAGCTAAGTAAAGAATTTTCGCAGAGCAAAATTGTTATGTAGGACGATTCTCTTACTGACAAGCACGGGCTGAAGTCGTCGTTTACGACTACGCTACAGTCCAATTTCATAGCCAAGTAAATGACGACATCCAAGCAAACGACTCTCAAAGGTACCAAGCCTCTAATGACTCATTATCACGCACAAGACCGGCGAGCAATGACGATGACGCTATTGGACGCAAGGCGAAACAAGTGTACGCTTAACACCCCTCACGAGTCGATTACACGCTCCGCTAATCGTTAAGCGCGCGCAGATTAGCGTAAACACTGTGAGGAGACGCACGGACGAACGTGTGGAAGCGGCCGGATGCGAACGGTTTCTTCTCGGACCGCTGCTACTGCTGAACCGACAGCCGTTGGACCGCCGCGATTGCGCAGCGGACCACTGGACGGGAAAAATGGGAAGAGTGCGTCGTCGATCGGACCGACTGGTGGGAAAGAGCGGCGGCGGAAGTGAGGCAACACCTCCTCCTCGCGCGCCCCTCAAAAATAACTCCTCACAATCCGTGAGGATTGAGGCGTCGGACACCGCCGTCATCATCACCGCCACCGGCCGTCGATTGTGGCGGTTTTTTTTCCTTTTCCCGCCACCTTCTGCCCCCTTATGATGTGTCGGAGGGAAAATGCGAATACAATGGGTGCCGCTGTCTGGTCTACTCAAGGAGTCGCCGCCCTTTTAAGCGGGAAAGGCATGGCGGGAAATAGTTGGTGTGTGTTTATGCGAGGATTAGGAAGATGCTAAAATAAACCATTTTCCAAATTGAACATGGAAGAGTTTCGAAGAGAACGTCACGAACGACCTAGCCCGACCTTCCGTGGATTGCTAGGTCTTTGAAATTTTTGACGGCCCGGAAATGGAAACAGAATGCGTCAGCTGCGTGCCCAGACCGCCAATCTCTTGCCGGAAACACGCAACGTTTAACAACGTTTCGGTTTGCATAATTCCGTGCAAGTATTCGGCCAAGGTTGCACTTTTAGCGTTCCAAAACATTTCCACGGCTACATCGATGTTCCTGCCCAGACTTATAAGAACGCATGGAAAGCGCAAATCAGTATTTGGTCGAATATCCGGATTATGCAAGAAGACGACAGGTCAGCAGATCAAAACATGAGTGTTCTTTTCCGGCAAGATGACCAATAGGAGCATGCTTTGCTGTGCCGCCACCCTCGACATACTTTCAGTTACCGGACCTGTTAAACCGCATACAGATCCTTACATATCCACACCGCCAGAAGGACCACCAGGGCATTACCAGCCAGGACTACCGGAGGCCAGGCAAGTACGTACCTGGGTTAATTGGTACCATTACAGCTTGCTTGTCTGGCACAATTTTATCAGGTACCCTGGGACCGCATCGAGACATATTTGCCCGGCCGCAACGCAAATGAAACCTTGAGCGCTTTATAGAGAAGATAAAACACTTGTGAGCAGATTGACGTGCGCGTAAACAAAAAACGCGTAAGCCACTAAAACACGCAAGCGAACGACTACGGAGCTGCCGAGCATGACGTCTGACGAAAGGATAAAGGACTTAAGGTGCGCGGCCGTGCATAGGTCGTTGTAAGGTGGCTAAGCCATTATGAACTGCCTTGAGCAAGTGACTTTCGAGGGAAAGAAACTTCCCCGAAAGGTGCAATGCTTCACGCTGAGGCCGGTATTTACGAGCGCGCTACTAAATGGGCCATAAAAGGCGGCGACTTTAACGCGTTCGAGGAAGGAAGTTACGGCATACGTCAAAGTGCAAATATTGGCAATGCGAAAAAACTACGTGTATTGGATTCGGATTGGGGAAGTGCTGCAGCGTCACAGACAAACGGTCTCGATGGGAAAGTTAACCTGCAAGTGCGACTGACTGTTTCCATTTGTGAAGGCTGCTAGCATATTTGAAAGTCCCTTGTTCGCGACTGCCCAATATGTACTTGCGGCGCTGCTAAAACTGCAGCGGTCTGTATAAACTTGTGAATGAAGAATGGGACTTGCCAATGACTAGCAAAACTTCTGTCGTTTGGACGACAACGAGAACGACGAATCACTGAGATGGGAACACAAAGATCAGCAATAGACGTACTACTTGTCCCGCCTCATACAAAAAATGTCTGCACTCGCAGCGCACCCTAATGACGGTAACGTGAAGATGTTTGCAACTAGCCAATAATGAACGGGAATGAGCCAGATCACCCCAGTCGGGTGAATTAAATAGCAACGGAAGGAAGCTGCTTGTGTGGCACATTGAATTCCGTCAACGAAGATAATAGTAACCGGAATGTGTAGGACAATGCGAATGTAATCATTGCGCAAATTAGCCGTCTAATTGGCTCACGAGGGAATTACTGGCTGAGTGGGATCGATTGCTGAATTCAGATTAGTTTCCTATAGATGTGCTTGTGAAGGGTCCTGTAACGCCTGAATGCTGCGCTAAATCCCTAATCCGCGAGAACACCGAGTTCAGGAGAAGAAGGATTTCCCCTAGAGCCAATGAAACCTTAGATGGATATGACAACGAAGGCTTGTTGGATGGACAAGACCACTCATCCTGGACGACATTTTCATTCATCGTTAAGTAGTGCTGTGATGTCACTGAGGTACCAGGCTTGGGCACTGGAAACAGAAACTCAAAGCATTCTTGATCTTCTTCTGCAGAGGTTCCAGCCATGTTTGGCTTCTGGGCACTTATCCGGGTCTCGTTTGTGCGTAGCGGCTCACTGCGGCGAATTACCGGGGAAAGTCCTGCTTGGTCCGCACATTTCACTTAGGTCCACCCAAGGGAACATGGCGTGACGCACGTGAACAAGGAGTTTAAAAGAAGCGATCTCCGAGGATGCAAAGTACGATGTAACTTTGCACTAGTGCGAATGCGCCGTACCGTGATTGCGCCACGCCGCGGCCCACGGCGCCATCAAATACTGTGTTTTATGTCGTGCCGTTCTTAGCGTAAACAGCATGGCATGTCGGTTCATCTCGACCAACATGGTACGGCGAGAGTCTCGACGGGCACAGCTCGCGGCACGGTGGGTTCCCACATCGCCTCTACTTTCACCAGCAACCCAAACGTTAGTACAACAAAGTATAGACGACGAGAATGCGCTTCTAGCAATGCCTACAACTTGGCTTGCTATAGCTTAAACTATGCAAACTGATTCCTTAAGGCCTTAAATCCACAGAAAGCATATAATGCGGTCGCAAAACGAAATCGTCCATAAAGGAGCAAATCCGAGAAACCGTTATGAGCATCAGCCGTCCTTAAATCATCGGAATTCCACATCGCCCGATCGGCGTGACGGGCGCTGTCAGAGTTATTATAAATGGTCCTTGCAATCGGCGCAGAGGCGTCCGACGGGAAACATCGGAAATAGAAAAAGCGACGATTGCAGTGGCGCGTTCGTCAGGAAGCATTTAAACTGCATTCTCCCCATGTCTAGATGAACACATCTCACGACGGCATAAGCTTCTCCGCAAAAAAATAGCTAGCTAAGGCACGCTCCGACATGAGATTCCCCGCAACAAGGACAAATAGGCGACGCACCCACTTCGACGAATACGAGAGAGAATTAGCAATGGTCACTTTTGTAACAGGTACGCAACGATAAACAGGTCATGATGACTTGTATGCACTGAGCGCATGTTATTATTGGGAATGATGACGAAAGCGCTAATTGTTGCGTCCCTTTAATTTGAAATTATTCCCGCTAATGACGAATGCGCATCCTCAGCGTCAACGTGGCCACTAAGCAAGACACTAAAAAGGTGCCAACGAACACATTCTATCCAACAGAGCCCATAGTATTTCGTTGGCATTGAGGGACATCCAGGCATCCGCGTGTACACTCGTTTTTATCGAATTATGCCCTTTGAATTGGAGGCTCGTTGCCCAATTACCGCATTATTCCCTAGTGGTGGACAGCCAGACACTGGTCTTATTTATCAGCGCGCTCTCCCGAAAACGTCCGGTAAAGACGAGCAAAATACGGGGACAAACATTAGCTCAAGTAAAACACATTCGAAAAACTGTAGGGCGTGCAGCAAAGAGGACAAGTAGACAGCCCTTGACAGTTACGGGTACATGTACTTGCAGGTGGTACCTACATACGTCAGTTTTTTGCGTGTCTTTGGCTTGTGTTTAACCAAGCACTTTTCAACATCTGCCAAGCAAGTGTTTGTAACCTGTATCCGATGGATAAACAGCATAAGCCATTCGTAGCAAACACCTGCAAAGTAGGCATGTCACGCTTGCAGTTGTTACTTTAGTCTGAGTTACCTTTGTTCCCAAAAAACACTTCCGCAGCGTGCTGACTGAGCCAGTCTCTCGTTGAAATACGGCGGCTCTCGACGCGAAAGCCCTGACCGCCAATGGGCTACGATCCTTGTAGCCCCGCCTGCTGTCATGGAAATGTATTTTTAGCGGACTTGGCTCTGTTTACGTCTGCGACGCGCTGGGGGAAAAGTAAGTAAATATCCGTTGCCACTAGCAGCAGTTCCAGTACCAGTATTTTAGGCGTTTATGCGCTAAAAAGACGCCTCGTTCGAATGCATTGCAAGTAGTGCTTTTAGCTTTGATCTCTGGTTGCAGAGCATAAATTTGCAACTGAATGCGTTCGTTTTAGCGTCGTCTTCTGCTTCTGCTTGCCCGCATCGTATGACACCATTCTTGCGCTCGCATTGCGCTCTTAACTGCCGTGACTACGACGTGTGTTTAGAGTCATCTTCGCGGCGCGCATCCATTCCGCTGTTTTTCCGATTTCGGCCGCCGTGCGATGGAATTCAATCCTAGGATGCACGTGCGCAATGTTTGAGCTGCATGTGCGCAAGCGCAGGATGAGCCGGCGTGGTGCTGTTAAGCAACTAAATATGTGCCGCGAGCGGTAATGCCGAGAGTGCGCGTCGTCATTTGCGTAGTTCACATTTATCGTCAGTTCCGCTGGACGGCTAAAGTGCCTTTGCGCAAGCGCATGCCACAATTTATAGGCGCCAATGCCGCGCAATTGTCGCTCAAACACGCCTCAGTAGTCGTAATTATAGGATTCTATTTGTAGCGTCTACGTAAGCATGCGCAAAACGGGTTCACTACGCCGAGCGGTAGACGCACTATGCAGTTGTTGTTGCGAGTCGGTTCGCGAGATCCCGTGTTTTCTTGGAACGCAATGAGTCAGTGCGCACCTTAAAGTGCAGATCCTACCAGTTATTGGAAAGCACGCAAGTGATGAAACCTGAAAGGAACGCGGTGATGGTTGCATGTAAGATTAGAGCCACCCGCAAAGTTGCACGTGTGGCAGACGAGCAAACGCAGTTTCTCGTCGCTAAGTCCTCGCCTTTGCTTTCTTGCAAAAATTCGTAGTTTACTTTTCATCCACACTGCTGCACGCCTTGTCGTGCCATAATCCGAGCCGTTTGCCGTGACACGGCACGGGCTGGGACGCCACTGCACGGCCCACTGCACGGCGCCTTAATATGCCGCGTTCTACACTCTCCGTGCCGTTTATAGTGTTAGCTGCACGCTCAACGTTTTGGAGAGGCTACCATGGCTTGGTCAATGCATGCCTTGACGGTTGTTGCTGCTTCTCAAGACTGGTGCTTGTTGTGCAAACTTTAGTGTTCGCATTCGCAAAACTTTTATTTTTTTCGAGCCGCGTCAAACCACGTGGAATACGTTTGCCGCGCATCGTATCTTAATCACATAAACTCACAGTATTTTTCCTCTTCTTCAGCGACCCCTCGCCGCACTCTGCGTTCCTATGGCGCGAGTGACGCAACGTGGAAAGGCCTTTTCCGGACGCCACCCGCATAGGGATCTCCGTCCGCGCCGCGTGCCCGCTGAGTCGCAGTCCGTTATTCGCTTTATTCGCTCCTTTCTCGTCGTCTGTTCCTGTCTGGCCAGGAGAACCCCGTCCGTCGACCTCACTCAGGAGAGACCTCTGCTGACGAGAAACTTCGTCGTCCCGCCGCCACCAGCGACCGGTCTATGACCTCCGCGTTCGCGTTTTTGAGGATTACTCGGAGGAGAGGGCCAGCAGGTCTGCGCCGCAATTTCCGGTCCTTGCGACGGGATTTGCTCCGCACGCTTTATGGGTTTTTGGGTTTGCTCCGGAAACAAATATCGCCAGTGGAGGTAATTAACTTACCTACTGTTCCTCTAATATTTCGGGTTACACTTGGAAGCGGGCACGCTATTATTCTGCTGCATCTTTGTCAGTCATTCCTGACAACGCTCTTTTTTTACTCCTTCGACCTTTACGTGCTATTTCCTCCTCTTTACAATGCTCCTTGTCCGCCCTCAGAGCTGCTTGGTCGCAAATTTTTTATTGACTAGCCGGCGCGGGTCTCTAGGGGCACTTCCGTCTTGTGTGTCGAGTTCGTAACACTTGTCGACCATGGCGCGTCGCTAATTTATGTCTTCCGTCCAAAAAGAACTTATTGGTTTTCAGCGGTTCCCATTAGTCGCTTCGTCCTACTGCTTTCTCGGTTTAAACGAAACAGATTGACGTTTCACGAATTTCGGAATAGATGCGAAATAAAATCGAAGTATTTATGTCAATTTTGACGCAAAATAATTGCATAATTACCGCTGCCGGAAGTCGAAGTTTCCAGGTGTTTTCCTGCTGCGACGAGTGCTAAAAGCACTTTTTTGGGCAGTTTACGAGCTCCGGTGTTTTCCGGTTTTCTGGAACCATCTATGCAGGGGGTCCACGCTCCGCAACCTCTTACTTTGTGCAGCTGTTGCGAGAGCGTTTGTCGTTTAGCACTTTCCACCGGGAGCGGCGCCAATTCTCTCAGTCCTTATCCCACTTTGCACCGCTTGGTGCCACAGTGCGTCGGTCTGCAGCGCTGGGACTTCCGCGTCTGCTCCTAAATTATTCTCGTGCATGTCGTGATTAAGGAGCGTGTGAATGTGTTTTGAGGAGAACTGTTCCCCTATGTGAAACTCTCTCCGAGTTCCAGTTTACTGAAATTTCGGTATTTGCAACAAATAACCGACGCATTTGCATGTTTGCACTAGTACGCTTCCGGAAATACTCAGTTCTCTTCCTGGGAGCAAAGGAAATATTTGTTGCGCCGCTATGAATGAATAAGCTCTCCGAGAACAATAGGTCCGTTTCCCCGCTCGTTTATCACTGACACATTATTGTGGCGCCGACGGCTTTTGAAGGTTTTGCAAGCCGCCGGTTGGCATGGCAGTTGCAGGACGCTGGCGCTCTCCTAATGTTAAGCAAAGCTTGCTAGGAGAAACCATAGCTATGCGCTAAGCAAAGATCGAGAAAACAATTGACTTTAGAGCTCGTAGTTTCTGCCGTTCCGTGCGCAGGTTCCGGGAAATTGCACAATGCGCGTGTCCTACCACCTTCCGCATGTTCGTGGAATTCGTTCCGCCAGCTGAGTGCCACTCCCTTCAGCAGCCTTGGCTTAATTGCAAAGTTCCGTGAAGCCGGCTGCTCCTTTTCTCAGGACGTCGTCTTGTCGCTAGGTAGCCTGTCGGGAAAGGAAAAGGAGCTCGGTTCCGTCGATATCGATATTGTCTGTGGGGTCGGTATTTGTGATACGAGAAAGGACCTTAAGAGTGTAACTTAGTTTCCACCTGCTCCTTACGCCTTCGCTAATCGAATTCTTATCGAAGCACTCAGTGCCGGCCTCATAATAACCTTTGTCTGCGTAGCACATTTTTCCTCGCTGTATAATGTCGCGTATTTTGCTTTGCCGGTTGGCAGTCGCGCCGCTTGTGCTTAGTCTGCAAACAGAGAACTGTGCAAACGAGCTCCGTTTCAGAACCCCGACAAGATGGTGCAGACCTACCAGAGTCCAGTCCGCATTTACAAGTTCCCCTTCGAGCTGGTCATGGCCGCGTATCAGATGCGATTCCCCACATGTCCGCAGATTCCCGTCTTCGTCGGCTCAGAGGTTTGTCGTTGGAAATGTTTCAATGGGTCAATTGTGCAAATTTTAGATCACTTACGAGTTCCACTCTCCGGACGGCGCCGAAGAGGTGATTGAGCGCAAGTGCCAGCTGAACATCGACGCGCCGTACCTCGTAAAGAAGGTAAGCCGGTAGTTTAAAGTACTTACTCTCTGAACCAGTTCCCCCTCGTACTTTGACGACATTTGTATTTTATGTATTTCTTTTAGGTGGCCGGAATCGACTACGTGTATTTCTCGCAAAAGAACTCCCTGGATCGTCGCAAGCGGACGCTGCTCATCGAGGCCACCAACATCTCCTTCAACAGCCGCATTGCGGTCAAGGAGAACTGCTACTACTATGTATGCATGGACGGTATGAAATGCAAAAGCAAACCGGGATATTTTCAGGTCCATCCGGAGAACTCAAAGTGGACGTGCTTCGAGCAGACCGCAAGCCTGGATGTGAAGTCGTTCTTCGGCTTTGAGTCCACGGTGGAGAAGATCGCCGTGAAGCACTACTCGGCCAACATCGCCAAGGTAAGCGCCCATAGAACTTAGATCATTTCCCTCACAAACTCCCTCCTTCAGGGCAAGGAGGTCCTCGAGTTCTTCATCTCAGAGCTCATCAAGAGCGGCACCACTTACATTCCGCCGTTCCAAGACTCCGCAGACGCTCCGTCGGCCTCACCGACCGACTCGGCCATCGACGTCTCGAAGAACGATAACGAAGTAAGACATAGAGTGCTAACCGTACCTATCTTACCGCCCTAGGACGCCGCGTCGACCTCGGAAGCCGCAGCGGTGTCAAACGGCACCGTCAAGCATGACCGCAAGATGAGCTCGTCGCAAACGCCGGTTGGAGACACGGGCGTGGAGACCAGCCGCCGAGAGTCCACCTCATCGGTGATCCACCGCCACTCCATTAGTGGCGGAGCGGCGGCGATTACTCATGTGCCAAGTATAGACGAGGGTACGTTTCCACGGGATTTGCGAGCAAAATTACGTGAGTAAATCTCGAGACCAATGCAAAAACTGCGAATGAGGACCGCATGGAATGCGTTGAAGATCAACTGGTGTTATCAATGTGAGGTCCGCATTGCCTGGCAGGGAGGTATGGAGAGCTTGCTTTGAGGTTACGAGTGGCTTGCAAGTTCGTTAACGTGGCTTTGTATGAGGCTTGCGTGGCTTTCGATTTAATGCGTGGCTTTCGATTTAAGTCTGAATCACTGGTGTTTGTGGGAGTAAAGAAGGTTTCGAGTCATGTGTTGATGGCTAACGTCATAATCAAAATTTTGATGTCCACCGGACATATTTTTCCGACTCTGGTACGCCATGCATTTCTGAGAGCGCTTTTGACGCAATCAATCCCCTTCTCGAAACTTTTGAGTGGCGCCTCCTGCGGGAGCCTTTTGTTTGTTCCGCCCTCCACCCGAAGCTAGCCCGCAAGGTAATCGATGGTGGGCTATTTGCGCGAGGGTGTTCGAACACTCTCGACGCTAACCTCTTAAAGCACCGTTCGGACCAACTTTTTGCAAAATACTCGCTGTCGATTCGTCCGATATTGGTTGGCTAAATTCTGTGGAAATTCCATTCACTTCCGAGGTTTTCCTTCTGAGCGTGGGCACTTGGACAAAGTCGTTCTAATTGTGCGAAGGATTGGACAAGCTCCATCATCCGAATTGTCGGACATATTCCTCCTCGGCGTGAACGTGTGGACAGAATGACCCTGAAACTACCTGCGTAAATTGGCACTAATGCTGCTCCAAAAAAGCTACGATAAATGCGGCCGACGACGGCTAACCGTGCGCTTTCTTATAGCTGAGTCGAAGCTCGAGTCCGAGTACATCCAGCGCTTTCTCGGCCAGCTCACTCCGCTCGAAGAGAGTCGCCTCTGTGAGCTCAAGTACGGCCTTCAAGCTGCGCACAAGGGGAAGCTGCCCAACGACGCGCATCTGCTTCGATTCCTACGCGCTAACGAGTTCGATGTCGGCAAGGCGCGGGACATGGTCATCAATAGTCTCCTGTGGAGGAAGCAGCACAACGTGGACAAGATCCTGCAGGTGAGTCAGAGCGATAAACGGCATAGTCGTTTCGAGTTTCCTTTTGTATCCTTGAAAATATCTGCTTAACAAATTTGTATTGAATTTACTATTTTTGAAACACTTTTTAAAATATAGAGTACCGGTAATACAACATTTCTGTAGTATGAGCTTTGTGTCGCTTCATGCATTAACACGGGCTTTTTAGGAATTCGTTCCACCGCCGGTTCTCGTGCAGTTCTTCCCCGGCGCCTGGCACCACTCCGACAAGGAAGGCCGCCCGTTATTCGTGCTGCGACTCGGACAGATGGACGTCAAAGGCCTGCTCCGATCGGTCGGCATCGAAGCCTTGGTCAAGTTCACACTGTCCATCTGCGAACAGGGGCTGCTCAAGGCTGCTCAAGCTACTCGCAGCCTCGGAAAACCCATTAGGTACGTGAAAGGAATCGGGTGGGAAGAGCTTGGTAACCTTGACGTTTTAGCGCGTGGACAATGCTCGTGGACCTCGAAGGGCTCAGCATGCGACACCTGTGGCGCCCGGGCGTGCAAGGTCTTCTACGAATTATCGACATTGTTGAGGTAAGCAGCTGCAGAGGTTGAGGTAACCAGCCCTCATTCGTGCTTTCAGGCTCACTACCCGGAGACGCTCGGCTTGGTGCTTATCGCCCGCGCGCCACGCGTGTTCCCCGTGCTGTGGACGCTCATCTCGCCCTT
>JNEY01000104.1:260800-283575 GCA_020875895.1 Aphelenchus avenae | reverse complement strand
CTTACCATAAATTTGTGTATTATGAGTGTGAGTCCCGAAACACGGATGTATTTCTTTGAAGAAAAATATTTGATTTTCCAAAGTGTGAAAGGTAGCTCTTGTATTCCTACAAATTTTTGTCAACTTCCCATTGTACTGCAGCAATAACATTATGTTTAGCTGCTGAAACCGGTGGTACAACCACACTCGCCTACGCTGAACCCTGTCGAACGCGTAACTGCCGCGATCGGCGCCACGTCGACCCACCAGCACCCGGTCATCGCATCCGATCCTGACCTGAAGCTGGGCCATGAGCTGACCATCGAGGAGCGTCCAGTAACATTCTCGGAGGGAGACTCAATGCAAGGCAAGAAACTCCATTTAGGTCTTGCGGGACTAATGGAAATTGTTGCAGGTTCCCACTACTGCAAAATGCCCGGCACCTACATCATGCAATGGCGCCATCCGGAGACGCCCGGCGCCGCCGCTCATCATCATCAGTCTTTCGATTTCTCGCTGTCTCACCACAAGTGCAAGCTCATGTACTACCACGAGGTGCTCAACTCGGACGAGTTTCGGTGAGTCGGAGACGAAACTACAACTCTTGTAGCCCAAGCGGTCACTTGAGCGTTGCTTTGCAGCCAAGCGGTTTGATGACTATCCAATGCCATTTTAGTGGTTCCGTCGCCAGTCTCGAGTCCTGCCGCTCCTCTTTCTCCTCGCTAGCGGCCGCTGCTGGTGGACAGCTCTCGGGTTCCAATCCGAGCACGCCGATGACCACGAAGCGTCAGCAAGCGCTGCTCGGAAAGCAGTCGCCCGTCCAGAACGGCACCGAGCAACCGTCCACCTCCTCTCCGAGCCAATAAAGCGCCTACTCCTCTTTCTTGCTCCATGCAATTCATGTGTTTCTGAATGATTTTCGCTAAGAACTGGGTACTGAACGAGGTCTTCTCTATCCTATTCCCGAGCACTCTTTCTTCCCGATTGTCTATAGGGCAGCGGTACGCAAAATTCCTTCACCGTACTTACTGCTCCTCGCATTCTTTTCTATGAAAAACGTTTCCTCCTCCTCCTCGTGTCCACTGCTCTTCACTTCTCCTCCTGTAGCGATCTAGGAGTCTGCTAACGTGGTTCAATTCGTCCGTAAGATTCGCCGCCCTCCGTTTGCCTTCTGTGATTTCCTGTCCATTTCATTCGGACTGGCCTGTTTTGTAAGTGTTTCTTGAGTTCTGAAAGGGGCTCCGGAGCGCCACAAACTCGATAACTGGTTGTCTTCCTCGCTTTGCTCTCGTTCGCATTTCCAGTTGCGTGCGGTTTGTTCAACTCAATGGAACGTGAAATAAACACTTTATGAATAGCACCAAACGTATTGCGGATTCCCAAATTAGGACAGTGTATTTAGCGACCGAGGAGATAAAGAAATACACTTATGAGATACAGATGCATCGACATCTGAGACGATTCCTAGGTGCACGCAAGAAGGCAACGGCTCGAAGACGGCTCACAACAAGCGTGATCGACTCAGATCTGAGTGGAATACAGTGTGTCACGAAACACATTTTGGAGCTGCGGCGGATCAGCGACAATTCTTTTGTGTAAGTTTGTATGTCGCGCAAGACGCTTTGCCAGTGCTGAATTTGACGGCGCATGAGTGTCCATGATGGCGCTATGCAAACAATCCGCACAGTCTTCAAGACGTGGCTCCATAAGTGCCAATAAAATGTTGCAGAAGCCGAGAGTAAAACTTTGCAAATCCGTTGGGTTTATCCTGCCTAGATCCTAATGCAACGCTTTGTCTTTTAGCGCTGAACACCTGCTCAAGGGCCGCCGAGGACTGGACGCCATCTACGGTGGACAGGTATCCGCTACTTGCAAAACATTCTGCAAATCCTCCCATTCAGGTTCTTGCGCACGCACTCGACGCTGCCACGGAAACGGTGGACGACAAGTTCTTGCCGCATTCGTTCCACTCGTACTTCATCAAGTCAGGTATGCACTCGACCAAAACGTGCGGCATAAAGACTTTAGGCAATGTCCACAAGCCCGTCTACTGGACGGTGGAGCGCATTCGGGACGGGAAGAGCTTCTGCACTCGGTCCGTCCGCGCACACCAAGACAACGACGTCCTCTTCATTGCGCAGTTCTCGTTCCAAGTCCGTGAGGGTGACGCGGTCTCTCACCAGGCCAAGTATCCGACGAATGTCCCGCAGCCGGAGGACCTTCGACTAGGATGGGAGGAGATCCGGCTCGCACTCGGGCAACCGGAGCGAGTCCGGAATCCGATCAACCTGAAATTCCTGAAGATCAAGGAGCACCAGCTGCTCGAGATGTTCCGCGATATTTTGCATGTAAGCCTTGCTGACTCTCTCTCATTGGGCTTGCCAGTGAGATTCAAGCCAGTGAGGCTGAGGCTACCAGTACTCGCCATACTATGGATGCCGTACTGACACCGCCCATAGTACAGGCAGTACGGCGTGAAATACTGTCTGGTACAGACCGTACTGTACGGTACGAACAGTATCGCTTGTAGTACGGTCGTATTAAGGGTCGTTCTTGATTCTTGAGGACCATGCCGGGCTGTATTCCGTACTTGGACAGAACGACACGACACAACACAACTGAACTAAACCTCAAGCCGCAGTGTGTTCCATTCCGTAAAGTACGGTTCGGAAGACCGTACGTTACGGCCGCACTAGTCTAGGTCGGGTATTGTAAACCTAATTCTTGCAGATCAAGCCCACCGACCCGGAAGTGTGGACGTTTCGCAAGCCGATGCCCGAAGGCGACGACGGTGTGCCCAGCTACAGCATGTGGGTGAAAGCGGGAGAACACTTGGGTGTGTGCCTGAATGATTTCCGCGTGTTAAGCACCTTTTTACAGGCGACGATGCGAAGTTACACCGGCTCTTCGCTGCCTTCATGTCGGATAGCATAATGATGGAGACGGCGATGCTGCCGCACCTGCACCGAGGCTTCGTGCCCTCGCTGCTGTTCTCGCTCGATCAGTGCGTCTACTTCCACTCGCCGAACATCAACCTCGACGAGTGGATGCTCTACGAGGGCTGGAGCCCCAAAGCAGGTGCGTCGTCGTGGGCTCGGGATGGGCTTGGATGGCTAGGCTAGGCTCCTACGTCCTTCGGCTTCTCTAGGGTTTGGTCATCTGTGGTTGTTGCTCCTCTTTTTGAAGCACATACTAGGACAGATCGTTGTCCATCAGCGCAGCTCATAACGGGACATACTATTTCAGGAAATAGCTCGGGAAATAACACCTTCTTTGCCTCTTGTAGCTGATCCAGTGCCCACTTTACTCTGAAATGTGTTTCGATTTCTAACGACAAGCTGAAGCTAACAGTGTTTAATTTTAGCTGGCAACCGGGCGTTCGCAACCTCTAGGCTCTGGTCGCGTGACGGACGGCTGGTCCTGTCCGCAAGCCAAGAAGGCGTCGTTCGTGCTCGTCAGTAGGCTCTCGAGTGCTAGCCTTAAAAGAACTACTACCTTGCTCAGCCGTAATCACCATGACCGTTTCGTTGGACTATTGAGCCGAAATAAATATTTACTCCTTAGCAGGCCGTCAAAGATGTGTTTTCTTTAATCGAGGTTTCGGTTACAACGTAGTACCAGATGGGGAACGACGGTCATGAATCCAGTATATGAAGGGACTGACCAGGTGCTTCCCTTGCGTCCTTTATATGCTGAACAACAACCACTACAACTTCGGATGTGCAGAGCGTCCACTAATCTCCCCACAAATCACTTTTCATACATATATCAACGCGCATCTAGCATCCCTAGCGTAACCAAGCTAAATCCCGTGAAGTTTCCAATACGCACAATGAGGACGTAAGATGCTGCGAGTAGGCTATATTTTTCCACTGTAGACGGCCTGAATCTTCATCCGAGCATAGAAGCGCATGACAGTAAAGTTACATGCTTAGTTTTGCAGCTAGCAGAACTCCATGTCGCAAGCTTGCGCTACTTACTGAAAACACTGAGTGTTCTCAGGAGGCCTGGACGATGCAGAGCCTCTAGTAAGCTTCGCTGTCGCGGTTCAGTATACGTTATGCCTGAATTTGTCCAGGTTATATTCACGTATGTTTATTCCGTTGATTATACTAGCCGTGCAGACAACAGCTTGAGTGGTACCCGAAGACTCAGCGTCACCGTGCTGCGAGTAGGGCAGAACGCCAAGACGCGCAGGTACAAAGGTTAGCGCAAAGAGTAATAAGTTACTAACAAGCATGTAACGAGTAAAACTAACGGCGCAAGTCACACGTTTCGTACACTGAAAAAATGCCCTCCACGTACATCATATCCGTGGACATCGGAAGCACGAAAATGCGGTCGTGCGTCTTCGATGCAAAGTGTCAACTATGCTACTCCACAGAAACAGAGGTATCGCTATGATACGAGAAATTACTGGAATTCCTCATGGCTTCAGGTCGAGACGATCAGCTTCGAGGAGCGGAACACGACGCGCTCGGAAATCGAACCAGAGGTCATGTGGGAGAGCTTCCAGAAAATCCTCGCATCCGCTGGTACGAAGCGTAGTTATCCTTGCCGAATAGCCGCTAATTAGTAAGAAGAGAAATAACGAGCTCTCTGGCAGGCTTGGGAGCATGACCACCAGGATGGGCTAGTGAACCCTACCATGGGCTAATGCGCATTTTAAGACGCTTAGTAAGCACGCCTTTAAGTGCTCTCTTATAACCCTTGTCCTGATAACTCTTATTAATCCTTCGTCTTTTAGTCGACTTCGTGAAGCGGCAACGAGCCACGAAAGCCTCACTGGCGCTATGCGTCCAGCGGAACACGTTCGTCACCTGGAACAAGGAGACGCTCGAGCCGTGCCACCGCCTGATTACGTGGAAAGACGGGCGAGGCCGGAACGTTACGTACGAGTGGAACGATTCGATTCTCAGAAAGGTACGGAACACTACGAATGATGAGCCTAACGTATGAAATGTTTTAGTTGCTGAATGCCGGCGGAAGATTAGCGCACTTCTTCACGCGTGTGGAGCGCTTCAAAGCCGCTGCGATATTCCGAGCAATCAACGCGATGGTCACGCATCGCTTCCTGGTTACCCTGGATGAGGTTAGCATCCTGTAAGCAGCAAAACAAGGGTAGTACGTTTAGAACGATGACATGAAGAAGCTGCTCGCCGCAGACAAGCTCGCAGTCGGATGCCTCGAGACGTGGCTAATCGCACGGCTCACGAAGAACAAGGTCCACGTGACGGACCCGTCGAATGCGAGCTCCACCGGGCTCTACGATCCGTTTCAGGTGAGCTATATTGCCGTTAGCGGCATACTATTTACCAGTTAGTTTTAGAACGACTGGGGCTACTTGCTCCTGAAGATCCTCGGCTTTCCCACCTCCGTCCTACCGCAGCTCGTCGATACCGCCGGAATGTCCATTGGGACCGTGGACGGATCAATGTTCGGCATCCCGATGAGCATCGACGCAGTGGTAAGTACCGACGTGATGTGGGTTCTACTACACTGACGTTAAGACTGCAGACGCGCAAATCGCAGCGCTCGGATGTGGATGCACCAAGCCGGGTCAGATGAAGATATCGCTCGGAACGGGGACCTTCCTGGACATGATCACCGGCCCGCAGCCGTATGCGTCCATGAGAGGTAAGCCTAGACGCTTCTTCAAGTGAGTCGTGAAGATGGTCGTAATGAGCCTGTTTCCGGTCCTTCAATGTACCCAGTTTTTAGGCATTTACCCGCTCGTCGGATGGTCCGTTCACGAAGAGACCACGTTTGTCGTAGAAGGATGCTCGCACGACACTGCACCGGTTGTCCATTGGGCGCTGTCTGTCGGCCTCATGGACACCGTAGAGGAATCTTCCGACGTAGCGCTCCGAGCAACGCCTCAGTCCGGGCTCCACTTCATCCCAGCTTTCAACGGCGTCCAAACGCCCATCGACGACGATACCGCTTGCTGCGGCTTTCTCGGAATCCGTCCGACGACGTCGAAGCCGCAAATGCTGCGAGCTGTGTTCGAGTCACTTGCGTTCCGCGTCTACCAGATAGCGGAAGCAATGCGCGAGGAAATCGGCATGCAGTCGGGAGTAGCGATCAGGTACGTGTCCGGCTAGACCGTCCTTTACTTAGCTCACCACTAGGAGTGAAAGAGTGTCTCATTCCTGAACATCTCATTGTAGTTCCAGCCCGTCTTAAGGCGAAATCACCCGTCAACACCATGTGGCTCATACTTGGGTGGCAGGCACATCCGAGTTATCTCTTTCTGTAGCCTACTTATCCGCTATCACTCTTAGTTATAGCATCCGTCTGTCGGCTAATCATCCGACTCAGCCGTCGTCCTAGCTCATCACTTGAGTATTCCCTTACTGCCCAGCTCCCATAATTCTTGGTGTCACGTTCTACGAGTGAAAATTTAGAATTTGCGGCGGCGTTGCGAGGAACGACTTCATCTGCCAACAAATTGCGAACCTCCTGCGGCAGCCAGTTGAACGGGTCGAGGACTACGATTTTGCGAGTGCCAAAGGAGCCGCCCTTCTAGCTGGAGTCACGGAAGGTAGCGAGATCAATAGAAACTTTTGACACTCGGTAATTTAGGCCTGTGGTCAATGGACTCCCTCACGGACTTCGTCTCAGTGGAACGCACTTTCGTGCCCGATGAAGCGGAGGGCGAGCGACTCCTTCGCGAATACAAGCAATGGCTGAAAGCGTTGCGTGCCTGCCTAAAGTACTACGAGTGATTGTATTTGAATTTTTGCTCTTTTGCGCAATCTGTGATATTCCTAAAGGGTCTAAAGTGAGCTTGCCGAATTGCATTACAGATCCTATGAACATCTATGCTGCATTGTTTACTTGCATTTTGGCCACTGGATGCTTCCAACGAATAAACTGTCTCACGCAATCCTTAGCTGGATGATGCTAAGGTTTACATGCAGCTGAAGTTAACCTCAACCCACAGGGTCCAAGGTTGGCTTCGATTAGACACAAAACTATTTGGTCATTCAGTCCGCTATGATTTATAGGCACTGTATCTGTTGGATGGCGAATTTGTTTGGGTTTTTGCCCTGACACTTCGTCCAGTGTCGAGGTAAGCTTACGGCTAACGTAAAAAGCCTAGATATTGAAAGTGGACAGTTGCGGCTATGCATGGCTTAAGACGTTTTTTAGTATGAAGGAGAGATTAGACAGCAAATTCGTCATAGTACGGCGTCAGAACCCGTCCGCGGACGACCACGATAAACCCACCACGATCGGGCTTCTCTAAGCCTTTATAATTGATGATCGTTAGCGTTTCGTGCAGACGCTCGTTCACCACGTAGTACACGTCCGTAGACTCGCGAAAGAATGCAAAATAGTCTCGTGTACGGATGAAGAACGGCGTCGCATTGGTGATAGATGGCTTCATGTCGAGGATCAACGAATCGTGTCTAGCGAATAGCGGTAGAGACAGGCTTTTGGCAAGTCCACTGACATCGCCGGCGGTAAGGAATCTCTGAACATCGAGCGTGGCCTTAAGGGAATTAAGAAGTAGAGTACGTTCGAATACCTTCACGATTCGTTGCAGTAGAATCTCTCCGACTTTATTGTGGTAGTGATCGTCTTCCGGCTTGAGAGTCCAATATTTCATGAAGTGATTCATTATGAGATGCGAGTTTGGAAAACCAAATACGATGCGTTCGACGAAGAGATCCCAGTCGAGGCAAGTAGGGTGGGCCGATGGGTACTGCAAGAAATGACCGTAGGCTTGCGACAATGGAAACCATACCAGCCAGAAACCAACGGACTTGGCCTGTTGAATTCGGGAATCTTGGAAGAACCCGGAATTCATCAGCTGGTTAAGGTCCTCATCATCAAAGTCAAAACAAATCCCGAAGTCAACGGGCAGTGTCGATAAGACCCGACGCACAGTCGGCAGTTTAGAGCCGTTTGATACATGTGGCATCCTTATCCGGCGCGTGTAATACGTGGGTATCTGCCTAAAACGCTTTTAAGGGCGGACGTTGCTTTTGTGCATCCCTGGAATTAAAAATTCCGCCAATAAATGCATGGCAGGGTCAGTTCCCCCCTCCGCCAGAAGCGGAAATTACAGAAAGTCTTTTAAAGCGGGGACTTAACTTGTAACGGGGACGTACCTATACAATCTCGTTACGATGCCCGCGGCAGATTCGTCTGCGCACTCTATCGACACCAGGCAGTGCGCATTCAGCAAACGATGTTCTACCGTGGAAAAGGCGAACTCCTCAGGGCCCACTTCTGGCGAAAACCACATGTCATTAAAGTAATCTGGACGTTGTTGAAGCAGCGCATAGACCTTCGACTTGTGGCACTAAATTCTTTTGACGTGTTAGGCTTTCGTAGTGTCTTGGCCCGTCGAACACTACTTCATCTTCATCACTGGTTAACCTTGTTCGACAAATTCTGCTGTTACGAGACGCTGTTAGACATATAAAGATTTTGAAGGCTTTAGGTTTCAATGCATAGGCTAAGTAGTGGGCCCACTAGTTTCCAAACTTTTGTTGGGCAGTTCCGATGGGGATTGGGAATTACTTAAACGCCGTTACGCACAGCTAAGCTAAAGTCGTGTGGACAGCATTGGTTATTGCGTTTAACTAACTTCCTAATTCGTTCTCGCGCTGATGGGTCAGGTGACCAACATGCGAGAAAGGCTTACCACAAGAAATACTTGTATTGCCCGCAGTGGCAGAGTTCCTCCGTGTTCTTCAACAAAAGAGCGCCAATCTTCGTTGACTATTTGCAGCTTATCCAGTTCACATCGGCACAGGAAAGAGAATGTTTCATGACGAACATCCTTGTATCTGAGCATATTTATAGAGTTTCTGATTAAAGGAAGGTGACCTTCTAGCGAGAATGCTTAGAAGAAGTAGCGGATCCAAGCGTACCCAGCAGTGCAAACCAGAGCGCGATATTAAGGGCAACTGGCGCTTCGCATTGACGCTTTCTGGCGGCGCAATCGATTTTGCCGACCAAGCTCACGACACTCGTGACGAGAGGCATTCTCGTTTGCCAAAATGGGGGGGGAGGAGGCACTTTAATGCGCAGCCGACGCGATACCATGCGGGTACTAGAGAGTGAAAGATCCGAGTCTCTTTACAATCGTACAATGCATTGACGACCACTCGTGGCATGATTCCACGGTCGCCAATTTTTTTGGTATACAACATACTGCACGTCTTGCCGCAGCAAGCATAGGTACCTTAACGAAGAGGCGACATAAAGCGCAAAGAAAAGAGAGTACCGTATTTGCTTTAAGTAGCCTCCTGGGGGCATTCTGAATGTAACAAGCGGGGCAGCAAGTTTTTTTAAGAATATTGTAACGGTAAGTTGCCAACTAAGGTCCTTTGTTAATGAAAACAATTTTGCAGAAGGCACGCTACGTACCCATGTTTAGTAGTGGACCTTTCGTATAAGCCCTCAATGCAGCCTAATGTAGGCAAACCGTAAGCGGCTGAATGTGTCCTAAGCCGTTATAAGTCAGATGGAGGTTTAGGTTTAAGAAGTACAAGTCAAGACAAATCCGGCGAAACACGTTTAGTAATTGATGTTAAAGGTAAGCAGCGTGTCGCGGGTAGAGTACGTTGCTGCCCATTTGCGGCCGCTAACACTACCGAAGCGCAGTTCCCGGTCGTTTTGGCTGTTCTGCTTGTAAGCGGCCAGTGCAGTGGTGTCTTGAGGCAACACTTCCGTTTGGGATATGCCAATATGCAGAGTGAGCTTGTGTCGACAGTTACTGACTTCCACCTTCTAAACGGTTCACTGATGGTAAACAATGTTTGATATTGAGCGGGTGGGTGAAGAGGTCAGAGTAATAAATCACCTCGATCCATCGCTGCAGAAAGTCGCTTTTCGGAGACCCGGTAAACTCTACCTCCAGGAACCTCTCGCGCATAGCGTATGGCGCATCGCACGCACCAAAACAGAACTCCAGCAACGCGTTCTCGACGATAGTGGTGTCGCATTTCTTATCGAGCACGAGCCGATGCACGGTCACACCGACCTTGAAGCACGTGCGAATAAGGCAGTTCTGCAGGTTAAGATCTTTTCCCGTCGTGTCGATCGTTGTCAGCTCGGCGAACTTTTGCAGCACTTGGAGGACTTTGTCGTAACGAACAACGTCAGAAAGCGTCCTATTTCCCAGGCAGAAGTCCTTGAGGAAGATGCTCGGAGCGCAGCGCTCGAGCGCGTCGAAGAAGTCCACGTTCATGGGCGTCGTTCCGGAGAGTTGTAGGATGTCCAAGCGTGAAGACTGACAGGCGTTGAGGAGAAGCTTCGTCGCAGCGGCCTCGTCCTCGGTACGGGTGAGAAGGCGAGTCTTCTTCTTCACACCGAACTCGTCCATGATGAGCACGAACTGGTTTTCCGCCTTGCTACGCTCCATCTTGGCGGATTTCAGCAATCTCAGGCTCACTCGCGCCATCTTGTTCACGACGATCGCATCGAAGCGGCGGCTGACGATCTGCAGCGTGTCGAGCTCCTTGCGACCGACGAACAGGAAGACGCCGATGATCAGGTCGCTAATCGCGAGCACCGAAGCGACCTAGAGCACATGGGTTACCAACCGTTGCAATGCCGTGGATGCCTTCTCTTACTGACCTCCCCCTAATAGGCTGGCCTCCAACCAAAAACTTTCAGGTCTTCCGTAATTCATGATTGACCCCCTACCCTCTATTCCCACAAACTCAAAATGTTGGACCTCACGGCGAAATCATGTTTAATCGGCGTTTTAGAGCACGTAGACCATCTTGCGATAGTCACAATTCTTGACATTTCATTCCGCATTTGGCCAGAAATTTCGAGACGGAATCGGGCTGAAATGGTACCGGGACTGAAATGGTACCGGAACTGAAATGTCGGAACCCTAAAGATGGCCCCCTCGCTTGCCGAAAGGCGTAGTGGATTTCACGGTAGCGGGTTGCTTTACCGCCGCGATGAGGCCGTGCCGATGACTCTGCGTGCACCAAAGCCCTAATGTAGCATTAAGGTAACGCTGCCGATCACTAGCTCTGTGCACGTCTGTCTCCAACGCTGACTCACCCGGCTCTTAATGCCGAGGATATTGTTGAGCTGACGTTCGGACTCTGCCAGGGCATCAACCACGCGACCTCGAGCGGCGACGTCTGCACATGGAAGGTTCATCAGGGCGAGCGTCGACACGTTTATCGAAGACGCTATCGTTCTGAGCACTGCTTCCACTTCTTCGGAAGCAAGGAAGCCGGAAGATCGCTTAGCAGGCACATCACTCTCTGACGCGTCCGCCTGTCGTTTGCTGCCGGACGGTTCGTCGCACATCTCTGCGGTTGTTCTGAAAATGTGTAGTAATAACTTGAGGTTGGGTCTAAACTATGAGGACATGGCGATAATAATACGAGAGTCATCATTCTCTTGAAGTCGATGCCGGGAAAAGCGAAATTTTTTCTCAGCCAATGAATATGCTTTTTTTCCAGTCAATAAAGGTTTCATTTGCCAATAGAGGTAACTTCATTGCAGTATTCTGCCAAGTGGTACTTTCTCAGCCAAGTAAGGTAGCTTGTTTTGCAGTCGATTGAGCCAAAATTTACGTATCCAGGAGCTCAGGGGAAATGATTTAAGATGCGCTTGCAAGGTTAACGGTCAGCGTCGCGTATGTACCATTGGCGTGCCAACGGCAATGGCGAATTGCCGCCGCGCCTCGCGTATTGGAACGAATACCGTAATTTCCCCAAACAGAACTCCAATGGGCACTATTTTTTAAACTACCGGGGCTCTGTTTGAGGTAGCCTCTTACTATTAGCCAACTGCCGTTGCAGGCACCGACCGTCGAAAAAAAACACGCCTAAAAAGCGAGAATTTGTCCGTAAAACCACTAGTTTTATGTAGAAAAACGACGATAGGTCAGCGTCGCGGATCATGTGTTTCTGCTTGCTTCATGCAACCGTCGCCAGCGGCGCCGCCCGCGCAAAGTGCGGCCCCGGCGCTAGTGTGTCCTTGTTTCGCCCCGCGATTCTGGTACCTAGCAGGTCCAGTGGTCCAGAGAGGTCGTCGACAATGCAAATCGTTGGATGTCACAGCCACCAAAATTTGATCGTCTATTCGAAACTTCCAACACACTTCATTGAGCAACTTTAACTTCACGGCATACTCCAGGACCACATTGCACCGGACCATTAGCGCTGCGCTCACAGGTGCACCTAAGTGAGCTTCCATATTTATGCTCGCCTGCTGGCTTCTGTGGATTATCAAGGAGGTGCTCACAAGTTCTCATGTTTTATGTGTGTACGAGAACAAGCTGGAACGTGTAGCACATCAGCTGATGGAATTTCTCCGCTCTCTAGCGCGCTAGGTGCGTTAAGCAAACAAACAACCGTACAAGGCATACGCGAAGTTTTTGGGAACCGCCTTGCGGATCCCGTCGCATTTCCTTCCCGAGCCCATTGTCCAGCGTATTTGTGACGTGACGGTGCTCGGACTCGACAATGGCCCATTGCAGCGGGAATCACCAGCGAAATGACGAAACCCTTTGGAGGAGCACAAGGAGCACGAAAGAGAAGTGATAAACATTGAACGCATTTTCGTGCTTAGCGCTACGGTTCCTACGTGGCAGGTGCATCCTAGCTAAGACTGCTCAAACGTTCGCTGTAGTAACTATCCGTGACCATCTACCAAGCATAGTTTTGCTCACTGTCCTACGACAAAAGTGCTCATTGACAAGTTAACATCAGCCTTGTCTCCTCCACCTCCTCGTCGCAAGCTGACTACAGTGGTTCATTAGCGCTGCTCGGCGCGGCAATGCTCGACCCCCGCGGCTCACAGTTCATGCGCAGAATCATACAATAGTTGTACACTCGTCATTCCACCAAGCTCATTGATAAACCTCACTGTGTTGCCGCTCAGCTCGCAACGCCTGCTCACGTTGTCGAGGTGTAGCGAGCTGAGTTTACTTGCTCGCAAGTACGGCTCCTTCTTCATGCAAGCACTTGAACCGTAGCGGCGCGTGCTTTATGCTTACAAGCTCTTGTAATGGCTAACTGACGACTAAAAAAAGGCTGTGAATCAATCAATTTTTTTTTGTGAAACTACGAGCTCAAGGAATTCCAGGGGCAATTAACGTCGAACGCAGCTATTTGCATTTGTGTCCCGTTCTAGTTTCTGAGTCATCCGTTGCACCCCGAACCCGATAGCCTTATCAGTTCCGCGGCTAATGGTGGCGTACTCACCGGCGCTGCTATACGCGTCGCGCCGCTAACGATTGCAAGTCGAACAAACATTTCCCGGATTGCTTGTGTTTCGTTGGTTCGTGTTCAACCCGCTTTCCACCATTGTGAGCTTGCGAAGACGATAACGGGCTCAAGCAAAGAATCATGCAAACACGAGTGTGCTGGGCCCGATGTGTGAAGAATGCTCATAGTGAGCGGTAGTACCACGTGACCAAGTTACCAAGGGGTAAACCGATTCGATGATGTACCGACAAGCTTTAATATTGCAAAAAGCGCTCAATGCACGTTGAAGGATGCGTCCAACGTATGAGTTGATGTTCCGACATAAGAACGAGATACTCTGGAAGAGTATTTATGATCCTGCTACGTGACGACTAAGCGCGGCGTGTGCCCGTGCAAACTATCGGTAGGAATCGGTCGACTCGGTCTTTTGGATCGATTCCGAGCTAAATTTCTATTCCAAAGATCACCGATAACCCATGCCGATTCCATTTCCGATACCGCCCGGCTCTCCTACTATCATGTTGGCTAGTGTACGCTGTGTAATAAGCTACGTGGTGAGCGTGGTGCTGGGCACGTGAATGAGCCTTCTAAGCATTTCGATCAATTGTCCACTACTTAAAGCCTGCCATACATGACCCGTCGAGCACGATCAAGGGTGCGCTCACCGTGGTAAGCTTGTAAAAAGCTTTAAGAACTTCTCTCTTCCTCCACCCCTGTCGCTCCCGAGCTGTGTTTCGTTCCCCATTTAAGCTGACGTGCCCCATTATCACCGAGACGCACCCTGCTTGCGTGGCGCAATCAGTCGTCGGTTTCTTGTCATTAGCCGTCGTCGCTTTTTTCGTGTCGCGATAACTGCTGCAGCTTCAGCCCCTCGGCGCTTTATTACTTCGCTCTCGAACGAACGCGGCCGCTGCGGACGTGGACACCCCGGACGTTGTGCAACGATGACGAACGCTGCGGGCGACGGTGAGAGATCAAGTTTAGCTCGGGATCGATCGGTTTAGCATAACTAGCTACCAATGGCACTTAACGAGGTTGTAGAGGACGAGAGTACTGGGCTCGTCGGAATACGATAGTGCCTTATAGATGCCCTAGTACTGGTTAAGAATAAGATGTGTCGATAAATAAGCCAACGATCTATGCCTGAACCTATGAGCTCAGAGCGAGCCTACCTACGCGCCTGATCCTGCACGTTGCTTCTGAGAAGTCTAAAACGAGCGTTATAAATGCGATGCTAAGCGCAGGGTACCTGGGCTCAAAACGCTAAGCCCAAACCTTCGGCATGTACTTAGGTGTAGCTGCACTAGGCATGTTCTAAGTTATCCTAGAACAAAGTACTTAGGCATACGCGCTTGATTGGAGTATAGCGGGACGCCAACTGTTTTAGTAAGGTGTCAAATGCAGGCTTTATCTTGGCTTGAACCATTCATTTTTTCGCGGTTTTTTCGTATTTCAAGGCAACGAAGTCTCTCTCGGACACTCGTTTTCCCGCTTCAGTGGCTCCTAACGTTGGCCCTTCTTTGAACCACCCAAGCTCCATTGTTCGCCGCCGACTGGTCCCTTAAAGTGTGATCATAGGTATTCGCATTCATGCACCAAGCGTTCATCCGTATGTTGGTGTGCCCCTCTATGCCAATACGCTGGTTCGCCCGGTCGAGGACATACGCGTATCCTACCGTATTGTGCCGAAGGAGCGCTTGAACATAGACTCGCAACCCATCGTGCAAGAGGGTACGCATAGATGGGGTAGTTGAATGACGGGTGGAAGAGGGAGACCCAGCTTAGTTAGCTAGTGAGTCCTTCCTTTCCTCGTTCCTAACTTTAAGGCACTCTGCAACTGTTAGCATATGAATTCTTTGCAGACTTTCTGGACTCCATCTTCCAAGGGATTCAGCTCCCTCCGGTCAAGGCGGAAGTGACGACGGAGCACCATCATGTGGAGCACCACGAAGAGCATCATGACGGACATCGGCATTCCGTCCACCACGAGGAACACCATCATGAGCACCACGAAGCCCATAGACACTCGGTGCATCATGAGGAGCGTCATCTTGAGCACCATGGCTCCGTACATCATGACGATCATCTTCATGAGCATCACCACGATCACGACGAAGCGCATCACCATCTTGAAGACGCTCATCACGGTCACCATCACGACGACGACCAACATGAACACCATCAACATCACGAACATGAGCACGACGATGAGCACGCGCTAGCTGCCGAACCTGATCTGGATGCGGGTAAGCAAGCCTTAGTATATGGGTCTTCTCCCGGGAAAGCGAGCAGCACCGAAAAAGTTGCATCAAGTTCAGACCCAAGACACACGCGCCTTATCTTACTGCGTAGGCACCACAGGACGCATGTAGATCAATCGTACCTGGGTGCCAGGCAATCAGGGATGAACAGAACTTGGAGCACAATTCTGCTCCAAGTTTGGGCGTCCATGGCCAGCAGCCAGCTGAGCTAAGTCCGCCAGCTTGCTTGGCCCATGATCCTTCGTTCTCTGGTACCTGCTCTTGTTCTGGGAAAAATTACCTGGATAAAAAATCAGGTACATGGGGAAACGGACTTTTCTTAAGCAATTCTCTAGGAAAATGGATATTTTGCATAAACTGAAACCGTCGGAACCTTTTACTTCTGCATGACCTTGCTGTAAAAAATGGTCTGGTCCAAGAACAACCAGTACCTGGATCGGATCTTGACTGATGGTCCTGTTCCAGCGCATGGCTAACAGGAACGAAAGCCAGCATCTAAAACGAGGTCCATCAGAAAGATTAGTTTGATTCAACTAAAGGTTTCAGACGCTATTATACATCACGACGATGGCCACCACCATCTCGACGACCACGTCACAGAGCTGGTGATCGGTGAAGGCGTGACGGCGGATTCCCCGACGGAGCATATTCTCCATAAATCAGAGGAGATCGAGCACCTCACGTTCGATGAAGAACACGACGATCGCCTCCATGAGCCGACGGCCCCTCTCGCGGATGATGTAAGTGGTCGCGCAGACGAGGCGTCAGGCGCTTTATGCGGTCAATTTCCATTCAGTTATATACATTGTCTCGTCGCACAAGTGGTTTTCGTAGACTTTCGATTTCTCTTCTTAATGGTCAATAACGCTCAAGCTAGCATTTTTCGGTGCCCGCGTGAATGGCTATGTTCGGAATGAGATTCCATGACCTTAACCTCAAACTTCACATTTTTCAGTCCTAAAGGGGCATGCGTTTAGCTTAAGCCTTGCTTAGACCATAAGCTTGGCCTGGGTCCTAATTCGCTGATGAGGCCCTCATAAAACGGCAATTTTGAATCACAAAATAGGTAAAGTTGACGTCGGCTGGATTATGTTTGGAATGAGATTTCGTGACTAGGGCTAAGTTTAAGCGTAATTCTAGACTACTAAAGCACCAGCCAAGACACATGCCTAAATCGATGTCGTAGACCCTAGTGCGAAGCCCCGGAGAAGCTCAGTTCTAAACCTAGAGCTAGCGGGGTGTAAACTAGAGACTATAACACGAGACTAGACGCATAAGCCTGAGACTATATCGCAGCTCTACGGCTGACTCTGCCCTATGGATCAAGGTTAATAACAAGCCAAAACGTTGAGCAGTCGATTCCGTAAAGGTTCGTTTTTCACATGTCATTAATCTATCCTTGCTTAGGCTCACTACGAGACGCAGGACCTGGTGGAGGAGTTCTTCGACCGCCCGGTGCACACGCTGGAGTTCGAAAACGGCATCGACGACGGCGATCTGGCCGACTCCGAGACGTCGGAGCACATTCCGCACAAGCACTCGGGACATGACCAAGTGTTAGAGGAACTCAAGAAGCGACAGATTGCCCAAGCGATCCAGGAGCACGCCGGTGACGCAGAGTCGGAGCCGGGCACCTTCAACACTGAGCACGTCCATGAGCACGAGCACCATCACCACCACCATGGAATGCGCGATGTAGACGGCAATACTTCTCAGCTGTTGGTAAGCATTACAATTGCCAACAATGGTCTAGCCACAGAAAGCCCTTCATCATCGATCCGGGCCAAACGGAACCGAAAAAAAATGCATAATTTGAAAACGAAACGGAAAACTGCGTTCGCGCAGGCACCTCATGGACTGACAACGCTTTTCAATCTGAAATCACTTTGCTTTAGCCCACGAACGTTCGGACCTTTTTAAGGAGCTACTGATATCGGTAGCTAGTGCAATTTAGCATCCTTTTAGGGCTCGGACGATGAGGGAACGTTGCACGCTGACGATCACTACGGCATCGAAAGCGACTCGGATGTCCAACCGGTAAAAGCCCTTCAGTATCAGTTTGACTCCGATGAGGTCTACAAGGTTACTCCTTGTCGACAAGGAGCAAAGTACATTTATAGCTTGCAGGTTAAGCGCACGATGAAGGCCAAGGACAACTTCCAGCATGAGCTAGCGGAGACGGTTCGTCGCCGGTCGGAGAACGACGAGCATGTTCAAGAGATCAAGAAGGCGGTGGAGAGCTTCGATCGAGAGAAGGAGCTGGCGGCTACAAGGCCGTACAGTTTGCAGGTAGGAGAGAACTGACTAAGGAAACTTCCGTTGGACACAGAGAACCTGTGTTGCAAATGAACTTTTGAACGCGTAAGTCCTGATTGCAAATTTATGCCCGCGAGTTTGTGCTTCCTAGCTCGACTACCACGCGAAAGTGGGCTCAGTTTTCAAAGGTTTACAGTTGTGCAGATACCCAAATTTAGATCGCAAACTACGGCAACCACGAACACGAACAGGAGCATGACGACCACCATGACGAGCATCATCACCACCACCACGACCACCATGAAGCTCCGAAAAAGGCTCCCGTCGAGCCTAAGCGTAGAACCTCAGTGAAGAAGAAGGAGGAGCAGCAGAAGCGCGAAAGACATGTAACCCAGCGTAGATCTTATGTCGTTTATTCTAAGCGTTTAAGGAAAGTGATCGTGAGGTGGTCGTCCACACTCCGCTGCACGACACTATCGGCCGCTACAGCTCCTTCGAGCCGGACCGGCAGGATGCCATCCGCAAGGAGATCGGTCAAGGCCTAAACATCCGTGACCTCATGGGCCAGTTCGAGGGAAAGAAATATGGAGAGCCTCACGCGCCGAAGCCTTGGTCGCGGAAGCCACTGTACGAGGTAAGTAAGGACTTCCCCTTAATCATCCACTTTGGACGCAAGTATGGGAGGACCTGTTTGGAACCCACACCCTAATGAGCTTGACTTTAACGGATTGGTGGAAGACCCTTTAAAAGGAACAAGTGATTTAGGCGGACACTGGTCTTGTTTTCGGAAAGAAGGAACCCTTCGGGAGTGGGTACCCTTCCAGAATGCAGGCGGTATTTCATTGAAGTGCTTCTTCAGCGGAGTTATAAATTTCGTGTTGGATAACTAGGACAGTCAGCGAAATCCACCAGAAGGTGTTAAAATAGATGAGAATTCGTAATTGGCATCGAATATAGGCCATTTTTGGAATCGGTATCGTTTTTAATTTTGGAATCGTACTTGGACCCGACAGACGCACAGCCCTAGAACGTAGCAAGCGCAAGCACGACGCTGGTATTTCTCGAATTTAGTTGCTCTACGAGGACCAGGCTCAGGACCATGTTGTGGACTATGACGCCGGCCACCACCACAATCACCATCACGACCACAGCGACGCTCACCACGAGGTTCCGAAAAGCCGCTCTAGCACGCTAGTAAAGGAAAAGAGCCGCACGAACACCCTCGTGAAGGACCACCATCATGAGGAGCACAAAGCGCCGAAGAGTCGCTCGAGCACGCTGGTCAAGGAGCGTCACGTGGAGCAAGTGACTCCTACGTCTCCTCTATCGCCAGTCGCTCACCACCATCACCATGACCACCACCATGAGCATGTGCACAACGGCCACCCGACCGAGAACGGTCATGTCCTGGACCTGAGCAACTCGGAGGTTCTCTTGGAGGAGCAGAAGCCCGTCAATGAGCTTCGCTCTAAGTTCGGACATCGCGTCGGTCACAAGCCGCTGCAGCGTACCAAGAGCAACGAGCTGCATGCTGCTAAGCACGAAGAGGAGCATCATGTGGAGGGACATCACAACGGTCAAGTGCACCACGTCGAGCAGCACAAGGCCGTCGACCACCACTCTCTTCGTGACGCGGCCGAGCGCTATGCTAACCAGCATGCTCATCGCCACGAGCCTGTGCACCATGTCCAGAATGGCCACGTGGCTGTGAATGGCCATAACGGCGCCGTCCACCACGAAGAACGAATGCATGATGTGCCGAAATCGCGTTCGAGCACACTAGTCAAGGAGAAGAGCCGTGCGAGCACGCTTGTGAAGGACCACAACGAGGAGCATCATCATCACGAGGTGAGTAGAGTAGGAACACTCATTAGCAGGGATGAGCCAAAAAAAGTTCGGGTTCGGGAAGTTCCTAGATTCGACTTGCTCACCTTCAATATTGGATTCGGAAATGCTGTCAACAACGATTTTTTCCAAAGTTCAGCACTAGGAAAAATGGCCGATCAGAGCATCTGATAAGAAGCAGTGAATGAAAAAGCTTCTGATTTGGATACTTCGCGAATTCTGTGCGTATTGTACTTTTGTTTTAAAACATTGGGATAAACATATCCTAGAGTCATTTAGGATGTTAAGCCACACGAAGACCACCATCACGAAGACCACCATCACGAGAGCCATCATCATGAACGCCACGACGACCGTTACGACCACGAAGATGACCACCACCACGATATCGACCAGCTGAAGAAAGTGTTCAGCGTTGCTCCTCCGTTGGCTCACAACATTATTCACGACACTAAGGCTCCCACCTTGCCGAACTTCTACACCCACTCGTACCTGAAGGAGCCTTTCCAGAGCACTCGTAAGTGAAACGAGACGATAACCCAGATTTAGGTTCTAGGTTTTAAAGTAATTAGGCTTAGTCTTAGACATGCCTAAAAGGAGAATTGTCTTGTTTAAGCCTTTTGCCCTTGTAAGATAAAAAAATACCAAAACAAATCATTCGCGGAAAAGAACAATAGCCACTTTTACTCGCTGGGAAAAGCGCTCGGAAAAATATTTTCCTGTAAAGAGACATTTTTCGCTGGAAAAACACCTGTCATTTAGGCACCCGAGAGCCACCGGTCGGCTCCGTGGCGGCGATCCACAAAAGCCTAGCGTCCATTCCCACGACTCCCGTGACTCCACCGGCCACTCCGCTCAGCAAGGACCCCGAGCTGGACGAGCAGTCCGCCTATCCGAACCGCGCCTTCGGCACCGCTCCGAAGAACGTGCGCGAGTTCTACAAGCTGTGGGGTCGCCAGGCGGTCGGCCGAAAGGAGGAAGTCTCGAGCGCTCAGGCCCACCATCATGAGCATGAGCATCACAATCATCACCATCACGAGGGCCACCATCATTTCAACTCGCTCCCTCGCACTGCGCAAATTCACACCGCCTGATTGTGCCTATCTTCTTGCTACTCAAAAACAGTATTTATTCAGGCTCTCCTTTTGGCTATTCGGTAGCTATGCAGCGTCACTCCCTTTGTAGCTCTAAAGCCTTCCAGTCTAGTCTTGGAATTCCGTCTTTGTATTCTTTAACATCATTCTGTTACATAAAAAGAACGTAGAAGTCGATAAGTAAATGCAGAATTACGACGTAAATCGCGTAGCGTTCGGCGGTCTGCAGCTGGACAACGAGTTCCTTGTTGTGCGAGTAGTGCTCGTAGCAGTAGGACAGAACGATTCGGTAGAGGAGCAGGAGCACGGTCTCGACCAGTGTGGCCGACGCCAGAAGAACTGCAAACTTCGTATTACCTTGGCAATTGCGCCGGAGGGCGAATGAAAGGATCCACGTGAATGCTGAAGCAAGGTCCAGTTGTGGATCAGGATGGTCCTCTACCCGTATCGTGTTGACGCTCTTCGAAAAAAAGGAGAGACCCCCCCCCCGTCTCTCGCCAGGGTTGGGCGACTCTTCTTGGCCCCAAGTGACTATGTATGGCTACCGGTGTTCGGAACAGTCCCACACAACCTATGGGTTTCCACAATCTTCGAAACGAATTTTGCACGCTTTCATCCGATCGGCAGGTTCCCAAACTCGGATCGCCCACGGGCTCATCGCCGCTCTTTGCATAAATCAGCGTCAAGCGGGACAAGGTCGAAGGTGACATACCACAAGGTGGCGTCGACGTGTAGTCCGGTGGCAGCGACTCGACCATGCGGTCGTAATTGAGCACTTGCAACAGGATGCAGAAGAGTAGCCATATGACGGCAACCTTTGGACGTGCGGTGGTACCGGCGATGAAGGAAACCCTGTAAATATACTTAGGTACTACATACTCGCTGTCCTAGCGACTTAGGCGGGATTCACAATAATACTTTTGTCGTACGACAACAGCTGAGGGCCGCAATACGACGACGATACAATAAGCGTCCAGACTGTTTTCATGCGACTCTTTTAGTTGTAAAGCCAAACGACAACGCTTTTATCATAAGGACCCTTCTTGAACAGCTTTTTATTCTGAGTATCGCTGTCGTAGGGGGTTGTCGAAACCACTATGAAGCTCGCCTTACATTGCAACGCAGAACAGTGGGATAGCGACGTTGATGGAGTAGTAGCCGGGATTCCGCGCGAAGATGAGTTCGTAGCGAATCACCGAGTTCACGATGTAAGGTGTCCTGGTCTCAATTCTAAGCTTAGCGCGTGAGTAATCTGGTTGATTTGTAGCTCTTCTTACTCGCTGTAGTTCTTCGTCATCCCATTCCGATGCAGGTAGTAGTGCTCGGCTTTGAGGTCCTTGAGGATGAAACCTGCCGTCTGTGTCAGGTTGCGAGCCGCATTGCCGAAGAAGGACTCCGGTGTGGAGAACGATGGTGTCAACGACATTGTCAGCCTAGCAAAGATTCACCTTAGCGCCAAGAAAGCCCGACAAATCTTTCGATTTTTCTGGCAAGAGCTGTCCTAGGGGCACAGTGGGAGTAGGGCTGAAAAGCTCAAGCTGGCTTAGTAGTACCATTAGCCTTGGACTTAAGCCGAGATCATCTTAGATTTTAGGCTTAGTCTTTTTACCGGTTTGCACATTTAGCCAGTCGTGTGAACCGACGGTAAAGCTTCGTCGCGATCTTCGAATTGTTGTCGAAGAAAGCGGCATTAGGGCTTATCGCTTCTAGGCCAAAGCTAGGCCTTCGGCCTCGGTCTACATATACATCTTACTCGTTAACGTGGTAGAGTGGCGAGTAGAGCAATGCACTACAAGTCGTTGTGTCGTGCGGGTAGTCCGACAGGTCGATTCGGCAAGTGGAGAACACGCTAACAGACACCGACGCGATGACGACGCCACGATTTGTGAGTGTATAGGCCGTGTTATGGAACTGGATCAGCGGTCGAGGAGAGTTTCCCCTGAACAAGGTTGACGATAAATATTCCTGCGTTCATATAGGGGAAGGGACCGACGAGGAGTCCTACACTAACGGCCAGGACAGCAGGCCTACAAGGGCCTATTTATTTGCTTGACCGGTGCCAAGTATAGCAGACGCGGCAGGGCCGTATGCAGGATTTCAGGATAGGGGGGGTGGAGGTCGGGGGACAGGGGGGGGGG